>VZRN01003761.1:28257-68606 GCA_013397935.1 Dasyornis broadbenti | reverse complement strand
TTTTTTTTTTTTTGCTTTCTTTTCCTTCTCTGCCCTTTCTTTTCCTGAAAACCCCAAGGTTTACAGGACAAGTTCCCCAGAGCCAGCTGGCAGCTCCCCTCTGCCCCTTCCTCATCCCCTGCTTGCCCACATCTGTAGCTGCTGCTCACCCCACCTGCCCCCGGGGCCTCACACGAAGCCACTGAATTGAGAGTTAATTTGAATTTTAGTTGACAAACTCCAGGCATATCCCATCTGTGCAGGCAGGAAATGGCCAATGTGTTAACCTTCCAGCAGGGAGGGCAGGGCAGAGGGGAAATGCTTTACCTTTTCCTCCATTTAGTGCAGCTCTTAAAATAAAATTAGGGTCAAATAAAATAACGCCTTGGGCTGACCTAAAGCCGATATGGAAATTCCCTGTGAGCATCCAGAGGTATCTGGGAAAGAGAGGAAAACCCTGTCTTGCTGTTTGGGATCAGGGGCCGAAGGCAAAGCCTGGGAGAGGAGGGGAGCCCAGGCCCAGCATTTCTCCACATCTTGTCCCAGACAAGCCCGTGGACATCTGCTCTCTCCCACCTCACTGCAGCAGGAGAAGCTGCCACTGTGTCCCCTCAGCTGCCTGGGGACTCCCCCTGCTTTGCTGCCTGCAAAGTGGGTGTGTTTTGCCCTGTCAGCTCTTCAAGGCTGCTCTCAGCAGCACTGCAAAATCATCCCTCCACAGGAAACAACAGATCCTGGGATACTTATTTTATTGGAGGTAATGGCGTATTTAACCAGCTATGAAGCCAGAGAGTGGTCAGGGTTGACATCCTGCCCTTTGCAAGGAGCTGGAGGTGCAAAGGGAACTCAGGGAAGTACTTCATATCTCAGAACAAAGAGGTGCAGCTCATAGTAGGTCACCTGTCCACACCATGTGGCCACCTGAGCTACCCTAAGGCTGGATTTTGTCGGCTGATAAACCACGACCTTCAATTGCAGGGAAAGTTACTAGGATCAGGAAGAAGGAGATTTTCTGCTTCACTGGGGGATGCTGAGGCCTGGATGCTGGAGAGGGTTTGAACCCCCAGACACCTTCATCGTCTCCTCAGCCTCTAACCCCCCACAGATTTTCAATCCTGCCTCCCACTGCTTCTCTAGCATTTCTCTCTCCAAGACAGCACTTCCAACTGATGTTGATTTTTCTGTCTCTCCAACAGTGTTTTTAAGCACAAGCAAGGCAGCTGGAATAAAATTAGCATTATTTAGCATTACCTAGCACCAAAGGCACTTGACAGATGCAGAAGAACAAAGATTTGGGCTGGATATTGGGAAAAAGCTTTCTAGTGTGTCCAACACAGAAATGGGGGAAGAGGCAGGGCTCTCCTTCCCTGGGGAGCTGCACAGCCACAGGCAGGCTGTCCACAGCTGCTGACCCATGTCCTTGCTGGCGATTCCCATGGGCGATTCCCATGTGGGGAATTGACCAGCCTCATCAGAAAAGCAAATGAGCAGTTCTTGGGGTGTCAGGAGCTGTGGGTGAACTGTGGCTTGTACTGACAACGTTGTTCCAGCATCGATTTCCTCACCTGTTGCTGCATCACCCTGCAGCTCAAACATCAGCATCAGCACTCGGATGCCACCATCTCTTTGCCAAAATAGACTCCAACCCCCCAGCACCCCGGGGCTGTTGGCTTCTAGGGGTCATGGAGGGAAGGGTGAGGATGCAAAATATGTTGGGAAGAGTTGGGGAAAGCAGGGAGCAGCAGGCAGAGAACTTAGGACCAGGACTGAGGCCCATCCCAGAATCTGCCATACCACTAGTGACTACACCTGGCTGTTTCCCTTCCTGGCTGCATCTCCCGCCTGCTGAGATCAGAAACAAACCAAGCCCTTGATGCTCCCTCCCTCTGCCGCTAATGCCTGTAACGAGGCTTCAGTTAGGCACAAGATTTCAGGAACTGCAGCTTGTCACCTTCCCCGTGGCCGCAGGCAACATCAGGATTTTCAGATGCTGTAATGGAGAACTGTCAAACAATCCCATCCCCTCCGGAGATGCTCCGCTCACCCTTGTGCTTGCATATCCCCTTCCTAGTGAGCACATGGCTCCTCTGCATGTTTAGAAGTGGGATAAACAACCTCTCCCTGATCCTCCCTCATTTGTGTGCTTGCTCTCCCGAGAACTTTCATAATTGCTTCTTTGCCTTTAAATACCATGCTGCTCCTTTGGCATTTCACTGTTTAAATGTCTCCCGCTTCGAAGATGACATTGTCTGGAGGCGGATGGATTGGGGTGGTGTCTGCAGGGTGCAGTGCAGGAGAGCAATGGGCTGCTCTGCCTGTCTGACTTCTCCAGTGGTGAAGGCAGGGCCAGGCACGATGACTTTTGCAGCACAGCCATAAAAAGATGGGTTCAGGCAGGAATTTAGGATATGCTCCTTCCCCTACTCTCAGAGGTGTTCCTACTCCCCATTCCTGGTGGTTGCAATTGCCTTGACTGCATCTGCCTTCCCTGGAGGGGGAATAAGGAAGTGAAAGAGGAAGTAATGCTCTGATGGTTGGAACCATCCTGCCCCAGCACAGGCTGGAGAATCCCATTAGGACTCGGCTGAGACCGTAGCCTCCAGCATCTCCAGGTCCTAGAGGTGCTGTGGTCAAGTGGACAGCCAACCTTTCCACCCCTCTGCGCTCACAGAGAACATTGGATCCATCCCACAGCTCCTTGCCGTGCTTCACAAACACGCAGCCTCACAGCTGGGAATGGATCCAGGGTGTCCCATGGTGCAGCACACACTTGTGGCTCCAAGAGCACAGGGAAATGTGGCAGCTCGCACCTCACAGAGCCCTGGCTCTGAGTGCCTCCATTCCTATGAACCTTGGAGCCCCAACAAGGATATTCTCAGGATTTTACACTTACACAATTTGTTTCCTATTTTGCAGGCAATGGGTGAGCTGAAGTATTTTTGCAATTAGTGTAGTATTAAGTACTGTGATCAGGAAATGTTCTTTCAGGGAAAGGGCAGGGGGGCATCAGGAGGAACATCCTTCCTTATTATTTTTGGGAAAAGTGTAATTATTACCCCTTTGGCCTGTCTGCAAAAGGGATTAATAATATCCAGCTTCACAGCTGTCAAAGCCCTGATTAATTGAGCTTGCTGTACTGAAATCTCATCTGTTTGTCTTGTGTCAATGTGCAAATTGAAAACACAACACAATATATCTTACCAGGCATCCTGTACCTCTCAGCTTATCGGCCACCCTCCTCCCACCTCTCTGCTGCCAAACAGCCTGGAAGAGTCGAGCCACTGCTCTGCAGCCATGTTTAGCCTGGAGCTGGCCAGTGTCACTCCTGCTGTGGGCGTGCTGGGGTTAAAAGACTCAGAGCACCCCTCGCTCTGGCAGCCTGGCTGTTGCTCATGCAGGATGTTTCTTCTTCTCCCAAAGAAGAGTCACATGGGGGTTTAAGTTTTAGAAGTGGTTTGCCACAACTGTTTGGTTTTTGGGAGGACTTGCCCCCACATCAGGACACTTGCCACCCTCGGCGGAGTATGTGTGCCCACCATTCCTCCCGGGCACAGCTGTTTATTCCTGTGCATGGCAAGCGAAAGGATGTTGCAGGATATGAGTTCATAAATGATGCCTTGCACAAGCCTGTGGCAGGATTAACCTAAAATAATTTTTAGGCCACAACTCACCCATCTAAATGTCAGGATGTTCCAGAGAATGACTGGCTGCACACTTGGGAGAGAAGTTGGGTTTCACAGCCCAGGTCCCATCAGCCTGCAGGCACAGGGAAGAGTCCGAGGATATCCCTTGTGGGCCTTGCCGTAATTCACAGAATCAGAGAATTGTTTGGGTTGGAAGGGACCTCTGGAGATCATCCAGTCCAACCCCTCTGTGAAGGCAGGGTCAGCTGGAGCAGGTGACACAGGAACACATCCAAGTGCGGTTTGAATGTCTCCTGAGAGGAGACTCCACAACCTCCCTGGGCAGCTGTTCCAGTGCTCTGCCACCCTCAACATAAAGAATTTCTTCCTCAAGTTGAGGTGGAGCTTCTTGTGTTTTAGTTTATGGACACTGCTTCTTGTCCTGTCTGGGCACCGCTGAAGAGAGCCTGGCACCATCCCCTTGTAATTGACTTTGAGATATTTATGTGCATTAATGAGATGCCCTCTCAGTCTTTTCTCCAGGCTGAACAGGCCCAGCTCCTGCAGTCTCCCCTCAGAAGAGAGATGCTCAGGACCCCAAATCATCTTCATGGCTTTCACCAGACCGTCTCCAATAACTCCTTGTCTTTCTTGTGCTGAGGGGCCCAGAACTGGACACAGCACTCCAGATCTGGCCTCCCCAGGGCTGAGTAGAGGGGCAGGATCTCCAGCCTCTCAAGGTCTGGCTGAAAGGCAGCACAGCCCTCAAGTCTATCAGCAACTCCCCCCCAGTTTCTTATCGCCAGCAAACCCACTGATGATACCTTCTATCCCTTCATGCATGTTGCTGAAAAATTAGTAATTGACCCAAGCTGATGCAAAGCAGGGGCAGAGAAGCTGCTTGCAAAAGTGTTGAGGAGTTACTCTGCTCTGCCCTGCACAGTCCAGTGTAGGATGAGACCCTTGGCTACAGTCCCAGCACCAGCTGGTGTCTTTGCCCAAACTCTGGGCAATGAGTTTGGTTTCGAAGGAAGATTTCCAGCTTCCACTGTATTTCCATCAGTACCACTGACAGGATGTGGGGTATTTTTGTCTGCAAGGCAGTGTGCCTGCCCTTCGGTACCGAATAAATAAATTACTGAGATGGTAAAGGAGATCGTTGTTAATCAGAGAGCATAAAGAGTCTGAGAACCCTCCAGGGGAATAAGCTGCAATGCACTGAGTGCAAATCATAGGCACTTTTTTACAGGGGCGTGATAGCAAAGAGGAATAGGGTTCTGTGGCAGTGTTGTCTAAGAGAGAGAATACACTGGGATCAGATGGACCCCATCAGGATCTATTCCAGGATATAATTCCTGCCCAGAAACAGGCCTGGAATGTGTTTGGGACTTCCCTGTCCTCTACCTGGCATCCCACACCCTGCTGAATGAGAACTCCCAGGCACAAGCTGTGCTACGCAAAGTTGAGGCACTGTGGGGATGGGCCCCTGTCACTTCCCCAGTAAAGTAATTTCTGAACCACACTGAAATGGGATCCCCCTGAAAAGACCCTGCAGAGACTAAAGGCAGGTGAAAGACAATACTCTAATTAAATACCCTATCCCTGTGGCTTTAGCTGATGCTCACAGAATAAAAACAAGTGGAAAACTAGCAAGAACACTGTGTTTACCGTTTCTCATTGTATAATATGCAATGTTTTCTCAGCGTGTCTTCAGGAGACAAGCAGCTGGGAGCCCAGACTGGATGAAAAGAGAGAAAGAACAAGGTGTTAGGCAAGAAATGCTGGCGAGGTGGGGGGAGTAAGGTGTCCCTTTGTAGGCACCACATAGCACCCTGCAGTGCTTGCCCTAACACGAGGAAAAGCTGTTCCCACATCCAGCCTTACACCGGCTGCTGTCAAAGGCTCTGGGGCCTTTGGTGCTGGTGGTGCCTGCCCAGGGACACAAACCATCTTCCCACATCCCCCTTTTAGCAGAGATGTCAGGAGGGATGGAATGGAGATGGCCAGGCCATTTGCTGAATTTGAGCCTCATCAAGAGGTTGAAACAGCTCCTCCAGATCAGGTGTGCACCTTTGCATTCCCCTTCCGCATGAGCTTTCACCTTTCCAGCAGCCTGGCTCAGTCCCAGCAAAGCTGAGACCCAGCTGTTGGCAGCACCAGGGCTGTGCCAGTGCTCATAATCCCTGCCCTCCTGGTATCCACAGCCTCAGTCCCCATCACCTCTCACTTTTAGCAGGGACACCCAATGATCTTTTCCATCAGTCTCCTGCTGAGCCTGAACGGGTTGGGCATGGGCTGCCCCAGTTCAGCTGATGCTGTAAGTGATGGCTCAGGTGATGGAAAGCAGAGGGTACATCTTCCATCCACAGGCATCAGCCAGCTGGGAGGGATTTCAAGCACTGGGGAGGGCAAGAGTTTAGAATTTTAAAGGATTTCAGCAAACTGGAGAAACCATCCCAAAAAATCCAGTGGAGTGAAGAGTGGAGTACCTCATCTCCCAAGCCACAGGAGAGACATTTTGCCCTGCAGAAAAGGATCTGTGTGGCCTCCTGCACCTGCACAACCTTGCTATCCTGTGCTGAAGCCACCAGCTGCAACATGTGCCTGATCCACCCTGGGGAGACTGTTTTGGCAGCCAGGGGCCTGAGGTCTGCAGCAGTAAACTAAGGCACAGACAGGAGCCTGAAAGAGCCTGGAAGGGGTTTTGCTCCTGTGAGCAGGAAGGAAAGTGATTTCTAGAGACCTCAGAGAACTCGAGGCTCCTCTTGGTCCCCAGCCCCTTTAAGGAAACTCCCCCTCACGTGTTGTTTGTGCAATCTGCTGAAGACTGCATCACAGTGAAACCCATTAGATCTATTTTCTGTAGCTGAATAATTTTAATTTTCTAGTCAGTTACCTCTTAGGTCTCTCTTCCCTCTTTTTTTGTGTCTTAGATGCCTTTTCCATATATCAGTGCTCCCCTGACATTCTCTTCCTTCTCTGGTGTGCCTGTTCTCCTTCTCTACCCTCTTCCTCCCTCCTGCCTGTCTCCACCCGCCTAAACCCTCCAAGGCTATTGCATCTACTGCTCTCCAACTGCTCTGCATCATTCCAGCAGTGGCTGCAACCATGTGAGATATTGTGCCAAGGAGCTTTGTCCTTCCTGGCAGGAGATGGACCCTGGGATCAAGGATCAGGCCAGATAAACTGCAACTGCACGTATTCAGGCTGAAGGCCACTCAGATCAGGTCTCAGCCACTTCTGTCCTGGTGCTGATGGACTTTGGAGACATCTTTTTCCAGCTCTCCAAACCCAGTTCCCTCTCTCATCAGTGCTGCCATATTCCAGCTGGGAGCTCAGGCATCCTGACTCCAATTTCTCTGATGCTGGTGGCAGAAACAGTGCCCAAACTGCAACAGAGCTGTCTCGCCCATCTAGAAGCGGAGATAAGCTGTTGTAAATCTCTCCCAGTGGCTGGAGAACACCTGTCTTGCAGGCACGTGAAACCATGGAAAATGGCATTTTGTACCTGCAAGCAAGCAGCATGCAGCACACCATCATGCCAGGATGTGCTCCGGGAACTGTCTGCAGCTGCACCAGGCACCAGACATCTGAGCTAAAGAAGAGTTCAGGGCTCAGTAGCTGAAGTACAGCACCAAGCTCCATGCAGGAAAGAGGAGATGGAAGGGCATTACCTGTCACAGCCAGGCTGGGAGACTCTGTGCTGTGTTGCTTCCTCCTCCTGCCTCAGCTTGATACATTTTCCCATCCCAATCCCATTTGCAGGCTGCTGGCACCATGTCCTGAAACTCAGGGCTTGTACATGGCATCCACAGCAGATCCTGAATCCTCTCCACCCACAAGGAGATGGTATCGTGCTCGAGTCTGTGCCGTTAGCAGGCAGGTTACACCACACACATCCTGCTCAGTCACCCCCGGGCCAAGAGGAGCATCCCTAGGTTTGGGCAGGAGCTCCAGTTTCAGTGCCCTGTCCTAACCTCAGTCTCCTGCTACAAGAGGTGCCTGTCTTTGCTCAAGGCCTCTGGGCATGGATCCTGAGGCGTGTGACTTGCCCTGACGGGTAATGCTTCCCCTCCTTTCCTTTGAGGAATTTCTCACAGCACGGCTCAGTTTTTCTTTCTGCAGAGGCACAAAGCAAAGGAGATCAAACCTCAGGCACACACGCTCCCAGAAATCCGTCTGCCAGCAAACCTGGGTGTGGAACCAACTGCATCCCTGGTACAGGAAATCAAAGGCAGCGGCTGATACAGAGCACAGTGCCAAGGTCAAGGGTCTCTTTGCTGTCGGAAAAATGGGACAAGAGGGAACAGCAATAATCAGATCACTCATAAACCTCGTTTATGCTTCACCTGGTTGCAGGGCTCCCTTCCCTGCAGCACGTAGTGTCTCACACTCAGCTGTCCCCGCTTCAGTGCCCATGGCTGGGAGCACAAAGCATGGGGAACTTCAGGGAGACAGAGGTGCTGGAAGGTGCAGGAGACAAAGACATCAGCAACCCCAGGGACTGCCAGGGCTGGCAACTGGCTGCAGCGACCTATTGTACCTCCAGAGAGCCTGTTGGAACAGAGAGGGTGGGGAAATGAGATTTGTGTGTCTTTTGGAGGAAATTCTATCCTCGAGATGCCAAGCTAGCCATGGATCCTCAGGATCAGAGCCTGGCCCTTGGAGCCTGTCCCTTCCGAGCAGCCTGAGCTGTATGCAATCACCAGGTCTGTTTTTCAGAGGAGAAAAGCGAGGTCTGACATCTTTCCACTGGTAATAAACAGGGGGCTTATCTCTGCCTTGCACTTTGCTCCCAGCCAGGCCTTTGACACCCTTGTGCATGCAGCCTGTGACTCAAAATGTCACATGGATCTGTGGCAATTCCTTCTTCAGCTGTGGAAGCAACACTTCCAGGGCCATAAGACTTGCCTGCATGCAGTGCCCACAGCTTGCTCAGCCCTCATCTTTGCCCGGGAGGGACCTGTGGCCACAGCTGCTCCTGATTAGTTTTGTTTTTCTTGCTAATAAGGGACTGAGCAGTGATATCTCACAGCTCTCCAGGGATGCTGGAGAGCAAATGATGGTCCATGGGTCAGGGAGTGTGTAGGTGCATGATGTGGGGTGGGATTGACACTGGCTGCACAGGCTGTGCTCAGCTGGGAGGTGGTGACGGGTGCAGAGCAGCGTTGGGGAGGATCACTGTGCCAAGGCAATGGCGAGTGGGAGCCTGTGGCTCTGTGTGCTCCTCTGTACGTTTGGAGAAATGCACAAGAGAGGTGATGTGTGTCTGTGTGTGACAAGTGGAGCAAAACATTCGAGCAACAGGCCCCGTAGGCTGGAGATGTGTGTTTGGGTGCAAAGAGATGCTCTGGCAATGCATTTTGGCAGTAAGGCTGTATGACAGGGAATCTGGGTGACAGCTTTTGCATGCACAGTTGGTGCGGGAAGTGGTGTGAAAGGCTTTTGTCAGGTGTTTGGTCATGCTTCAGTGTGTGTGTGTGTGTAGCAGTTGTGCCTTTGCACCCCTACAGCAACACGTGGGGGAGATTTTACCCTCACAACCCTCCCTTGGCAGACAGGATGGGGATAAACCAGAGGCATCACTGTTTAAATACCAAACGGGGTGTCCTGTCTGCTATACCTTAAAAATAAGTGGCGTTTCATATTCAAGCACTGGCCTCATTTCTAAAACCCTATTAAAAAAAAAAAAAAGAGAAAGTAAAAGACAGACAGAAAAAAGGGCAGGAGGAATCAAAAGGCAAAGCCGACAGGGAAGTGCAGCACTCTGAAGAGGACACGTCTCATCTGAGCACAGTACTTCAGACACAGCTCACAAGCCCTGTTAAGCAGCGGACATCTGAGCACTGGCTTGTGCAAGAGCTGATTTGTATCAGCTCCCACCACATCCCTGAGAGCACTCTTTTGGGTCTGGTGGGATGTGACAGGGGACTATTGACAAGTCAGGGCTCTGCACCCTCACCTCAGGCTCCTCTTCCCAGCCCAGCCAGGTGACTTACCCTGGTAGAAGACTGCTAAGCCCAAAACACCTCGGGAGAGGTGGATAAATAGCACAACCGCAGCCTGGGATCCTGCACAGCTGGAGACCAAGGGGGTGTGACTGAGCTGCTGGATGGCACAGTAAATCACTCAACATCCAACACCAAGCTGGCTGGCGTCACTCAGGCTGACCCTGCACAGCGGGTCAGTGTCCTGGATGCCAGGCAGTGTTCGGGAAGGGATTCCAGGGCATGGACTTACCTGATGGTGTGCCCTGACAGCCTCTCGCATGGTCTGAGAGGGACCTTGCAGCTGCCACAGGTGACACATGCATATGAGGAGGGCAGGTTTGTCTGCCAGCCAGAGCTATGCCCAGGAGGGCTGTATTACCTGTGCAAGGACATGGGCAAGGAGGAGGAGGAGGAGGAGGCATAAGAAGGATCCATCCTTGACAAGGCAAATGTGGGACGTGGGTCTGTACCTGGGGTGCTGGGACCCTGGCACGGAACAGCATGCATGGGTGCCCTCCAGACAGGAGCGGGGAGATGGGCAGGATTACGGGGAGGATAAATCAAGTCCTTTGAGGAAATGGTTCATCTGACTCATTTCAACCACTGCTGGTAGAGACATATCCCTCTCTAGGCTGTTCTTTTGTCAGTGTAGGCATTCAGTCTCACACTGCCCTGCCGCCCTGTTCCCTTGCCCATCCCACACAGTGGTGCTGTGGGGTCAGGGGTGTTAAAAGCACTGGGCATCCTTTCCATCCTCCCTCCTTCTGCAGTGTCAGCTCCAAAGGCACTGCTACAAACCCAGTGAAAAACACTACCCGCGCCTGTCCCAGGCAAATGCCTGACACTCATGCAGTCAGTGGTGTCATTTAAATATCCTGGGCAGGACAGATTCTGATTGCTTTTATTATCAAGATAATCTATCCCTCTGATTTCAAGAGACCTCCTGCAGGTTTGCCCTAATATCGCTGAAAGAAGAGCTTAATCCACAGGCTGCGTTGCCACTCTGGAATATGCTCAGCATTCCTGTATTCCTCTGGTGTACACACACCCGCCTGAACGCTAATGTCACCCAGAAGCCAGTATGCACAGCGCATTGCAAAGAGGAAGGAGCCACTGTGGAAAAGTCTGCCTCCTGCTTTCATCGAGCAGTGGATAATGAACTGTTTTTGCAGCCTCCCGGCAACTTCACAGGCTGTCTTGGAGCCAAGGAACCAGTTCTTTTCCAGTCAGAAAGGGCCAGCCCCAAAGCAGTTCCACATCCATGTATAAATAGCTGTTTCCTGGTTTGTTGCTATTTGTCCTTGGGATCCAGAGCACAAGTATCATGAGCAGTAGGTGAGAGAGGGTGTTAACTCTGGGTTACTGTTTTCCCAAACACTGCTCAGATTTACAGTGCGTGTCACAATGATAAGACATGGTTTTGGCCCCGAAGCCCCTTCTTAGCTTGTAAGGGAATAATGCAAAGGGAAAGCCTGGAGCATGAATACTGAAGCCAGACTCTCCATCCAGAAGTCAGTCAAGGAACTCATTTCTCATCAAACCCAAGGAATGTGAGTGGGAATGGAGATAACCTGCAAAACAGGAGGTGGGAATGGTTTGCTCTGCACCATAATGCATACCTAAAGAAAGCCAGTATGTCAAAGGATGGGCTCCCGTTGGAGCAGGGCCAAATTACCTGGGAGAAGGGTCTGAGGGACAGGAACAGCAAAAAGCAAACACTATTGTCCCAAAGGGTCAAACTCAGAACTCAGGTTCATTTTCAGAAATGGGCTAAGCCAATGCCCTTCCTTTTCTTCCCCTGAAAAACAGACGCTTTCACAGGAAAGAAGCATTGATTTCTGGCCCACTTGAGCATCTCTCTGTTCAAACATGCTGCTGTTCTTCTCCAGTTCATCTGCAGGTGCCCTCAGCTGCAGTGTCCAAACCTGGACACAGCTCAGACAAAGCAGAATTGCAGATTTCAATGGCTTACATCCAACATCCAGCATTAATGCATCCCAGGAGGTGAGCTGCCCTTTTTGCTAAACCATCACACTATTGACTCATGCTAAGTTAGTCATCCATCTGAACCCCCTGATCCTGCCTGCCATCCTGCTGCCTCTCCAGGCTCTCCTGTCTATGCATTCATGCATTCATTTATCCCTCCCAAATGTGGTACCCTGTGCTCTCTGTACTAAATTTCATCTGGCTGATTCCAGACACTCTCTCCAATCCATCCCCATTGTTTTGAATTCTGAGTCTGTACTCCAAAGTTCTTGCAGCACCCTCATTAATACACAGCCCTGGATTTATTTAGCAGATGCTGGTATCAAAATGCATATGATTACTCCCAGTTAGCAAAGAAGTGTATCTATTTAGCCAGCAGGAACATTTTTATTTATAAATGCCTTGAAAAAACCTTCAATTGCTATCAGTTACACTGATAAAAATCCAGTGTAATAACTATTGACTCTAGCACAGATACTTCAGATTTATTCTGGTAAGTATTTGAAAGCAGAGTTGGGCCCATTCTTGTCATGCACCCAGCAGCTGGTCATAACATCAGTTTATGAAATGCCCGCAATAGGTGGAGCTATTTATCCTCACTCCCCAATGAGGCATAATTGTTCTTTCTTTTTTTTCTCTTTCTTGTTCCTGTCTAAGCTGTTTGCAGGAGAGCTCTCTAAAATAAAAAAAAACCTACAATAACAAAAAACCTCCCTACCAACAAATGAAACAACTTAATAAAAAAAAAAATTAAATAAAAAAGAGCCCATAGCTCTGGAGGTGTCACTTGGTAAATTGCAATCAGCTGCTGTTCAGAAAAATGAGGCTGGTGAAAGAGCTGAGCTCACTCTGGGCGCACTTGATGAGATAACACACTCTCTAAGACAGCTCTTGCTATGTTGCAGCAGCTTTAAAATGTATTTCTTTTGATACAGAGCTATTCGTGGCAAACATGCCAGCGGTGCCTGAGCGATGTTTCTCAGTGTTCAGTGCCGCGCCTCGAGTCTGCAGAAGAGAGGATTTTGATGAAATGGTGGTAATGGAAAGCAGAGGGAAACAGGCACTGGCTGAGGAGGGTTTGTGTGCTGAAGGAGCCCAGCTCAGCTCTGAGGTTTGCTGACATGGGCCCTCTTTTGCAAGTGTTTGAATGTTTGCTAAAGACTCCGCAGCCACATAGCTCAGGGACTTCCTGAGCAAGATAGAATTCCCATGTAACTACAAATTTCTCTTTTTCTATAAAATTGCCCAGCCTTCCCCAGGTAGGCATTTAGCATCCGTGACCAGGCTGCTGAATATCCATTATCTATTGCTGGAAGTATTTCCTATTCACTTTGGAACCTGGCTCCACCTGACTTCATCCAATGGATCCTACTCCTCACACCAGAAGAGGCATCTTGTATGCCTGGTTCATGTCTTGAATTTAGGAGGAATTCCCTTACCCCCTCTCACATCCTGTGAGTTTGACCAACCTTGCTGCAAACCACAGTTTTCCAGCCGATCACACTTATCTCACAGGCTGGTGTTCCTGTAATTAGCAGCAGTAAAAAGGCCATCACTCGGAACAGGATTATTTAGCCCAGCGGAGAGGATTCAAGAGGCAGCAGCCTGGAAAACCAAGGGGAGTGCATGCCCTGGTTGTGTGTGAGGGAGGTCAGAGCCTGGCTTAGCTGCCCAGAATGCCCAGGTGCATGGTCAACACCAGCCAGGAAGCAGGAGCAGGGACCTCCCTGTGCTCAGTGGTGGGCACACAGCGTTAGATAATCCATCCAGGGAGATGGACTGAAGCTGGGTGAGGGCTGGCTCTGCTGAGCATCTCATGGGGCACTAGGAGGACAGAGGATGTGGGAAAGAAAAATCCAGGCAGTGGTGGTAAAGTCACACTAAGAGTAGCCCATGGCAGCCAAAGACCAGAGAAACTGGGTGAGGTTCCAACAGTGATCCTGAATACACCAGCACTCCAATCCTCACAGCACCAACTCCATGGGACCCAGCTGAGCACTAGTCTGTGCGTCAGGCCAGCCAAGGAGCAGTTACAGTCATCCATGCCCAAGGGAGAGATAGGGAGGCAGGAAGGACAGAGCTGTGTCTTTGCAAGGCGCTGATGGCAAATAACCTCCTCCCACCGAAACAAATCCCTCCCAGCACAGACAATCCCACTCCAGATCCCACTGCTCAGCCCCACACACCACCCAACTCCTCTCACCCCATGCTAGAGCAGGAGACCCACATCATGCATCAGCCACTGGGATATGGATGCCTCAGGCTAGGAAAGGGAGCCCTAATTTTGCCAGTTGAGATGAGGGGTTCACCGTCAGAATTGCCACTGCTTTCAAGGACAGAAATTGCACCCCCAAACTCCCACCCTAATGGCTTCACAGCCTCTCCTATCTCACTCACCTTTTTCTGCCTTTCTGACAGTGCCCAAGCACAGGAGGGAGGGAGTCTCCCTCCAGCACACACTCCAGAGAGCTCTTTTCATTCTACATTTAAAAGGGAAAGAAGAAAAGGCAGAGCAAACCTGTCTCACACGTAATCTGCTGCACAAATGCCAGCTCTCAGCAATCGATTGCAAACGCTCCCGGAGGGCTGTTTTCATTTCATAATATTTATTGGGTTGCTTTATTGTCAGAATCATTACAGTTCAATGTACTGCATGGATTTTATGCCAGCTGCACTTAGTTTGTCTTGTTTTTAGCACTCCACATGCCTTATGTGGGGCTGTGGTTACACCCAGGCTGAGACTGCTCCTCATGTGTTGTCCTCTGTGGAGCATGGGGCAAGTTTCCCCCTCTCTATGTGTCTTTATTCCCTGCCATTCCTGGATAAACTGTGGCTTGCTGAGCTATCCGTAAACTCCAAGGGCAGGGATGATCTCTGCATATACAGCATCTCTCATAAATGAGTCCTGATCTTGGTTGACCCATTGGATGAGAAGCAATCGAAGCAACAGAGCCCAAGCCATGACATGATTACAAAGGAACTGGGAGGGAGGGAGCGATGGGAGGAGGAGGGAATGGGGTTAGAGAAGGGATAACCAGCAGCAGCAGATGTTATATGTAACATCTCCTGAGGGCAAGAGTCCTGTGAGAGGGGCTAGGATGGGAGCTGGGCCAGTTGTAGCCATTAAGCAGAGGAACTGCTGCACTCCTTGAGATGCAGAGGCTCTGCAGATTCTCACCGGTGCAAACCCAGGGCCTGACTATGTGCCGATTGTCAGTGTGTGGACATGACCTCAGCCAAGCAGTCGGATGGAAAGCACTCCCAGTCCCCATTCCACTGCCACCACTTCCTCGTTTCTCAAGACTGCCTGGCAATTAGGAGGCGAAGAGGAGGAGACCAAAAGGCTACCTTGTATCCCCAGTTTTCCCCCGGGAACAGCTGGGCATGGGAGCCAGCACAGGCTGAGTGTCGCAGCAAGAGAGGCCGTCCCTGAAGCAGGCGAGATGTGCTGCTGCCCTTGAGGAGAGGCACCATGCATGGGGCATGAAGAATGTCCTCATCACACTTCCTGAGTTCACAACACGAGGAAATACCTGACCCCAGAGGAAGGCTGCCTCCCAGACACACAGCCCAGGAAAAGACCTGCCTGCTTGCCCACATCCAGTTCAGCTGCTAGCCAGGGTTGGCAGCCTCAGGGACAGCCTTGGCCAGAGCTGCTCCCAGGAATCCAGGGAGAGATCGATGGCTTTCCTGGGGACAAAGGCTGAACCCAGCAGGGTTTGTCAGGAGAAGCAGAGAAGGATGGGATGCCAAGGTTTTCCCCAGGGCAGGAGCTAGAAAGAGAAGCAGACAATTGACAAGGGACAACAGCATCCCTACTGCAGCAGGTATTTAGTGCTCACTAAATACCTGCAATGACCCATAATTTGAGCTGTAAAGGGAGCCCTGGCACTAACTCAGATTCAATAAATGCCTGGGGGTGATCTGAGGTTCATCAGGCCCAAGAGAGGAGCACTGTAAGGAAGCACCGCAAGCAATCGCCACTGAGATCCCCGTCCTGCTCCTAGGCACACAGACCCCAACCCAGTGCCGGGGTGTGTCAGGGGTCCCCAGAACACAGCACAGGGCAGCTCCCACCCCAACCAATGCCTGTTTCTAACTCTGTGATTGTGTGTGTGGTGGGAGTTATTATGCCAGCACTTTGGCTGTTCATTTGCGTCTCACTTTTTTCAATTACCGCCTGCACGCTGCCTTCCCAATTGCCTGGCAGGCCTTGACTCACCTGCCTGCTGAACATAATTTGTTTTTAATATATGGCTCTGGCAAATTTTCTTTCCCTTCCCCTCTTTCCCTTTTTTTTTAATTATTAAACAAAATTGTATTATTTTTGCAACTCACGTTTGTAATTAATTCCTAAACAGACGGTGTCTCAGCAGAGCAAGGAGGGCTGAACCAGGTGTCCTCAGGGAAGCAGATACTCAGCACCTACAATTAACCTTGTGTGCACACCCATCCCCAGAGTCCAGCGAGACATCTAAGGATGAACCTCTCTCAGCCCCACCATGGCAGAAATGCCTGCTGTGGCTGTGTAAAGCAGTTCAGCTTGGCTCCAGTCCAGGGCTGCCAAATCTCTACAGGCAGGGAGAGCTGTCATACCATCTCTGATGGCTTCCTCTAAATGCAGATTCACTGTTCCTTGCCGGGCTTCTCCCAGGAGCTTTCAGCCCAGCAGAGTCTGGAGACCAGTTCACGCTGCACTTCCTTAAGTTCAGCTACTGCAGTAGGTCTCTGTCTTCATCTGTACGGTGGGAATGTGCTCTGGAGAGGCCACTGATGGTTGGTTTGAGGTCCCAAGAAGGACAGGGAAAGGAAGCATCAGGTGGGCTGGAAACACATCCTGGAGGTTTTAACAAACTCTCTAATTTCTGGCAGCAGCTCAGCTCCTCCAGGGCAAGAGGGTGTTTGCAGCCATCATATTTATACTCTTTTGCATTGGTGGGTGGTAATCAAGTGACTTCTCTGTCTTTGGTGGGGCTGAAGTCTCATCTGGAAAATCACAGCTCTACACTGAGGAAGGAAGCTGATCTGGCACAGCTTCCCACCAAGGCTTCACCATGCAGGGTGGGGGCTGCCTCACTGCCTCCCAGGCAGCCGCTCTCTCCCAAATCCCCAGGTGATGCTCACAGCCAGGCCACTGCAGAGGAGCCCTTCACGTCTGCAGCCCACCCAGCTAAGCAGGCAGAGCTCAGGAAGAGGAATACTGCATTGGAAACTGCCTCTAATCCCTCTGCACCGCGCCTATACCTCTGTCCTCACCAGGGGGTCTGTGATGATAAAGATGCTCCACTTGCAGCCAGGAGAACTCTTTGAGCACCAGCAGGATCAGCAGCTGATTTATGCAGAAATTACTGTTCAAACCCACTGCTGTGCATGCTAGCCAGGACACAGCACGACTTATGCTGACCTACCTCCTTACACCCACCAAAACCTTTATGTTTTTAAGAGGGTGAAATAACCAGAGACCCCCAAAATACCTTCATGCAGCTTCCCAGAGGGGCAAGAGAAAAAATGACAACACAAATTCCCTTCAAAAAGCAAGTCAAGGAGGGAAACAGCTGCTCCTAATGACCCGATCCATCAAGCGAGTACTGGCCCCGTCATTTGCCTCCTAAAAGCTCCTGATCATCAGTGATTATCAACGTTGGCCGTGTGCATTTTGATCAGGCACAATCAAAGCTGAGTGCAGCTGAAAGAGCCATAAAAGCCTGTGCAGAGCAATTGGTATGGAGCCCTGGCTGGGGGTCAGGATGGGAGCTGGCTGCCCACAGGCTGAATTTCTGCACTTACTAGCCAGCTTGCTTTGGAGCTGAATGTAAAAGAGGAGAAATTATGTGGCTATCCACGATGTTTCATCGAAAAGAAACTTAGAAGGGTCTTGGGAAATGGCCTCAGGCACCAGGCTTCCCTAGAGCATTGGAATATGTGACCTGCAGGAGGGGATAAAATGCATCCCCAAGGTGATGGAACTGACCCCACATGATACATACAAACTGTGGCAGGTGAGGCTCAGAAATTCTTTCTCATAACCCATCACCATCACTGCAGGCAGCCCCATTTTGCTTGTCCTGAACTGCAGTGTTTTTCTTCCAGTTGTTCTCTTTCTGGTGAAAATGTTTAGCTTCCCAATCAGAAGGATTTGGCTGGAGAAACATGGGCCCAGCTTTGACTCTAAACTTGCTGGTGCTTTTCGTGAGGGCTAAAGTTGGTGCACGTGTGGGGAGATCCCCAGGGCAGCCACTGCGAAAATATCCCACCCTCTCAATTGCAGTCACTGCCAGGACAGTATGGGCTGGAAAACAGTCCATGAAACATGGCCCATTTTGGTCACTGGATTATTTGAGGCTAATGAGTTAATTTGTTCCATATTTAAAGTCCTGTTTGTAAAGCCAAGTTAATGCAAGGAATAAAATTCACTTGGAAAAGGAGACCTGCATCCACAGCTCAGTAAAAGACCTGGCAAGTAGTGTGGTGGAATGAGCCTGATGCTGCTTGGGCATCTATTCAGTGCAAACACAAATAAGATCATAGTAATTAGCGATTCATAAAGAGATGAATATCGGGCAATTAAATAGGTAGTTTGAGGCGTGCTGGTTGAAACGAGGTCTGTGTGGTGATTGTGGATCAGAGGCTGCCCAGGAGGTGGGTGTCTGGCTGCAGCAATGAGACACCCGGGCACAGCCGCTGCTTTGAAGCACGATTTGTTATTCCTGGTTTTGTGCCCTCAGTTTTGAGTGCCAGGTTAGCCCCGTTTCTGCTGAGAGAAAGGTTAGGTTTGAAATGGAAATCTGCTCTGGTGCTGGTGCAGGATTGAGACTGTGGAGAAAAAATGATAAAGATTTGCTGCTTCTTAGGGAGGGCTCCCTGCATTTTGGGAGGTGTTTAGTGCAGCTCAGAGGTCTGATTGCCAGCAGTTCATCTCATCTTGTTAGAGCTTCCAGTTGTGCTAAAGACTGTCCTGTTATTTCAAGATTGTCCACATCTGCTGCATTGCTGAGTGCTGAGAGGAGACAAGCAGAGCTGAAATGGGCAGGAGAAGAGAAATGCCAGCAGGATTCAAGCTTTTCATGCATTTTCACCACATGGACACGCGATGCCATGTTGGATCAGAGCACTGCAGCTCTAGCTCTCAGCCTCGCCTCTGCCCCCTGCCAAGCTCTGGCCAAGCACTGCTCCCCCTGCAAGGGAGGAAAAATCTTGCCCAAGGTCATGGAAGGAGCCAACAGGGAGGTTGTTTCAGGAACATTAACACATCCTTTAGTTAGTGCATTGTGCATATACCCAGGAGTCTGCGAGTTCCCTTGAGTGAGGAAGAAGAGATGTACTAGCCATGGGGTGGTGAGGCCGGTAGGTCATGCTCAGGGCTGTCACATCCCCTTCACAGTGCCAGGCTCTCTTGTCTTTGTGCCGAGCCTGGTGATGGGGGCACAGGGTGCCTGCAGGGTTAGCAGCGCCTGTAATTAGCAGTTAATGCATTTGACTTTCCTTCTCCGGGCTTGATTATTTCTGTGTGATTAACAGGACCTGTAGGATGCCACTGCAGACACAACATCAGCTGTTCCCTGCCTGCTCTGAGGCGTGGGTACTAAGGCAGGGCTGACAGCGCTGTCTCCTCTGTGTTTTGTGGAGGTCATCACGCTGCAAGTGATCACGGGCAGCCAGCAGCCCACTGCTCCTGCCCTGAGCTGGGCCCAGTGCTGCCCAGCTGGGCATGGGTCTGGTGAGATCTCCTGCTTTCTCCTGGCACCTGATTCCTATGCTGTGATGCCCATATAATTGGGAAGTATCCCTTAATGTCTTATGTAAACCTTTCCTGCTGAGAGCCTGCAGCTGGTTTGTCCATGTCTGGCGGAGATGATCTCTGCTTGTCCCAGTCCTCTTTGCAGCTCCTTTCTATGCAGCTTGGACACATTTCTCCTCTCCCCTCTGCCTCCTCCCGCTCTGGATTAAGCTGTCTTTATTTTTGCAAGTATTGCTTAAGCCATGGACCCTCAAATAACAATTCTGCAAGGTCCTGTTTGATGCACAGAATCATAACAGAAAATGTGGCTGGAAGGGGCTGAGAAGACAATTTCCAGCTGGTACCACTTCTCCATCTCTTTGGGAGATGTCCCCAAGATGCTGGTGCAGAACAGAGAGGGTGCCAGGACACCTGAGAGTGGAGTCTAACTTCTGGCACCTTCTTTGCAGTGAAATGCTTAGAGTTCAGTTGCTGATCCAGAGCTATTTTGAAATGTTAGGGCTGTCATTAACATGATTAAAGCTCTAACAAAATGAGACAGAATGAGTAGACCTGGTCAGCATGCTGCCCGAGGCACCTGGTGATAAGAAAAGAGCTTTACACCTCCTCTGAAAGAAACAAATCTTTTTCTTTCTCTCTGCATAGATCTGGCCCCAGGAGGAAGCTGGAACAAACTGAAATTTCAATCCTGGATGCATTTACCTCCACTCAGAGCTTCCCAGAGAAACTGTGTCTTACTGGATAATGGTTGCATTTTTCAAGTTGTGTTCCTGTTTTTATCTGTGGAGATAGGTTATCTCCTGTCTAATGATATTAAAATCACAGCAGCACCATAGCATCCCCATGGGGGTCTCTAAAGTACCCTGTCTGGCTCCCACCATTGCTCAATGTGATGAGTTAAAGTGCAGGTGAATGTGGGCAGCCAGTCACGTCATTTGGCTCAAAGCTGTGATCCCACTCCTGCGTGGCACTTCAAACTTTTCAGGGCGGAAGTGTAGGTCAGTGTTTCCATCACGTTGTCCTGTTGGGAAACATAAGGGCAGCTTGAGGGGCCCACAGGAGGAGCCGTGGCAGTGGTCAGTGGGCTTTAATGCACCAGAAGTCTGCTGGAAAATCTGCTAGAAAATGTGTAAAGGTCCCCAAAATAAATTGGTTCGAAATGTGTTTTTTCAGGCTGTGTGGGAAATAAATGATTTGATTCTGGCCAGGATGGCTAATGGCAGCAGCAGGACGTGAGCCGCAAGCTTAGGGAGAAAAACCCTTGGAGGGTACTTCCAGTGGATGTAGCGTTCCAAGGGGCAGTGAGGCTCTAGCTGTCCTGCTATCCCATCTTCCCTGCCCAGCACCTCCTACACATACTGGGATGCTGGAAATGGTGTGTCCATGGAAGATGCAGAACAGCTGGATGTGGGCACAGCCTGCAGCAGTGCAGGGGAGCATTTCCAACCACAGGGCAGAGGCTGTGATGGGAAATGTGCTCTGTGGCCCCAAATGTGCTGCACCACCACAGCCCTGGCTCAGCTGCCCAACAGCCTGTCCTGGTGCACACATCCACATGAACACCCACAGACTGCAGCCAGGACGATCCAAAATGAAATCTGGCTTTCAGGAAATTCCTCTCTTGGCGTGGTTTGAGCTAGCCCCAGCAGCAGCACAGATGGGAGGTGGGCTCTGATACGGGCTAATGAAACCTCCAGGGAGGCAAGATCTCTGCTCTGCAAGCTGGGATACCCACCGGGTGACCCCCACCATCCCAGGGGACATCTAGCTGGACAGGCACAAACAAACTCCTTTTCTGTGAGGAAAGAAAAGAGCCCACAGCCGCACACCTCTCATCTATGCCTCTCCAGAGCAGTTTGGGGCAGACCATCTCCAATACATTTCCATCCATTTTCCGCTCCTTGAAACTGTTCCCGAAGCCCACAGCTCAGTAACACATCCCTGTCACAAAAGCTTTAATGCTGCCCTGTTTAAGGGCTGACACTCTGAAAGGACGTGGCCAGAGTCTGCATCTTTCAGTGCCAGGCTTTGCAATTTGACAAGCTGCCATACCTAATTGCTAATTAATTAAGATTTGCATATGCAGTTTAATTCAGCAGGCTGCAGCCCCCCCCGACAGGACCCAGACAGCTGACAAATATCCCTGATGCGCCACCAAAACATCTTGGTTCCTCTGCTCAATCAGGTGAAGTTATTTTAGTTCAGCCATTGGCAGGAGATATTTCAGAAGCACCATGAAATACTGTAAATAAGTAATAAAACATTTAAAAATCTAATTTATGGAAATACTTGATATTTCAGTACTGTTTCCTGACTTGTAGTGACACAAAAATTTGAGCTCTTTTGCGTTCCTACTGGTAGTGAGAAGCTGGCAACTCCAAGGAAGAAAGAAGGGAAGAGATGAAGATTGGTTTGATAACTTCCAGTAGTTTCATGCTAGTCTCAATTTACTTCTTTGTTTGTCTAAATTTATTCCAGTGTTGAGATGGGACCATTTGGATTCATCTGCAGCTCTCTGGTTTGGAAATGCATTGGCAGGCAGTTTCACTTTAATAGCCATTGTTGTTTTTGCCCCCAGAAATTTCTGAGCTGGGAAAGTTGGTTTTTTGTGACTGACTTTGTTCTGCAAATAGTTTTGGTTTTGCTGAAGCAGCATTCTGGGCAAATGAAATGTTTGAAACTCCAGATATGTGGCGTGTAAGTATATTTCTGTCTGTGAATACAGACATATTTTTATGTGTTTTCTCAATTGTGTTTATTTTAGGCAAGAAATTGAGGATTTAGTATCAACTAGTTGCACAGAGCAAGCTGGGAAGTTTCCTTTTTGGATGCTATGGTCTGATGGTGCTGCTAACATCCCACGCTCCCACCACGGTGGCTTAGTCTTTCCCCTGGCTGGCAGTGGTGGCCTGGGAGAGGCCCTGAGCACCTCCAAAGGGCTCAGAAGGAGCCCCTTTTCCCAGATGCAGGCCAGCGCCCTGGTCACTTCACCTGGACCGTGTGCTGTCACAACCAGCTTGGGACTCCTGGAGAATGAGCTGCTTGGTTGGTCAAAAAAAAAAAAAGAAAGGCAAAACAAATGCAGAAAGGGAGCTGTACATGATGCAGAGCAGCATCTGAGCAAACCTAGAGGGTGGCTGGGCACTGGAACAGGCTCCCCAGGGAAGGGGTCACAGCGCCAAATCTGACAGAGTTCAAGAAGTGTCTGGATAACACTCTCAGGCACGTGGTGGGATTCTTTGGGCTGTCTTGTGTAGGGCCAAGTGTTGGACTTCGATGATTCCTTTTGGGTCCCTTCCAACTCAGCTTATTCTGTGATTCTAAACCCGTCTGGAGATGTTCTTCTTCACCCTCTATGGCTGTATGGGTGGGTGGTGGGCTGTGGCTACAGAAAAGCATGGTCCCTCATGGGTCACATCTGGGTTGTTCTTGCAGTCACATTGACGCTGGTGGTCCCTTGCCTGTGAAGCTGAAGCCTAAATCCGGTTTGATTTCTGGGGCAGTCATGCTTTTTGGGAGCTCTGAATTTTACCTTCTTCAGCAGGAAAACCCCAAAGCTGACATGCACTTAAATATATGATTTTACCTGGATGGCTGCCTCTGCCCAGGGAGCAGGTTACTGCAGCTCTGAGGAAGATGCTCAGTGACCAGTATGAACTGTTCCTGGGCTGGGTGAGCACAGGGGGAACAGCCGGAGGGATTTGCTGCTCCATCTGAGGATTTCAAAGTCATGACAGATTTAGAAAATGCAGCAGAGAGCTGAGGCTGGGGTCTTTTCTACAACCTGCTTGGGGTGTTTGGGGAACTTGGGGCTTGTTGTCTGCTTGGTTTTGCTCTTGTGTTGCAGTACTAAACCACCCGAAATCAACCTTGCTGCTGGTGGGCAGAGACACAGGCTCGACACACAACTGCTTGGGAAAAAAAATTAAGCTTCAGACTGGAGTGTAGAGCACTCCAAGATTTTTACCGTTCTGAGGCAGAAATTCATCTAGACACTGACCTTCCTGCAAATGCCACAGTGGAGCTAAAAGTGAGCTGGGGAAGGCAGGGAAGGACCACAGTGCAGAGAAAGAGACAGTGATGGCTGGGGCTGGGGTTTGATCTCATCAGGCTGTCCTGGGCTGCAGTCAGTCCTGGGGCCAAACGCAGCCCCTGGGGATGGATGCAGAAGAGGTCCTTTCCTCCTTTGTGACACCCCACAAGCAATTCTGAGATGCCTCCAGCCTGCATGGCCAAGAGGCAAATACAACTCTGAACAAAACAAAAGCCTTTTATTTTTCAATCATGCTCCATTTCTAGCCTACAAAGTGAAAAAAAAATGTGCCTTTTTTTCTGGGAATTTTCTGACTGACTCCAGCTGCCTCCCCCGTTTGACTGCAGCCAGCAACAGGCTTAGAAATACCAGGTTTAATTAAAACAATCTTTTATGTTCCAATGCAAGCCTTATTTCCTCTACCTGGTGAGAAATGGCTCTTGCCTCAATCAGCAACTGAAGTCTGAGATTTCTGCGCTGAGCAGAACGGCGGCCACTTTCTGTTAATTAAAGCTCAGCTCGGGGCACTGCCACCCGGTCTTCCCAAGAGCAGTTCTCAAAGTTTGTCTCCAGCCTCACAGGACCAGCATAGGGACACGGGCATTACTGGGATGCAGGAGGAAACCTGCTGGCTTCTGTCCCATTCTAGTGATTTCCAGACCAAAATATATGTAATTTATTTGGTTGGGGTTTTTCCTCTGATAAGAGAACGTTCACAGCTGTTTGGAGAGCCTGTGTAAAAGGGATGGTATTTCTAACTGCACAATCTGACTTAGAATTGTCAAGTTTTACTCTTTGGTTGTATTTCCATTCCCCCCAGGACTCCTCCCTGGCCCAATTTCTGCTTTCCCACTGGATGCGAGAGACTTCTCCTCATTGCCGTGTCTGGGATGTCCATCTGCTCCTGATGGTTCCTGTGCTGTTCCCCAGGTATGTGGGAGCCGTATTTGTGGGAGCAGGGCATTTCCCAATGCTTGGTACAAGGAAGGGAAGGTAAGAATTTCCCCTGGCTGGCAGATGGCTCCACCATGCCAGCTAGAATTAAGGCTGAAATGATGGGATCACTAAAACGAGATTTACAATAGTGGAATAAAGTTACTGAAAGATGAGTACAACTCTATGCATTATTAAGAGTGCTTAACAATAAAGATCCTCACTGCATCAGCACCTCGTTTAGCTTCTTTCTTCTTCTCACATAAAGCTGTAATCTCTCTCTATTAATGTAAGACCCAGTTTCTTTCTATAAAACAACTATTTCTCTTCACCAGTCTCCAGCATGGAAAGTTGAAGGAGGAAAGGGTCCTTTTGTCTGTGTTGCCCCAGGTGAAAATGTCCTTGTCCTACTCTTTTTCCCCAGGCATTTGGCAGCCCATGCAATGACAGGAGGGTCAGACCTACCCTTCCTAAAGGTCTCTTGTACCCACACGTACCAGATACCCTCGGCAAGGGGTCCCTGACTCCAGCTCATACTCTGCCACAGCCTCCTGGAGACACCATTTATTACCAGTTGTGATCAAGTTGTGAGGACAACCGAGGGCTTTCAAACCTAATGGTCATCTACTAACAGGCCCAAGGGCCTCTGGCTGAGGAGAGACAGGAGTGCTTATGCAGTCAAAGCATAGGATATTTCCCTCCCAGTGGTGGGAACCTAGATGAGCATCCCCTGACACCTCTGGCATTTTGGGAGGATTGCACAGGACTGTGGGGAAGCTCTTCTAGTCTCAGCACCGAGTTAGCTGGGTGGTGGATTTGCCCCCTTGGGGGCCAATTCAGACCCAAAGATGCTCATGCCAGGCAGCTGTGAGCATTGGCAGGAGTGAGGTGTGAGCACACAGCTTGTCTTTTGGCAAGGTCGTTCCACCTCATGACGCCCCATCTCTACTGGGACTCTGGGTAAGGCAGGATGTCCTGCGTTTTTCTACCCTAGTCTCTCCCAGAAGAACAGGGAAATTCTCAAGGCTTCTAGTCTTCATCCCTGAGGAAGTTGGACTCATTCAGGATGGGTTTGGGAAAAGCAGGCAGGAGCAAAGCTTTGCAGCTGCAGAGAGGGAAAGGATTTCTGCAACACGTTTTGCCATGTGCATGGGGAGGCAAGGGTCACAAGGCAATCCTGTTATCACTGCCCAGGATCCTGTCACTCCTTCAAGCCTCCATAACTCACCTTTGGGCTGAACTTGTTTCCTGACCAATTTTTGACCAGTTTGGCCACATCATTAACTTCTGCTCGCCTACAGTAGCTCTTTAGCTTCCTGAGTGTGTCAGAGTCCACACACATCTCCATGAAATGGGGTAACTCACGATGTCTTTCTAGTCCTCCACCTCTTTAAGGGTTAGCAGCAGCTTTTCATGAGACAAAACAGACCTTTCTAAGCAGAACTTTTCATATGAGATTTTTCCAAGCAGAACCCTGCCAGCAGCACACATCTCTCATTCCCTGAAGCACCAAGGCAGCTCTGCACTGCAGACCCTGCAGGGAGCCTCAAGCTGGCACTTCCCGAGGCAATTCCATCTGTTCTAGGGAGAGCCTGCAGCAGCACCCAGCTGCTGTGCTCCCCACCTCTGCTGCGCAACCCAGTACAGAGATAGGTCAGGCATAGAAGCAAGAGACACAATTGCAGAGGCACCTTCCAAATACACCCAGGAGGTTTATGCCTGCCTCTACATTCTCTGGAAAATCATCAAAGGGCTTGTCTATCCCTAAATATCCCTCAGAGGTCCCCTTGCCGAGCACAGGCCATGTCTACCCTACTTAGTGAGCAGGAGCTGTTGTCAGAGTTGACACAGCGTAAGATTTACTCCATCCTGCGTGAAAGGAAAGACCAAACCCTCACATCTGAGTTAATGAAACAGTCTGAGGAGACAATAGTTCCTGGCGCTGCGAGAGCTTGCATTAGTGAGCTGGGGTTATGGAGAGCTCTGATCAATAAATATGTTGCCACAGCTTTTCGGAGCATCCATCACTTGTCAGGAAATGCATTTAGGCTAATACCTGCAGAGGGCATAAACCAGCCATAGGAATTAAAACCTGCCACATGCCAAATGGTAATGCACAATTTAATGATCACAGGATCTGATAAATAAGCAAAACTGTGAAATGAATAAATACACTCTGGCATCAACATCTGCAACCCAACCTGACCACATTTAGAGTTTCAAGATTAACCTGCAAGGTGCTTCTCTGGGCTCATCTGTTTTCAGTACGTGGGCAGCAAAATGCAGGAGCCTGAAACCCTTTACCAGGAGAGCCCAGAGGACTTTCAGAACCAGTGTTTCTTGTCACCCCAAGCACTGGTGTAAGCAGGGAATGAGCAGGCTTCCTGTGGAGAAAAAGCTGGAACAAAAGGCACAGCAACGAGCTCTACTCCATGGCTGTGCGGAACAAAGCAATACAGGGAGGCACTGAAACTGCAGCAAAGAAAGTTTAGGTGTCGACAGCAGAAAAAAGGGAGCAACTGATCATTCCTGACTGACAGAGGTAAGAAGTGAGGGGGATTTTAGGAAGGGCCAGGGCAAGCTAGGGAGAGCTGATCATGGGACCAGAGGCTCCAGAGAATCTCTCCAACTCATCTGCCTCTCCATCAGGTTCAACTTATGCTTCTTCCAACACCACCAGCACAGCCCCAGGGCTCTCACTGCATTACGTGGGAGCAGGCAGGACCAGGCAGGAGGAAAGGAACAAGTCCTAAGTGAGAAATAACCCTTAAGAGAGCAGAATGAGAGAAAGATGCTTCCGAGAATGTTGCTCCTGTCCTGCCCCAGCAGCAAGCCAGGGGATGGCTCAGCATGGGAAAGAGAGGATAAGCAGCATGAAATTAAGAAAGGGAAATTCTCTGATCTGTAGCAAGAAAAAAGCTTCCTGACAAGAAGATTTAGGAGGCTTTGGAGAAGCTTTTCCCAAGGAAAGCCTGGGACATTTGAAACTAGATTAAACAGTGGATCCAAGGATGCAAACAGGGGAAACATTTGTGCTGCAGGAGAGTTGGACTAGAGGGAGCTGAGTAAGGCACTGCTCATTGCTGATTTATTCCTGATCTGTTGCGCTATCTATTCATGCTCTTCTACGACATCCATCATCTGATTCTCCCTGGTCCTTGAGAACATGGAAGGTGGCCTCCAGGGCCAGCATGGATCAGGGATCATTAAATATCCCTTTCTGCCAGCTTGAAGACCAGCTAAATCTCCTTGGTATCTTCAGGCAGCTCAAGCACAGCCCTGCAATTCCCCTCACAAGGCACAGCAAGTGCTGCTGAGCCCCATGAGATGGCCAGCAGCACTTCAGCCAGAGGTGTTATGGTGCAAGGACATGCTGGGAGTAGGTTTAGATTAGATATTAGGGGAAAACATCCTTACCATAAGGTTGTTGAGGCATTGGAAACTTGCCAAGGGAAGCCGCGGATGCCCAATCCCTGGCAGTGTTCAAGGCCAGGTTGGTTGGGGTTCTGAACAACTTGGTCGAGAGGAAGGTGTCCCTGCCTATGGCAGGGGTCTTGGCATGAGATGGTCTTCGAAGTCCCCTTTCAATCAAAACCATTCCATGATTCTGTGAGCCCAGGTCAGCTGCCTCTTAGGCAATCCCCAGGTCTCCAGGCCAGAGTCACTGAAGGCAAACAGCTACAGCAACACACAGACTTCACAGGGGCAAAAAGAAAAGGGCCACACACCCTTTGGGGTTAGGGTTGGGCACCTGTTCCTCAAAACCAGGCTGAAGTCACCACCTCAGGACAAGCCACTGAACAGACACTGGAGGCTGTCACTCACCATGATCTGGACCATCTCTTCCTCCTGGGACTCCCCATGTCAGGATCAGTCCTGCAGTTGCCATGGCCATAGCCTGGGGGTGGACAAGGCCAGCACGTGGACCAGAGGCCTTTGCTGAGCATGGCTCAGCTCACTGCAAACCCTCACAAACAGCCCACACAACAGTCCCACCGTCAGCCTCTGCTTCAGGCTCCATCAGGAAAGCACAAGAGGTGGAGGGGGAATTCAAGGCCACATGAGCACAGATGCTTGAATCACTGGGGACAGTGTAATAGCAAGGGTTGAGGAGTTCAGGCTTTCCAATACTTGTCCTGCTGCTGGTAACAGCTCTCTCTAAGACACCTGAGACACTGAAGAATCTCCTGGCCTGGTTTCAGCTTTGGGTTTGCTGTCCACCAAAGTGCTGAAGCTATTCCCACCCATTGTTCCCCTCTAGCTGTCCTCCACTGGTCATACCATGGCCCAGTGAGCCCGTTCACACAGCTGATCCATCTGAAATGAACTTGGCATGCCCCACACCACCCAAAATACATTTTTAACCACATCAGTGCCATTTCCTGGCTTGCCATGCAGTCACAAGAGCACTGTTGATGGAGCATGCAATGGGGTAGGACTGTGTTTGGCAGGAGGGCAGTACCTCACAATCCTTTCTCAGTTTATGACATGGACACACTGCTTCCTACAACCAGTACCCAAATGGTCTTTCAATGAATCTGTGACCCCTCACTGTCTCTGTAGGACACTCCAAGGAATGCAAATCTGCTTTCCCTGAAGAGCCCATGAGACCTAAGGCAGAAAAAATTTGGAAGAAATATTTCAATCCCTGTCCACAAGATGTGTTTGAGCTGGGCTCTGTTAGCCAGACTCACTGTTACTCTTTGGCCACCTGCTTGCCTTCCTTCAGGGATCACATGCTTTGTTTTGCAAAAAGCCCCCAACACACACTCAGCAATATCACCTCCAAGTTTCACAGCAGCCTCACCCTGATTTGATTATACCACTGATTAGCTGTCCTGCTGCAATCCTCAGGACAATCCTGTTGCAGACTTGTGGGGGGTTAACAGCTCCCCAGCCTGATCTCCTTTAGGATGCCATTGTGCTCCATAACCATCCCTACCCAGCCTGGCAGAACAGACAGGGCAGAAGCAGGCCCTGCCAAGGGGACAATGCCATCAGGACGACTGCCACGCTCAGATTTCCAAGGGACATTTGCTTTTTCCCTTCCGGTTCAACCTACAATTGATTTTTGACTCCTGAGGATGTCCTGAGGATCTACCTGCAAGATCAGGATGTTGACCCCTTGGCCTCCTCAACATAGCTGACTGCCAGGTGAGCAGCAAAAACTGCAGCCGCTGTGCATGGCTCTCTACCAAGAGAGCCTCTTCCAGACTGTTCCACCTATGTGGAATCATTTGTGAAAGCCTCTTCTGACACCATGTAATCAAGCAGTGATATGTAAGAGGGAGCTCTCATCCCTCGCTCCTGTGTCATGACAGGTGACGAATTAGGAAAAATTATAACCCAGCACAGATTCAAATGAGAAAATTGCACCCTGTCTTTCCAGGACCCTCATTGCTGCAAACACAGGAGCGCTGCCTCCCCTCCCAGCCTCAGCTTGGAACAGCAGAAGGGAGATGGGTCTGCAAACACCTTCGCCAGCACAGCGCCAAGGCACATATACCTACCACAAGATGAAAACTGGACACCGAGCTTGTGCCGCCAAAAGCGCATGTCACAGCCAGCCCTGGTGTAGCAGTGGGAGGGGAAGGGAGCAGTCCCAGCTCTCCTGTGGAGTGTGAGATGGAAGCAGCCATTCTGCTGCTGTGCCCTCTGTCATGGCCACACCACTGAGGTACAAGGGTGTGGCAGTGTGTGCACCCTCTCACCATGCAACCCCAGCGTCCCAGCAGTGAAGGAATGAGCAAACGTAGAGATATTAATGTTGTGCACAAACGCAGAACAGATGTTCCAGCAAGAACCCGAAAAATAATACATAATTAGGAAATGGATGGAGGAATCCTGTTCCTTTTTACTCTGAGGTTTTTTTTTTTCCCTGGAAAGTGCTGTCATGAGCCTGAAGGCCACGCCAGTGGCTTCCTGCAATGTCTCAGCATGGGACGGGTGAAAGATCCCCTTTAGGGATGAGTTGTCCAAAACCTGGACTCTTTTATTTGACATCTGCTGCAAGAGAAGCCAATGCAAGGAAAGGAGGAGATCTTCTGTTTCACCATCTTGCAATAATTCAGGATAATCGAAGGGAAAAAAACCAGAAAACAACCCCAAAACCCAAAGGAGTGGGGGAAGAGAGAACAACTTGCAAGACGAAAAAGAATCAGCCATTCCTAAACACAGAGCAGTGATGCAGCCAAACCAAACAACAATGATTCATGGACCTGTCTTCACCCTTCATTTTTCCTATAATGAGCAAAGAAACCACAGAAATGTGGAGCCGAGGTCTCTCTCCACTCCTAAAGAATGGGGAGGATGATCTGTGAGACTCCACTGCCCTTTGACAGGTTTCATCATGGTCTAGCTCCTGTGTGCTCAGCCCAGCCCCACCACCAGCCTCCTTGTCCATCTCACCTCATCTGAGTTCATCCATTGTCCTTGCTGGGCTGGGCTTGTTTTCCCCCTGCACTGGGGAGGTGGAAACAGGTACTACAGCCAGGTCTCTGCTCCTGCCTTTGGTGGGGCCAGCAGGACAACAAATAAGTGCTGTCCCCAGCCAGCTCTACTCGCAGCTCAGCCTGATGTCCCTGAAGCCAGCAGGAACCATGTCCTCTCCAGGCTTGCGTTGACTTGGAGCAGACACACACACCATTTGGGTGTCCCAGCTGTGCACAGTTGGGCAGCACCCTCCATCCCAAAGCTGAAGAGACACAACTGAGGGCCCCCAGAGAGGGGGGACTCTGAAAACCACAACTCTGCTGTCTTTTGAACATGACAGAGAGCCCGAAAACCATGGATGGGCTTGTTCTGTGCAAATAGCCACAAGACATCACAACATTTCTTCCCCCATCCCAAAGCTTCAGGACCCCTTTTGCTTCCAGCCTGCAGCTCAGCCAGGGAACAAGTTGCGTTCTCACTTCCTGAGCTGCACCACACAGAGCTCCCAGGGTCAGGCTGAACAGCTTGAAGAGGTGACAGAGCACACCCTGAAAAGTAGAATGATTCCCCTGTCAACCTTTCTATAACAACAGACAGTGGAGAGTGACAACATCTTCATCCTCACCTTCTTGACCCCAGCACAGCCTTGCATTTCCATTCGAGCTCCCCCAGCCACCATGGTGGCCACCTACAGCCTGGGGCCTTCAGGAGAGGAGTGTCCCCAAAGGCTGTGGGATTTTGCCTTCCTCATTTCACTACTGTGTGATGGCAAGGGCTGTCCATTACATCCCCACACTGTAGCCTGCAGAGGAAGGATGACGCAGGTGTGTCTGAGTCCATGCTCACTCTCCAATTTGCTATGGGAGTTGAGGGGCTCAGAGCCCCCTCTGAAGCCATGAGTTGTTTCTCTCTTCCTCTCCAAAATGTTGGCAGTCCTCCAGGTCTTACCAGCAGGTGAGCAGCTCAGAGCCAAGTCAAAGTTCAGGGGGCCCCACAACAGACGTTCAATCCAGGGAGAGAAAGGTCCATTTCCCAACAGAGTTTAATCCCAAAGGTGCTTCCTGGAGCCCACCAAACCCCATTAGCAGAAACCACAGCAATGGGGCAGCAGAGAGCTTCTCTCCACTGATACATGTCAGGATATGAGTGTTATCTGAGTGTGTTATCAAGGCAGGTTTACTTTCAGCCTCCATCCTTGCTTTGAATATCTGCTGCAGTTTCCACATGGCAACAGAGAGCTGGCCTTGCTACCCGTTCATTCAGCAGTCTGGGCCAGGCTTTGCTTGGGTCTCACGAGGACTGGTCCTGCCAACTGGCTAACCATGTCCTCTCTTGTTCAGAGCAGCACTCCAGTCACTTTGGCCCTTTAGGGATGTGAAAAAAATTCAATCAGATCCAGCAGCTCAATAACACTTTGCCTTGGACTTCAGCAGATGAGCAGCAGGGACCGGAGGGAGCAGTAAGAGATGCAGGAGAGCTGAAATGGAGTATTCCTCCTGGTTATATTTCATTTTCATGCTGTCTCTGCAGCTTCTCATTCAAGTCAGGGAGAAAAGGGACAAATTGCTGAAGACAAGGCACTTTACAAGGGTTTCTATTCCCATTTTGTGGCCCCTGGGGATTCTTCCTGCACTGCCCCCAAGCCTCCTAGAGAACGGCTTGACGTTTGCAAAGGTTGCTCACCTCCTCCGAGTGGAAATGCAACTGTTTGTTCAGCTTCTCAGGGGGCTGGTTGTCTTGTTAGATTTGTAAGAGCATTTAACAGGTTGCTTAGCTGCACGCCCTTGAAATACCTAAGGCAGCATTTTTCAAAAGTACCATCAGCATCACGCTGGGCTCAAGCTAATTATCCCCATCTCCCAGCAGGACAGTTGGCTCAGTCCAGCACACAGCGCTGACCCAGCCACAGGTCTGCCTCCACAGGCACATCTGCACGTGCCTGTCTCAAAGCCTGGGCAGGCACTAGCTGAGCATTCCTGCTTCCCTCCCCTCCTCAGTTCCTTGCTGTGCCCAGATGTGGGGGTAGCAAGACAACCACCATGGAGATGGGCACCTGTCCGGATCAAGACTTGATGTCTCCTGGTGCAAAGGCTGAAAGCCCTAGGCATAGTCCCACAGCATCCCAGGTTTTCTAGGGTGTTCTTGATGTCTCCGTGCCATTCCCTCTGCCTAGGACAGAAGTGGCATGCCAAAGAGTCTCTCAGAAGTTCAAACTTCCACAGGCTTCTCATGGGCCATCACAAAAGTTTTCCTTCCCCCCTTTCCTCCTCTGTCCCCGTCTTGGCCCTATCTGCTCTCTCATTAGGCTGTTTGGTCTGCATAAGCCACCCTCTTGTACCTGGTATGTCCCATGAATATCCTGCCTGGTATCCTCATCCCTTCCATGCTGAGATCCATGTCCCCTGACATCCAACCCTGCACTGTCATTGCTGCTGGTCAAACAGACCAGAGGTTGGCAGGGTGGTCTTGTCAAGCTGGGCACAGTAGTCCAAGAGGACCCCAAGATCCAGGGGCCATTGCCAAGCTGGGCTGCGTGCCTTCCCTCTCCAAAGGGTCAAGGCCAGAAGACAGCCCTGGCAGGACCCTCAGACAGCTGGGGAGCAGGAGAATCCGGGAGATGTTACAACCATGTGGGACAAGAGCAGTCACCCCGGGAACGATTAATGTCCGCGGTGCAAGTCACACGTCATTGCACCCTTGTTAGCAAGATCCAGCTCGTTGCACCTCCTGTGAGATTCATAATCACTTAACAAAGCCGCTGATGTCAAATTAGCCAAACGTCAGTAAGCAGGGAATGGTCGTCACATTCATCCTGTTAACTGGTGGCTAATTATCTCATTGTGCCTCCCATGTACTAATTGGAAACTAACTGTTTCCTAGAGCCCACCAGTACCATTTAAGCATTAGGAAGGATCAAGGCAGCAGATGTATTTCTCCAGTGCTTTTCATGCTTCTGTACCTACCTTTGGAATTTCAGTTGCAGTATTGAGGAGCTGACTTTCCCCACTTTTGCTAATGGCACTAGATGTTCAGAGAGGATCTTGCTGCTGTTTAGCCCTCTGAGCTCTGTCAGGGGGTTAGGGGATGGTGCCAGCATCCCTTTGTAGGATAGAGGAGTCTGATGCAAAGCCAGGTGCCAGGGGCTGGTGGCAGAGCTAAGAGACTCCAGGCTGCAAGCAGCTGCCAAGCCATCAGTGCAGGCAGCAAGGACCTCTTTGTCCAGTAGATTGCAGGTTTCTGTGTTTACAGGGAAGGACAAGGCATCTAAACACCCTGCCCAGTGCACAGCTGCTTATCACAAAATCACAGAATGGCCTGAGCTGGAAGGGACCTTAAAGATCATCTCATTCCAACTACCCTTCCCTAGGACCAAGTTGCTCCAAGCCCCATCCGACCTGGCCTTGAATACTTCCAGGGATGGGGCATCCAAAACTTCTCTGGGCAGTCTGTTTCTGTGCCTCAACACCCTCGCAGCAGCCTGGGGACACAGGGCTGGAAACGCATTTCAGCTGTTTTCTGAGCCCAGGAGGTGCTGGAAGGGAAACCCCAGAGATATTTCACATTCCAGGGTCAAAGCACTGCAAACACTGCTGTTAACCAGAGATCTGCAACTTGTCTCCAAGACACCTCAAAATGCAGCTCCAGGTAATGCAACACAGCCCCACAAGAAGAGCAATGACCCCTCAGCCTGATTTTTCTGCTACATCTTGCCCTCCCCACCATCTTGTGGTGCCCATACTGTGTCTGACGACTGATGGACACTCCTGGGCCCTCAAAGTTTGGAAGAGTATTTTCCCCACCTGGACCAAGAGTGAGGGTCTCTCCAGGGTGTGCAAATGGTGACACGTAGGAAGGAAGAAGCTCTGAAAGGAGGCAGAAGGGGAAGGAATCCTGAGAGCATCCTTGAGCACCAAGGATAATTAAGTGGGCTTCCTGCCAGGTTCTCCAGATGTCTAATTAATACTGTAAGACCGCTGCTCATCTGGCTGATCCCAGTGCAGAAGGCTCCCCAGCTCAGCCTCAGCTTGCTTCTGTGAGGCGATGGAGGCACCCACTGAGCTGCTGGGCTTGGAGCTCTTCCTGCTGGCCTTTCTCCTCTAGCCTGATCTGGGTATCTCGCTGGGGAACAGTGGGATACAAACCTCACCATGCAGACCTCAGGGGAGCCACAGCAGAGCCCAACCCAGTCCTTGGGAGACTCCACCCTCACCTGCTCACTACCCTCACTCTGGTTTCCAAAGGAGCCATGAGGACCAAAAACGTGTCGGAAGAGAAATCTGGTAAATCCTGTCAGCCATGGTGCATCTTTCCATGGAAACATCTTACCTCTCTGCTCTGGGTCTGCTGCAAGTGAACAAGAGCACAAGCAGGGCTGGGGGAAAATTCCTGGCATAGCCTGGCTGGTCATGGGGGACTCCCAGGGCAGGAAAACAGGCTCAAATATTGCAAGCTACAAAGCTACTAAAGAAGACAACTCAGATGCTGCACAAGCAAAGATCGACAACAAGAAAATTAAAAGAAGGTCCAATGCACTTTTTCTCCACAGGAACCCAGCAATTTTTGCTATCTGGGATGCCACTTCCCTCCAAAAGACTACAGAGACCTTATGGATCCCACTGGATTCAATATTCCTCTTCTGACAGCACAGCCATTGCAAGGCTGACAGGGGTGTCTGCTGTGCTCTGCTGCAGTGCAGGACCAGCCAACCCTCACAGCTGTGCATTCAGAGAGAAAAACACACCTCTCCTGAGTGAGGAGGGGTGGGAGGCAGTGAGGAATCACAGAATCTTTTAGGTCAGGAAAGACCTCTGAAATCAATGAGCGCAACCTTTGACCAATCACCACCTTGTCAACTAGAGCACAGCGCTAAGGGCCATGTCCAGGTGTTCCTTGAACACCTCAAGATGGTGACTCCACCACTTCCCTGGGCAGTCCATTCCAATGTTTAGCAACCCTGTCCATGAAGAAATTCATGAAAACAACACTGCTGACAATTTCTAGCAGAACAGCTCCAGGATCCCTTCTTACTGTGGCTTCAAGAGGTCTTTGAAACTAAATTAGAGTTTCTAGACCGCTTCCCTGTGTGATGCAGACATGATATTTCTGTTGCTAGAGAGGATTTTGCACAAAGCGCTTGGTCCCTGAGCTCACAAAACAAGCCAAGAAACTTTGCTCTGTCCTCTGAACCAACAGGCCCCACGACCCACACGTAAGGTGCCCATCACATGCAGGCATGGATGGCAAAATTGTCTCCTGAGAGTGTTTTCTTGAGAAAAGGGAATGACATTGCCATGAGGACACTCATTAAAAGGAATCAAAATGAGATAAAGAGCCAAAGAGATGAATCCTGTGCAGGCAACATGGGGACTGAATAAAAATGGCCTTTTGGAGGCTCAGCACGGGCACATTCCTCCTCACACAAAAAGACTTTTGAAAGGCCAGCTGGGTAAAACTGCAGGGCAAGGGAGGAAAGGGGGCAGATTTCACAAATTGAAGGCTTGTTAAAAGAAGGAATTTAAAAAGAGCACAGCCTCTAGCAAGTTAAATGTAAATACACAATAAGACAGCCAGAAAAGAATATGAAGACCGATTTGCCATTACCATAAAGATGAACCAGACCCTCCTTCAAGGTACCTCAGGGTTCCTGTTTCAGGAGCAGCAGAGTCTGCAGGACCATGAGGTCACAGAATCACAGAATTCCAGAATGCCTCAGGTTGGAAGGGACCACAGAGAGCCATGTAGTCCCAACACCCTGCTTATCCTAGCATACACAGCACAGGATTGCACCTAAACAGTTCATGAGTGTCTCCAGTGAGGGAGACTCCACAGCTCTCTGGAAAATCTGTTCCAGTGCACGGTCACCTGCACAGTAAAGAAGTTCTTCCTCCTATTTAGGTGGAACTTCCTGTGCATCAGTTTCTGTTCTGTTGCCTCATGTCCCATTGCTCAGCACCACCAAGGAGAGCCTGGTCCATCCTCTCACACCCAGTATACACATTGATGAGGTCCCCTCTCAGTCGCGTCTTCTCAAGGCTGAACAGGCCCAGCTCTTTCAGCCTGTCCTCATCAGAGAGATGCTCCAGTCCCTCAATCATCTTCATAGCCCTATGCTGGATCTACTCCAGGAGCTCCATGTCTCTCCTGTACTAGGATGCCCAGATCTGGATACATCACTCCAGATGCCCTTCATGAGAGCTGAGTAGAGGGGCAGATTCACCTCCCTGACCCGGTGGCAGTGCTCTTCCTAAAGCATCCCAGGACACCATTGACCCTCCTGGCCACAAGGGCACTGCTGGCTCACGGACAGCTTGATGCCCAGCAGGAGCCCCAAGTCCTTCTCCTTCTGCCTTCCAGCTGGTTGGCCCTCATTCTGTGCTGGTTCAAAGGGTTACTCCTGCCCAGACACAGGAGACGATCAGTTGAGGACAAGCCCACAGCAGGACAAAGCAGAGGACCATTACTATTCAAACACACTGCAAGCAGGTTTGGAAGGGTTCCCATCTTGGAGGCTTTTCTATGGCTGATCTCAAAATAAACCTGAAAACAAGCAGCAAAACAACCCCTAGAGGAGCTGAGGTGGTGGCAGAAGAGCAGGGATGTTTTCTCCCAGTTAGAAATGGACAAATGGGCCAGGATGCATGGCCAGTTTCTCAGGCAGGGAGCACAGGGACCTGCACTGCTCAGTCTGTGCATGAACGAATTAGGGGAGGGTGTAGACACTGAGATGACATCTTCTGCTGGCACCACGTGTTTAGGGTAACCTGATTTTTAAAAGCTGCCAAAAGACCTGCCAAAACTGCTTATCAACGAGATGACAAATGAGATACGAGGTTGATTCACACAATGGAAATAAACTGTTTGGGGCACTGCCAAGCTCGTGACCTGGGTGCTGCTGCTGCAGAGAGTGGTACCAGCTGTCAGGAAACAACAGCAAAAAAACCAACATCACCGTGTCATAATGTAAACATGTATACACGGAGACTGTGTCTACTTCTGCTCTCCCAGATCCCCAAATGGAGACAATCCAAGGTCTGGGAAGGCTTCTGCGCCAGGAGAAGTTGGTCAGGTGGAACACTGTTGGTTGGAAAAGAGACTGTGTACAGCCAGGGAGAATAATAGTCCTTAAAGGCATAGAGAAGGTGCAGAGGAAATAAATATATTCTTCACTGTCTTAGTACAAGGGGCAGTCAGCAGCTGAACTTGTCATGCTTCAGCAATCCCAGAGCTTGTGGTAGGTTGAAATATTACTTGGGAGAGGGAGGAGGCTTTACTGGGCATGTGCTAGGCATGGATTACTGGAGGAGCCCAGGTAGTGAGTTTGTCTTTCCTCCCACATGGATCTCTGCTCCGTCTTAGCTCCAATGTGTTCAAAACTGCCCACCCTTTAGCAGTGCTTCTCCTTCTTTGCAAAAATAATTGTACCCTGGAAGCCAGTGCAGGAGGAGTTTGGAGCAGGACCAGTGACTCCAGCACTCATCTCCCTGCCTTCAAAGGAAAGGGATGCCTGATTTTCCCAGGGCTCATGGTCCTCCTGCTTGCCCTACGGCAGACAGTGATAATATGCCGGAAACCAAGAATCCATCCCCTTCTCTTCAGGGATTTCACTCCACACATCCCATGGGCATTCAAGAGCCTGCACAAATGCCTGCCTGGCTCCATCCCAGTCAAACTGGTTGTCCCACACAGTCCCAGCATCGTCCTGTACATCACCCACCACACTGTAGCTGAGACCTACTGCAGGCACCTGGCAAGTGCCCCATTTTTCCATCTCTGTGAGGAAGGCAAGGCTTTGGATTTTGGAGGTAATGAGCTCATGGTGACAAGCTGAAGCAAGATTTCTGGCTGGTGTAGATAGCCCAAACACTCAATTAAAATGAATCCACGCTCATTTCCAGAGCTGGGCAGCTCACAGCAGCGTGGTTGGTCATGCCTGCGATGGAACTTGTGCCAGTTTTGCGTGGACAGTAATGCCTGGATCAAAGGAGCTTGTGAAAGAAATTAAATGCAGTGTAGATAGGTTCCCTGTGCCTGCCTGTTATAAATACACACCAAAAAATGTTAGCTTTTAGGCTTAAATTCCACCTTCTAAATGAGCTATTATTTCAGCACAGCCAAGCAGTCAGACTAGATTCTTGCTTTTGTATTTTCATGATTAAAGACAATCTGACATCTTAGATGCTTCTGATGCAGTCCAGAGCTCTTTTCTGTACCTAACCAGCCACAGTCCCCACACCTCAGCCCTAGTGTGGAGCAGTGAGAGTCTTCAGCTATTGATCAGGGAGTCCATAACCTTTTCTGAAAAGTGGCCACCATCCTCACAGAGCAGCCTGGGCTTTGTCAGGACATCTGTGGTGCTGGAGGCATGCAGACCATTGTTTACAGTGCGGCCAGGAGCAGTGCTGATGCACTTTCCAGGCCAGCACATCTCTCTCGAATTAGTGTTCGTCTCTTTCAGATTAGGTGTTAAAATTGGTAGAAACACAGCAGACACCCCGAGAGGCATTTCTGGGATTTATCTACCCTCTTCTCAGGGCAGGGAGTCCTGAGGAGACAAGACTGAGGAACTCTTCCCTCCATCAGGCATGTGTCCATGTGCTGCAGCTCCTGGCCTTGCTGAGCCCCATTGCCAATCTGATGATGAGGATGATGATGGTGAGGTTCAGCACTGCGCTTTGCTGAGCTCCTTCCCAAGTCTCAGCTCGAATACTCTGCGAGTAGATGCCATTATGTGTTATGATCTACAGAGCAATCACCTTTTTGGGGAAAGCAATGACAAATTCCAGGCCTGAGGAACCAGCCTTCCACATCATTTCCACTCCAGCTTTCTCAGCTTGTTTACCAGGAGCTAAACCCAACTTCAACACAAACCAGAGACCATAGCTGGCAGAATCAGACCCTGACAGCAGACCATGTCCATGCAGGGTGTGCAGGAGTTTTCATTTAAGCACAAGTCCCTGGTCCCTTGCTTCAAGGTCATTGGCAGGGCAAAGGGTTACTCACCATTTATTTTGGAGTAGAAATGCAAAAATGGTCAAGATAGGCAACAAGAGCCCAGCTGCTACAGAAAAACATCTTCCAAACCAGTCCCTGCAAACAAGGTGCTGCAGGAGGCTGGTCTGGACAGCCAACACTGACAGAAAAGTTAAGGTTGAGCAGGGCTGCAGGATCCGATAGGAAAATGGGTTTTTCCACAGGAAATTCATGCGATGATCTGCAGTGGTGCACCCTGGGTGTCTCTGAGTGGCAGTCATGGAGGATGCTAGAAAAGCACCACTGGAAGAGAAGCTGAGCCAAAGGCACATGGGAAAGCTGCAGCAAAACTAAACTTGCCCTGTTTTGAGGTAGACGCAGCAGCACTTAGGAAGGAGAAATATTCCCAGAGCCACTACACGGCAGGCAGGCTGTAAATGCATGTAATTAATGTCATCAGTAGCAAGGTGCCACAAGGAGTGGAAAGCCCTTTTCCCAAAATTTCCAGGGGTCAGGCACTGCAGAGAAGCACCTCTCCCAGCTGGAGGGACTGCTGCTTCACTCCACATACAGAGCACTGGAAGCAAGAGCAGGATCCAGCCCTGCAGCCCATTTAATATCAAAAAGAAACATCTGTTCCTTTGATTTAAAAAAAAAAAAAAAAA
>VZRN01003761.1:8419-28212 GCA_013397935.1 Dasyornis broadbenti | reverse complement strand
GGAAAAAAAGCCAACCAAAAAAATCCCCGAACCAACAAAAAAAGAAACAAGCCTCAGATAACAGCCTGAGTGGCTTCTTGAAGATTTGGATTTCTTTTCTCTTTTTACAAATGGTAATTTCAGGCTGATGGAAGGGAGTGACACATTGACTACACAAGCTGTCTACACAGAGGGAAAATAGCTGATGCCCAGGAATGTGGGGTGCTGCTCCAAGCCTTCCCCACCTACTGATACCACATCACTGCCCTAGGCCTCAGTTTCCCCCTGTGAAAAAGGATTTTCATTTCTGAAAAAACAAGATCAGGCAAGGAGGTGGCTTGGCAGCTACTTCTCACTGTCCCTTCAGCTCTCAGAAGACATTTCACTAGGCAAGGCTTCCTTCTTGGCACTTTCTTTGCTTCAGGAAAAGCCTCCGCCTCACCCCTTGGCAGGAAGATTTCTCCTTTATTCTGTCCTTCAAGTCAGGCAGATGATTTTAGCAGGGATCCTGATCCTTGGGAGTCAGAGTGTAGCCCACCAGTTCACTCTGGACACCCCGTTGTGCAGGGACTGGCAACAGCCCTCCATCCCCACGTCCCTGTCCTGCTCCCACAAGACACCCACCCTCTGCTACCAAAACTGAACATCAGAAACGCTGCAGCTTGTTTTCATGTCCTTGGGCTGGTTTGTTTTTCCATGGGATATTTTTATTCTTGCCCTGATCCCAGTCATACTGGGGATTTAAAGTTTCAGCCAAAGCAATAAGAAGTAAAGAGCAAAGAAAGTGAATTGAGATCCAGAGCATTTCAATAAATTAAAAGGAAAAAGAAAAAATTAAAGGATAAAAAAAAAAAAAAGAAAAATACATAGCCCAGCACAGAGGAAGCAAAGCAATCAGAGCAAAAGCTGTCAGCTTTGCCAGTTCCCCTTTGTTCGCAGATCAAATTCACTGCCTCGCTCGTCCAAGACTAACAACTCCTAAGTCTCCCTCGTGCTCCCTGGGGAGGTGTTTTCTATATTGGAAACAAATCTATTTTGACACTCCTGATGTGTTTTACCCAAATTGCCCTCTGTCAAGCTGCTTCTCTCATTTCCCATTTGTACCATACCATGCTCCTGGTTCAAGCCTGGTGCCAGGTGCTGCTGGCACCTATCTGGGCTTGCACTGGGCCAGATGGAGGTTACTCCTAGGTTCCCTGCCACCAGGTCCCTCTCCTACCCATCTCTCTTGTCTTGGGGAAAATCCGGCCCAAAGCAAATCTTATTTGGCAGCTTAGTCCTGGATTGTGCACAAGGAAGGGTCTTGGTGCCGAATTCCAGCCAGTAATGTCTGTTCAAATGTCCTTTCCCTGCAGCACCCCAAAGTTCTAAGACTCCAGGAAAACCTGACTCTTCCCCACTGGGGTTTGGTCTCCAGACAAAGGAAAGAAATTGAAAAGTTCTGCAAGCAAAAGAATGGTAGAAGTCCCTAAAATTCATGCTGTCCGTGAACACCCTCATGGCAACTTCACAATTAAGTATCTGACTAATTCTTACAGGAGCCTTCCAGGTGGGAATTTCAGATGGTCCTGCCCTATCTGTATACCTGAAAGGGATGATCTCTAGCCTGGGAGGAAAGTCCTAAACAATCCCTGCTGCAGCAGTGACCTCCCTGTGCTGAGGCAAGAGGTTTGTAGGTCATCGGTAGGAATGGTCATGTAGGATTGTCGTCTGTATGCAGTTAAGGGATTTAAGAGATGTTTCTCATGTACTTGAGGTGTCAATGGTACTGAATTATTCATGCTCTGGGGGCTCAGGTAGGATCGTGGCTGGCTAGGTTGTAAGAACTGAGCAAGATAGCAGTTCGGCAGAGTTTCCTGGCCCAGCTGAAGACACAACAGCAAGAGTCCTTGTGATGGAGACTGCCATCACCACCAGACACTGACCAACCATCCTGTCCAGCAGACTGGTTTCCCCACACAACGTTTATCTCATGCTAATCCAAGTAAATTCATTTGTTTGTTGTTTTTCACCTGGAACGCCCTGAGTTTCTGTGCAATGCTTGATGCACACACCAACAAAGTTTTCTTCCCCACACACCCCTCCCACACGGTTGCCTTTTGCAGGTGCTCAGCTCATCCCCCGGAGCCCTTCAGAAGAAATAGGATTCTTCTGACTTGTTGCGGGCCCAGCCTTTCTAACCCTCTGCCCAGACTGGTCTTCACTGTGTCCCAAAGCTTTGGGGTTTTGACCTGGCTCCCCCAGGCACAGTTTGCATCTGATCTGGTTCCACCAGTGTCCTGCAAGGGTGTGGATCACCCCCTCCATCTCCTATGGTCTTTTGCAGAGATCTACTCAGCGCCAGTAAGGCTGAGGAAGAGACTGTAATGAGGAGAAAATTAAATCATGAAACACTAATAATTATCAGCATCCCAATTAGCTGACAGTGATGGCAGTCAGCCACCAAGAGCTGGGGGAGGAGGGCCAGCATCCCTGCAGCTTCTGTCCCTCAGCGGGCATGGAGCTCATCTTCACCCTGCACAGACCCACCCCTCTCTGAGGGCAGCCATGGGGACACACATGAGGACAACTTTCTCTGCTTTTCCTGGCTTCGTGACAGCATTTCACAGCTGCAATTGCTGGACTGGAGTTGCAGAGACCCGTGATGCCTTGTCTGCTTGAGAGCTGTACTCTCCTGGTGAGCTGTTAACAGCTCAGGGATAAGGGGGAAGCAGAGAAGCCAGTTTAATATCATTTTCCTTGTTATTATCTCTCAGCTTCTCCCCAGCAATTTGCTCAAACTTGTGTAAAACTCTTTGCCAAACAAGCCCCTGCCCAAATAGGCCTTCATGTCTGCAGGACTCTATTTATAACCGAGATCCCATTTAGCAGATAAGCCAGGGGAATTCAAGCAGGATTTAAGCTAAGCAGTTATCTGTGACCAGCGGCCACAGTGTGCATAGCATCAGATTTACCGGGGATGTGAAAGGCGGAGGGACAGGAGAGCAAACAGCCCCTGGAGCAGCCAGAACCCCGAGGGATGCAATCGCTGCTGGCACAGACTCTGCTCACAGAGGCTTTGTGAGCAGCCAAAGAACACCGCGCAAATCCCTTTTGCCAGGATCTGGAGAGCCTCCCGCACGCCTCGGGACCCTGCAGGTACCAGCACCACTTCTCCTCTCCTCCCCCAGCTTCACACCACCTTCCCAGGCATGTGTTGCTGGCAAGGGTTTCACTTGTCTTTCCAGATAGATATTACAGCCTAAGATGATGCACTTAACAGGGTTGTGAAATCTGCCATAAAGTTTACTGCTCTACATCAATATAATGCCCTGCAAAGTTAATACGGAGGTACCTATTTTATAACAAGGACAAATAAAAACATATCCCATTAGTCCAAGGCATTAGGAGCTGCATTTCTGATGGCCAGATGCTGCAATGAAATGGGTGGAGAATATTAATATGAGTAATACGGAGCTACGCACATGTACATACACATATATATACCTATATAAAAATGAGAAACTATTGAATTTGCTCAGATCTTCTGTAGTGTTTGGAGGGCTTCATTTCTATGCTGCAGGAGAGATTGGCTGCAGATCTAGAGACATTTCTCTGCTATTACACCATGTCAATTTTTCATCATCTCAGAGGCCCTTGTCATAGAAAAAATGGGTAAGTTTAAATCGATTCAAGATCAGAGTTAAACACCTGGACATAAATGTGGCAGGGAGTAAAAAGCAAAGCGGAACCAGTTATTTCCCATGCAAAGCAGTGGCATTGGGGTCAGTCATTCAGGAAGGAGAGTTTGAGAACACTTTTGACCCCTCTAGGAAAGTAAGTGGCTCCCAGAATTAAAAATTCCCTTGGTACCTGTGGGTATTTCTATGCTGAAGGGCAGCGAGATAGAGCACTGTGCCCCTCAGCTGTTCTGTACTGATGGCACTGGGTGACATCCATGGCACTGCTCCTCACCCCCACAGGGTGGACAAGAGCACCCCAGCACCCCAGCTTCCCAGTCCACCCATGTTTCCCTCTGCCCAGGTACACCCACAGCATCATCCTGATCCCAGGCCAACAGTTTATCTCACTCCGAACACCATCTCTTCAAAACGTGAATTATTACAGATACTATATTTGTTGGTGCTATTGTAAAGTGCTGAAAGATGTGAAATAAAAGGTATTAAATGCAGTCAAAGAGTGGAAAGATTGTGTCAACTAGACTTGCAGGAGTGATAAGAGGCTTTTCGTGTTTTCCCTCCATATGAAAGTCTGCACATGGCACAAAAAGGGGAAAAAAACCCAAGTGCAGCCACTGTCCAGCCTGGCAAATATGAAAAGAAAGTCTTATGATGTGGTGAGCCCCCACTGGAAGCCCAAGGGATGGATAATGTCAACCTGCAGCTGAATAAAACATTAAAATCCTCCGATAAGAAAAGGCTGTGAGGAACTACTTGTACATCATCACCACCTGCTGGGTACCACAGGAAGGATCCTCAGACGCTGCCACCCTGCCAGGCAAGGCCACCCCAAAAAGCGTGAGGGACCCCACAAAAGCAGCTGCATACCTCTCTGGCAGATACCTCAATGCAAGTAGAGCAGCCTCACACTGGCAGTCTGTGAGCACCAGGGTTTTAAAAGCATGTGTGAAGCCAATCTCTTTTGTTAATGCATGAATCCCAGGCAAAATAACAGGCGGCTGATGGAGGATGGGATTAATAAAGAGTTAAAGAAAGGTAAAATAATTAGGGTCCTGCTCATGGGGCATATGGAGAATGGGGCTTGTCAGAGCAGCTTGCTCTAATTTTTCATGGAGATTACGAATTTTAGTGGAGAGAGATAATAGCGTTGCTGTAACGTACTTAGGCTCTTGTAAGCCATTTGATCTGCCCCTGCCTGACGCTCTGATTAATAAACCAGAGCGACAGCGAATCGACATGCCAAACGAGATGTGCAGAAAAGCAGCAAATGAGGACATCCAAACAGGATTAAAGAAGGGGAACAACCTCCAAGAGAGCATGTCCTGGGGCATCCCCAACTCCCACCCATCACACAGGCACATGGGATGCAGAAGAGAAGACGTGACCCTCCTGGGAGTGAGAGGGTGTGAGCTCCACTGAGCATGTGAGCCCCTAGTTGGGGGCCAGCAGCTCTGCAGAGTATCTGGGTGCTGCCCCAGGGGATGTCCAGCTCAGTCACTGGGCTGTTGGAGCTGAAAATCTTATTGCAGCCCTGGATGTAAGGCAGAATCATGCCAGAGCAGAGGCACACTGTGTTTCTCCAGCCCCAGCGAACCTGCATTGCCAGGATTTGGGCCTGGGGAACGTGCCAGTGGGAGACAATCCCAGGAACAGTACTGTGGATCCCACCCAGAAGCATCCCTGCTGTGCCATCACAAATCCAAACCCTCCTGCCTCAAGAGCCCTCGAGAATAACTAAATGTGGCTATTAAAAGTTTACACTAAGGTCTCACCAGTGGGCTGCCCTCCTTCCTCGGCAAGTTAGACAGAGTGTGATAAAGGCCTAAGACATGCTAAAGGATTGGTAAGGAGGAACTGGGGAGTGCTGTGCTGGAGATCTGGGCTGTCCCATCTTACCTCCCCCTCCTTACTGCCTTGCAGCACTGGACTTCCCTCACCAGCAGCCCCGGAGAGTCACCACACCAGAGCTGTCCTCACTGCTTTGGTCATTTATGTCCCAAGTTCGGGCACCAAATTTGCCACACCAACCCAGGCGTCCTCCCCAGACCATTGGAGAAACCCTAAAACCAAGTCCTCTCCCTCTGCAGCTCACATGGCGCCTCTGCTCCTGCCCTTTTCTTTGGGAAGGGCCAGGCACTTTGGGCAGAAATGCTTTTTCATCCAGAAAATACCAGTTCATCAAAACACTTCCTAAGAAAAGGTCACTTCAAAAAATTTCTCTCTCCAAAATCCTTCTGGGGGAAAAAAAATAAAAAAGAAAAAAAGAAAAAAAAGAAAAGACATGCAACATTTTAGCTATCCTGTTTCAACAGCTTTAAATGAAAAATAAATCTTTTCTCCCTCACCCCACCCAGGTGCCAAATGATTTCATTCGGAAATGCAAGATTGTTATCTTCCTTAAAAAAAAAAAAAAAAATCAAATAGAAAATGGTGAAATCAAAAGAAAATCTCTGGAAAAACTTAAAATGAAACATTCCGCTGAGTCCAACACAGCAAGTGGGAGTCAGGCTGCATTCTGTCAGGTTCCCTGGGGTGGCTTTCATCCCAGTTTGGGGCAGGACAGGATTCCCAAGTCTTAACAAGAATCCCAGGACAGTGGAGCTGGTTCCCAGGACCCTTCCTAGCACGGGCTTTGCAGGACATAGTGACACAGCCAAACATCTTCCACCTCATGAGCTTGGCAGGAGTAGAAACCCCACAACTCATGACATGTCAGAGCAGCAGACAAAAGTGGTGATGAGGCTGAGGGACCCCCGAGGGGACAGGTGTTTATGGGATGCAGCACAGCCCCGATACTGGGATTGGAAGCAGGGGACTTGTGTTTCCCTCACAGTCTCCCCACACGTGCTTGCAGTCCCCTGACAGCATCCCCAGCCCTCAGCTGTTACAGTTTAGGCTGCATGGAGAGCGGGAATGCCAGCAATCAGGCATCCAGAAGGGAATCCAGGCCCGGTTCAATATTGAAAGAAGAAGGGCTTTGAAAGGAGTGCGCTCATTTCCCTGTTTCGTCCTTTGCCAAGAAAACCAGGGGGATGGAGGAAGGGGCGAAGGGGTGGGGGGAAAAGTGGAAAAAATGTCTTGGCTTGGCCCTCTCTGCCTTTTATCTCATGGGCAGCCTGCCGAGACAGGGTCTTCCCCCTGCTGGGCCCGCTGGCAGATCAAATGAAAGGAGAGAAGAGTTATAACCCCCCCTGACTGCAGCCCCCTCTCTTCAAGGAAACGAAGAGAAGGAAAGAGCAAATGGCCCTGCGATGCCAACAGTTCACACCCCAGCTGGATGGGAAACATCATGAAAAGCCAGGTCCTCAGCATCCATGGCAGGGGCCAGGAGATATTCTCCCCAAACAGCAAAGGGAAGCCCAGAGAAATCCAGATGTGGTTGGAGGGTGGGCTGTGCCCCCATGGAGGGGACAGCACTGCTCCATGGTCTTGAACCAAGGGGGAAGGTCACCAGTGGTCCTGGCAAGCATCTCCCACAAGGGTCCCGCTGCGCCTGTTCCTCCATCCTGCCAGACCTTTCAGAGCCAGTTTCAAGCAAATAGCTTAATTAAATGCCTTTATTCCACGGACTCCCTCTGCGTGTTTGTGTATTTGTGGATTAGCAGTTAATACAGTAAGAGGCTTTATTGTAACTAAATTGATTTCTTCATCTTTTTATTTTCCTTTCTTCTGTGTGCTTTTCTCCCCTCTTCCCGCTCCCCAGAGCGCTCTCCCTCATCACAGGGTTTCCCATGCTGATCCTCACCTTCAGTGCCAGATGGCACCGATAAGGGTGTGACGGTGAGATCACAGCAAGAACCCATCCATCAAGATCTGAGGGACTAACAATGTTGGAGGCATTCTTTATTTTAGGGTGGACATGTAAGTAAGTGAGCATTGGCTGTGTTATTGTACGGGCGAGAAGAGATCCCTGCTGTTAATGGGGTGATTTCCTCGACAGGGATGGTGGGCACAGGCAGGGTAGGGGAAAAATCTTCAGCCATCCCCAGTTCAAGAACAACACATTTCCCAAGGTAAGGAGGCCACAGAACCCCAGAGGGAAACCTCAATTCCAGCTGCATCTGCAGACCCCTGAGGATTGTTTGGCAGGGTCCGTGCAATCCCACCATCTTCTTTCCAGTGCAATTCAACTTCCCTACATTACAAAACAGTCGTTACCAGCCTGTAGTGTGTTGGCCCCATCTATGACTGCAACTTATCCACGTGGAATTGAGATCAAGGAATTCCAGACTTTGATAGCCCATCATACAGTATGTCCAGACTACTCCAAAAGCTCACAATGTTCACAGCTTCTTGCTTTGGTTCATCAAAAAAAAAAAAATCAGTAAATGCAATTGTTATTCAGTTTCGGACCTGGATACCCTTCTGGTCTTCCCAGGATGGGCACAGCCCTGAGCTCCACTTCCTTTCTTTTTTCAGCTTTGCCTCTTCCTCTTCGTTCCCTCTTTACAGCCTGCTTGCTCCTTCCTGCTTTCCCTCCTCTCTTTCCTCCCTCGCCTCCCTTTCCCTTCCTCCTTTTTACCCCACATCCCCTGTCCTTGCACAGGCCAGCAGAGCTGACCTCTTCCCTTCCCCTCCCTGGGCAGCAGGAGCTGAAGCCATAATTAAACTTGGCTGGGACGAATGTGAATCTAAAGTCTGTTAAAAGAGAAAAGAAACGAGGGTACCTGTGGGATTACGTGAGCCAGAAAAATGCAAAGCCGGCTTCCAGCCGCCCATAAAATAGATGCCGTCTCCTTTCCCATTGGCAGGGTTTGGCTGAACACAAAAGGCTAAGAAGAGGATTTTTATGGGAGTTATTTATAGCCTGAATGAATAGTGGTGTGTCTGTCAGAGTGTTTCTGCCTCTCAGCGTGAGCCCAGGGTGCCAGCCTCGCCAGGTGACACCACACTGGGTTTCAGATGGCACCTGCAAACCTGAGACCCAGGCATTCCTTCCTGCAGGGACAGAGGAGACAGTAAAAGAGAATAAATTAGGATTTGAAAGGATGGAAAGGAGCAGCTAAGGGCAGCTGCTGCTTGCCCCCCAGCAGCCTCACCTTGGGCCAATGTCACACGCACCTGCCTGGTGACAAGAAACGGGCTGTTTCAGCCCACAAACCACCACTCCAGGTGGATATCCAGGGGATATCCATTGTTCCCCCCTCTCTAACCTCTTCACTCCTAGCCTGGCTGCTTTTTCTGTTCCCTGGTTTGATGGAGATATTTGAGAAGCCTTCCCCCCCATTTGCACCAGGAGCTGGCACAAAGATTCGTCTCTTTGTGAACAAGATCAGTTTAAAATCATCCCCAAACTCCATGAAAAGCTCAAAAGTTGGCAGTTCAAGAAGTACATTCATTAAATAAAGAGGGGGAGAAAAAGAACAGGCAGAGAGGAGGGGGAAGAAAAAAAAGATTACCTTGCTGAATTAATCAGGCTTCACTGTAATGTTCAGCCTCAGATTTTATTTCCTGTAATAAGCCCATTAATACGGGTGTCTATAGCAGGGGGCTTTTAGCAGCAGGCACCATTAGTGTAACGAGGAAGGGCTAATAGAGTTTTATTGGAATTTTTACTCCGACATCACAGCCTTTTAAAACAGCTGTCTCAATAGGCATTATTATTCTGATTAACATTTAGACAGCACAAATCATAGTGATGCCCTTGGTGTCCCACAGGTTTTATCATAATCATTCCAAGTTCCTGATGTGTCGGCTAGTCCTTTGGAGGGCAGAGGGAATTTTAGACCCCAGCAGAGGCTGGGGGTCATTCCTTTTCTCCTGTGCCAATGGATTTGCTACTTCTGAGGTGACCTGACGGGCTGTGATGGAGCAGGGCCCCGCTGCTACTGAAGCGCATTGGAAGCAGCTGGAACCAGACAGATGCTTTTTGAGCATCTCTGATCCCAAGAGGAATTTGAAAGCAGGATGGGAAGGGTTAAAAAGCAAGCTGCCATCCTGGGGACCCATCCTGGGGACCCATCCTGGCTTCGCTCTCACTCTGTTTCTTGCCTGTGTGAGAATTAAATACTTTATTTTAAAAATTAAATTAGAGCTAAGTATTTTTTGTTGTGTAAATTAAATATCAGGCCAGCAGTTATGGTGCACTAACCCAGGGGTTTGTTGCACAGCATTGTTTTGGGGCAGCAGCCAGTCCCAGGGCTGGAAAACCTTTTTCCTCATATCTGTAAGAGCTGTGCCAGATGGGATGGTGCCATCAGAGCCAGAGGCACTGCAAGGGTGTCACACTGAGGATGTCCCAAGGATCCTGTTAAAGCCCAGAGGCATCAGCAGGGCTCTCATGGAGGGTCTGACTGCTCTGATGGGGTCTGGCTTCCGTGCAATTGATCCCGTTTGAGCCATGGGGAAACTGAGGCACAAGGTGGGGCAGTGCCTTTTCCACAGGGACAGCACAGGCAGCCCAGGAATTCTGTCTCCCAACCCAAGCACAAAGCCACGAGGGAGTGGAGGAGCTGCCCTGAGATAAACACGGGCAACATAAGCAAGGGATTAAACACTAAAAGCAAACAGGGCTGCAAATGGATTTCTGGCTTTTATTTGTCGAGTTTTGTTTCATGAGGGCGATTTATGAGGACATTTTGTTGTGGTCGAGCCTGCCTGTGTGCACGGGGAGCGGCAGCTGGTTCATCCCTGCTCCAGCCAGATCCTGAGGGGCTCAAACCACCTTGGATACATTGAAGCAGGTGGTTTGGCTTGGAGCAGGGCAAGCGAGCCCAGGGGCACCAGGAGGGCTGGAGACCTACTAATTACTTTCTTATTAGCTTCTAATTACTATCTCTCCACTTCCTCCTCTCTCCCAAGGGCTCTGTTTCTGTCACGCGTCACCTCATGCCCAGGCACACCCTAGGGGATGATTTTCCACCCCAGATCCATCCCAGCACTGCAATGTCTTGCTGCTCCTGGGGTTTTGTAGCAGACTTCTCGGCATCACTCACGATAATCAGCAAATATGTAGACATTTCTTCTCTGGAACATCAGGATGAAGGGGGATCCCTCCCCACAGGGCAGGCACAGATGTTTGTGAGCTCTCACAGCTGGCTCCAGCAGCAGGGGTGCCCAATCTCAGCCATGCCAGATCCTGGGCACTGCAAGGGCTCCAGCCTTCTCCCAGCACCTCCACTGCTGGTGGATAACTCCCTTTTGTGGGCAAGAATTTTGGCTGCCCCTATCCCAGACCAGTTCCCTGCTCTCCCACCCACACCTGCTCCCCTCCTTCCCCAGACAGTTTTGTTTGGGTTAAATCCAGCTGGAATCTGGACCCTCGTGTTGTTTTTCTTGCTCTGAACAGAGGCCATTGACTCTGGGATGGTGTCCCAGGATAGGAAAGGTTCAAACCACATGCAATGGCAGGTCCCCACTGCCAAGAGCTGAGCCCCAAGGTACCTCTCCAGCATCAAGCACGCAGGAAATTTGCGGGGGGCCTGGGAGAAGCTAGTTTTTAGTGACCACATTAATGTTGCAATGTGACAATATTTAATTACCAGCACTATCAGATGATTAACCAACTAAATTCCACCCTTGGGGCTGCCATCCTAAAATCCATGCAGAGCTTGCTAGGCAGCACCCAGACCTCCCATTGTGTCCACCTGGCACCAGCAGCCATACCACAGCTCGTGGTCCCCAAGGGCTCTGAAAATGCCTTGCAGAAAGGACTCAGTGACCATCAGCAGAGGAAAAAACACCAGCTGTCTGAAACATGGGCAAGCCACCTCCAAAATTGTTTCCTGCTAGTCTGAACCCTTTGGAAAGTCCCTGTCAAGGCAGCTGCCAAACCCAGGGGAGATGCAGCACGTGGCCCAGGACAAATTGGGTGCTGTTTGCTGCCTCAGTTGCTCTTGCATGTCTAGCAAAGACAAGATCTAAAAGGGGTCTGGGTTTTGACCTCCATTCTCCTGGCACAAAAAAAATCTCCCCATTGCACGGAGCCCGCCTACTTCAGGACACCAGAGTGTTTAGCATCTGCTTGAAGTTATTAATTGTTTCCATGGTAAGTGCCTGATGATGTCTTTAAAATAAAAATGAGAGGCATTTAGCCTTCTCTCCCTCCCTGTTTCCCACTCTCCTCTCCTTCCTTTCTCTCTTCCTTCCTCCATTTCATCCTTCCTCTCTTCTTCCCTAAAAATGTACTTATTTCCTCCTTATTGCATTGCCAAAACTCCTACCCTGTCACAGGCAGCAGCGGACAAGGAGGAATTTGACAATAAGGGCAAAACCAATAGTAAAATTGGAATGAAATGACAGCCATTAACCTTGTCTCAGGAAGGACAATAAAGCTGCAGTATGGCAGGAGACAGCAGGCCTCGACTTAGAACTTTTCTTTCTGATTAAAACACACTGGTCACACATTAACTTCCTTTGCTCAGTACTTTATTGTCTCACCTGTACTGGAAGGCAGGGGAAAGAGGAAGAGGGATGGGCAGGACTGGGGACACGGGATCTGCAGCTTGTCTGCTGCTCTGCAGCCTTTGGCAGGTGTGAAGGACATGGACACTCAACCAAAGGTGATGAATGTGCCTCCAGCAGCTCCCCTCTGCCTTGAAGTACTCGTGCCTAATGGTCTCTGTCCACCAGGGCAGCATCTTAGACTGGCATCCCAGGGCCCACCCTGGCCACAGAAGGAGTCAGTCTCAGAGCTGGGGGTGCTCTGGGTCTCCCAAACACACAGGACAGGCACAATGATGGATACAGCCACTGCTACAACCCAGGTGAGCACGTTGGCTCATTTCAGTAGAGAAAAAGCACCAGGAGCTTTGGAGAAGCCACATCCCTCAGCAGATTGACCCATTTCTTTCAGTAGCATCAGAAAATGGGATGGAAATGAAAATAAATTCCTGACCATACCCCCTCACGCATCTCTGCATCTCTGGATCCCCCACAGGGCGTATCCCTTGCTCCTTGCAGAGCACAGGATGTGCCAGCCTGGTGCGGTAGCACTCTGTCCCTCTCCTAACCCCTCACAGACCCATTAATGCACCACAGAGGATGCAAACACCTCTATGTGGGACCCCGATGGGTTTTAGTTCATTAATCCCATGCTTGAGTTCCTCTCGCTCTCCCCATCACCTGCCCTGTTTGGTCTCCCAGAGCAGCTCAGGGCAGGGATTACAGAGGACATATCTGCCCTGATGCTGGGAAATGGAGACTCAGGACAAGGATGGCCCAGTCACAGGGATACTTTTCCCAGGGTTTCCAACAGCTCCCCTGCAGAAATACAATGGCATCAAGGAACATCCTTACAGAGAATCCCAATAGGCCTCAGTTTCCCTTGGACGCTCCCAGGTCAAAAGCAACAGCTGCGTACCCCACAGGCCCTCCACTCCCTCATCCCTCACCAGATACTTTTTCAGTCTCCCTGCAATAAATCACTTTTTAATTATAACTGGACTACAACTACCAAAATATTAAAAGGCTTTGTGGCTTTACAGCACATCAGCAATGATTCCTATGAATTACAATGCCTTTCCCTGCCCCAGCAGCTCCATCTGCACCAGCCTGATGCCTCCCTGTGCATGGGAAAGGCTTGCTTGCACCCTTCCAGCCTTTCACCCCCCTGTGCATAAGCCAAAAATACGAGGGAAAGAGGAGGTTGGGTCTGTTGTGGGGAAGTGGGGAGCTCAGCATAACCAGGGTCCAGCTCTCACACCTGGCTGTACACCCTGCTCCTCCTCTAACTGCTGCTTTCACCCTGTTTCGGATTTCACGGGGGAGTACTTTGTTTAAATTTAAAAAAAAAAAAAAAACAAAACCACCCCCCCCCCCCCTAATTCTAAGGCCATCTCTGAGATTTTTTTCTTTCTGCAGCAGATAAACTTGAGCAGCTGGTACCTGCAGAAGAGGGCACCCCAGCACAGGCACCAAGCACTCCTCAGCACGCGCTGCCTCCCCAGCCTCCGTCCTAAATCACAACACAACAAACAGGCTGTTCATTAGGTGCTGTTTAATTAAGCAATATGGATCCTGCCTCGATATTTACAATCCCACTTGCCCTGATTTATTGGAGCTAGTCCCGTTTTTAAAGACGGCGACTGTAAAGTTTAACACCGCTTGACTTAACTGCGAGTTTCATTTACGGCCGCGGGCCGAGGCGCGGCAGCCGGGGCTGGGAGCCGCCGGGCCATTAAATCAGAGCTAACTGCGCGTGCAGGGAGATGACTAGCTTCGTTACAAGCGGTTCAGCGGCTAATTACCCCGAGCTGGATTGCCACACTTAACTCAATTTGTTGCCGCTTTTCTCAGGACCCTGGAGAGTGAGCGGGTAAGTTCGGAAGTTGGAGCGAAGGCGCTTGTTGCAATGCGAGTGCCTGCGATCGGGATGGTGTCACAGACCAAACGGACCCTGCTTGTCGCAGCAGGGCAGAAATCAGTTTGCAAGAGGCCAGATGCCCAGCCGGTCAACCCCGATGCCCTGGTGAAGGATGCTGTGTACAGGGATGGCTCCAAGGGTCAACCACCAGCTCCTCCCCACAGCCCTGGAGCAGCTGGGGAGCCCTGAAGTCAGGTGAGGGGCAGTTTGTGGGCTCTGGGATGAGGCAATCAGGCAGAAGGGTAAGATGAGCATGTAGGAGAGCATTCAGCATCACAGCCAGTGGCTCTGAGCACCACACAGGCCAGGAGGCCCTTCCATCTGTCCTAGCCCCATGGATAGGGATAGGGGAGCAACACACAGATGGGGCACAGGGAACACAGCCCTCCCCACCGACTGTTGTCTTATAGGTAGAAGAAGTACATTTCTCTCCTTGCAAGGTATTTCTAGCCCTCAGGAGCTCACTCACAGACCTGACAAGGAGAGGAATCTCAGAGAGTTGTGAGAACAACTCATTAGTTACAAATAAAAACTATTTGTGAAGATGTGAGGGTAGATAGTGCTTGGCATCCCTCCACATCGGCTGTGGTGGCATCACCATCCATGACTCACTTTCACAGTCCCGGGGCTTTCCAGGGTGAAGGGCTGAAAGGCAGCAAAGCACAGAGAGAGGTGAATGCAGCATCCCTCAGCTAAGCCCAGGGAGCAGGCTGCCCCTATCCCATACCATGGGTGGGCACAGGGAAGGGGACAGCAGCACCAGGAAAGGGGGCTGGACTCCCTGGCAGCCCCCAGGTCAGTGATGAACCAGCTCCTGGCTGCATCCCAGCTGCCGCTGTAACTGCAGCGGGCAGCACGAGGACCAGAGAGGATGAAGAGGAACAACTCCAGGCCTGAGCATCTCAGCCAGCAGCCACCATGCAGTAAGTTTGCCAGGACTCAGCCCTCTCCCAGGAGCTGGCTAAGCCTTGGGCTGCATTCCTTCCTGTGTTTCTCATTCCTCCACAACCCTGCAGCACTCAGACACAGACTCAGAGCTCCCCCCAGGGAGGAAGAGGAGGCAGCGCAGAGGCAGGGACAGGAGCAAGAGGTGTTGGACTGCCAGCACATCCCCTGAGCCTTCAGTGTTACCTCCCACCAGCAGCTGGGGGGTCTTCACCAGAGACCCCAAACCTCCCACCTAGGGCTGTGAGTCACGAGAGCACAGGTAGAGGCACTTTGCTTCCAGGTTTTATTGTTCAGGGAGGCTGTGCCCCTCCACGAGGCAGAAGAACTCCCACCAGTGAGACTGGACTGGTAAGGAGGGTAAGCCCTTTAGTGGTGGCAGGAGCATGCCATGGAGGCAGAAGACAGAGCCTGGGATGGTGAAAGAGACAAGGAACAACACCACCTACACGAGGATACCACAGGATTAGGCCTTGAGCACCTGAACAGGCAAAACCAGTCCCAAAAACCAGCCAAGCCGTGACAAAGTTCAGGAGAACCTGGGAGCTCAGAGGGGTCACAAGTGACATGAATTCCCAGACCCAGTTCTCACCACTCCCACATGACTCCTAGCCTTACTGAGCACACAGAATGATAGAATCTTAAATCTCTACTGTTAGCACAGCATAGTCAAGGCCACCACTAAAACCACGTCCCTAAATGCCACATCTACACATTTTTTGAATACTTCCAGGCATGGTGATTTCACCGCTTCCCCGAGCTGCCCATTCCAATGCCTGACCACACTTTCAGTGAAGAAATATTCCCCAATATCTAATCTAAACCTTCCCTAGCACAACTTGAGGCTGTTCCCTCTTGTCCTATCATAAGTTATCTGGAAGAAAAGACCAACCCTCCCACCTGGCTATGACCTCCTTTCAGGTAGTTGTGGATAGGGCTAAGATCCCCTTTCACACTCACATCGAGGACTGGAATGCTTTGCTGCTCCCCATCACACCTCCTCAGCCCTCTTCTTGTAATGCACCTCGGGGAGGCTCCTCAGGCGCTCGGCTGCCTGCAAGGCACAGCACAAGGGACAGCCAGGGGCTGGTCCCAAGGACAGCCCTGGCACACAATCCCCTGGCTCCTTCAGTCCCTCTGAGCTGAGTTCACCTGCTCTGGAGTGAGGTCCCTCTGCACCTGTGCCAGCATCTCGTATCCCACCATAAACTTGCGGACAGTGGCAGAGCGCAGCAGTGGTGGGTAGTAGTGAGCATGGAGCTGCCAGTGCTTGCAGTCCTCCTCCAGGAAGGTGCCTGTAGGGGCTCCTGCCAGGGGTGGAAGCGCCACATGAGCCACGGGGAGGGGATGGGTACGTGGATGAGAGGATTGTGGAGCCATGCCACTCACCATGCCAGCCCATGGAGTAGGGGAAAGAGACTTCAAAGAGGTTGTCATACTTGACAAGCAGCCTCTGCATGATGGAGGCCAGGCCTGCAGAAAAGTGACAGTGATTCACACCCTGAGCGGGCCAGTAGCTTGCCAGGTGTCTGGTGGGGTCACCCTCAGCACCTTTCCCTGGGTGGACATCAGTGACAGGCAAGAGGGATGCACTTGGTAATTCCCACTCCTCCACACTCCTGCAGGGAGCTCAAGCAATGCAGCAGCAGAAGCCCCACACAAAAGCAGAGAGCACCATATGTTGCATTATCCCAAAGGACGCTAGTCCCACCAACAGTGCTGGCTGTGCCTAGTCACATCTAGCTCTTATCCTAACAAAACAAGGGTGCCATTCCTCTCCTCAGCTAAGCCCAGCAGCCCCCAACCCAAGGACATAAGCCCTCCAACACCAGGTCAAGCCCAAAGGACATGGCATGGGGTACACCAAGGCTCAGAGCCACTCACTGTCCCTCTCGCTGTCACTGAGGTCCTGGAGGCGGCAGACATGGCGGCGGGGCAGGAGCAGGGTCTGGTAGGGCCACGTTGCCCAATATGGCACCACAACCAGCCAGTCAGCATTCTCCACCACCAGCCGTTCCTGTAGGGCACGGAATCACAGAATTAACTAGGCTGGAAAAGACCTTTGAAATCATCAAGTCCAACCTATGACCTACCACCTTATCAACTAAACCATGGCACTAAGTGCAACATCCAATCTTTTTTTAAAGATCTCCAAGGACAGTGATTCCACCACCTCCCTTGGTACCCCATTCCAAAGCCCAATTGCTTTTTCTGTGAAGAATTCTTTCCTAATGTCTAGCCTAAACTTCCTCTGGGGCAGTTTAAGACTGTGTCTCTTGTCCTGTCACTGGCTGCCTGGGAGAAGCGAACAAGCCCCACTTGGCTACAGCCTTCTTTCAGGGAATTGTAGAAGGTGATAAGGCTCCCCTGACCCTCTTATTTTCCAGGCTAAACTGCCCCAGCTCCTTCAGCTGCTCTTCATAAGGCTTGTGTTCTAGGCCCCTCACCAGCCTTGTTGCCCTTCTCTGGGCCTGTTCAAGCATCTCAACAGCCTTCCTATAACTGGGGGGCCCAGAACTGGACACAGTATTTAAGCTGCAGCCTCACCGGTGCTGAGTACAGGGGAAGAATGACTTCCCTAGTCCTGCTGGCCCCACTATTCCTGATACAGGCCAGGGTGCCATTAGCCTCTTTGGCCACCTAGGCTCACTGCTGGTTCATGTTCAGCCAGCTGTCGACCAGCACGTCCAGGACCCTTTCTGCCTGGCCACTGTCCCCACTCTGTCCCCAGCCTGTAGTGCTGCAGGGAGCTATTACACATGGAGCTTTATGGGGACAGACACAATCCCAGCATCCCAGGGCACTCCTGAGCACCACCAGGGCCCAGCTCCTGGGGACTGGGGAGTCCATTCTGGCACACAACCAGCTTCTGGGGAAGGGATACAGACAACAACCATGCCTTCACCTTTCGGCGAGCCTCCTGCTCAGCATACTCCAGCAGCATGGGCACACCATGCCGGCTCAGGTGCTGGCGCTGGGTCCGGTCCTCCAGGCACGCCTCATTCGGGAGGAAGCTGCTGGCCCACACCTGGGAAAGACACTGGGGTACAGGACTGGGGTATTCCCCAGTACCCCTCACTTGCAGGGATACCCCGAGTCACGCTGCCTATCTGCAGGTCCCTGCTGCCACCAGGTGGAGAGTCTGGCATGTGGCAGTCCCCAAGAGGGGAGGTGACAGGAGTGACAAGGGGGTAAGCTCACTGTAAAAAGTTTCGGGACCAAGGCAGGGACATTGCCATTCACATCTGCCCCCAGGGCTTGTTGCATGATCACCCACAGGGACTTGTAATTTAGCCAGGCTACAGGTGGGACAGCCTCACCTGGCAGTGGGGGTGCGGGTTGGAGCAGCCCATCATTGCTCCCTTATTCTCGAAGATCTAGGAGAGGAGGAAGAGGTGCAGTCAGCAGGTCCCAGCCACGTGGTCCCCACTGCAGCCTGTCATGGTGTCCCCAGCACATCAGAAGAGCAACCCACATGCGAACGTTGAGCCTCACACCCTCGTGGAAAGGCTCAGCAGGGCACAAAGTAGGGGCACAAGTCCCACACACAACTAAGACGGTCCCAAATGCAGGTGCTGCCAGAGTACCCAGCACTGGCATCCCACCTTCACCCACAAAAGACCAGCCCCCACCAGCCTCACACCTGCACCCAGGGGTAGGAAGCACCCAACTCAGTCATCAGCTCTGCCCACGCATCGATGACAGCCCGGATCTCTGGCAGGGACATGAGGGGCAGCGTCAGGTCTGACCAGGGGTGGAAGCACATCACCTTACTGTGGAGGAAACACATATAGCTGAGACTACAGGTGTCTCTGGAGACCTCCTACAGCCTTGATGGGTGCAGTCAAACAAGGCACAGGGCTAAGACCCTCAGAAAGACCTCAAAATTGAGCAGGTGTGTACAGAACAGGAATCACATGACGGGAGCAGGGCTAGTTCATAATCATTCCACAGGTTCCTGACAAACTGTGTCCCAAACCCACTGGAGCCATGGAGGTACTTACCACACACCCCGGGCTGGGGCAGCTCGAAACAAGGGGTGATCACTGTCATCTGGGAAAGGACAGAGAGTGGGCAGGGAGAAGGTGCTGAGCCAGCACCCATGCCTCTCCAGGCCATCCTGCAGCCCCCTCAGGACCCGAGTCGGGAGGTACTCGGCAGCCTGTTCTGCTCCCCAAAGTTACCAGGCTCTGGAGCATCAGGCTGCAGCGCAGGGAAGTCATTTGGGAAGACGAAAGTGCCCTCGTACTGGGGGTTCACCTGCCGGGGTGAGAGAAGGGATTAGAGCGGGAGGGGGTAGCAGAGGGAGCCTGGGCCCCTGTGGCCCTGGAGATACCTCGCCGTTGGCCCGGGTAGCCCCAGGGCAGAGGGGGTTCTTGGGGTCCCAGCGGGGCACATCCTCGGGGGGCGGCTTCTCCAGCTGACCCTGCCAAGGGCGCTTCACCCGGTGGGCCGATACGAGCACCCAGTCGTCCCGCAGCGGGTTGTACCGAACGTGCTGGTGCTCTGCGGGGAGGGTGAGCAGCGGGGCGTTAGGTGCAGTCCACTGCAAACGAGGCACACGCACCCCTCAAGGGGCAAGCAACAGGGTCTGCACCCCGCTTTATACCCCCCTTCAGCTTCACCCCATCCTCCCTGTCCCTGCCCAGGAGCCCTGTTGCTCTGGGTCCCCGCAGCTCCCGCTTCCCGGGGTCGTGCTGGGCCCCGCCGGGGGTCTAGAGGGAGGGATGGAGGGAGGCAGTCCTGTCCGTACCGCTGGCGCGGAAGCGACCGCCTCCCTCCTTCGCCCCCGCCGGCGATGGCTCCATGCCGGCGCACTCCCGGAAACCCGGCGGGATCGGCCCCTTTTAGCCTCCGCCCCGCCCCGCCGCGCCGGCGCAGCCGCC
>VZRN01003760.1:574847-592642 GCA_013397935.1 Dasyornis broadbenti | reverse complement strand
CCCTGGAAAGGGAGAAGGTCCTGCCCTGGGGATGGAGCCCAGTCCGGGAGGAGCAGCCGGGAGCTGGGCTGAGCGTTCCCCATTCCCCTCAGGAGCGATGCCAGGGGACACCCCCTGCCTGGGCACCCCCGTGTGTCGGGGCGGGCGGGGCGGGCAGGGCTCCCGGGGCTGGGCCCCCCGCGCAGCACGTACCGTACTTAGCTGCCTTTGCTGCTGCTGCTGCCGACGGCACCCCTGGGGACAAGGGAGACACGGACCCTCAGCCACCATGGCCCCGCAGAGCCGGGCCGTGGGGACAGGGCTCCTGGAACAGTCACCTGCCACCCCGGGGACACCTGGAACGCCGGGCACCGCCCCGGGGACACCTCCGACACCGGGCACCAAGCCGGGGACACCTCCCACGCCGGGCACGAGGCCGGGGACGCCCCCCACACCGACACCGGGAACGCCGGCGCCTGCAGGGAAGCAGAGGGGACAAGTCAGAGCTGGCTGCGGCAACAGCTCAAAGGTGGCACCGCTCATGGCTCTGTCTCGTCACTGTGCTCCGGGGAGCGGAGCATCCACGGCCTCGTCCAGGAGAGACCCCAGCGGGGCAGGGCAGGGATTTCTAAACCCAGCTGGATGTGTTCCTGAACCCCACCAAGGTTTTGGAGGGCAGTGACCCTGGGCAGGGTTCCTTCTGCCAGGGATGTCTGCCCTAACGGCAGCAAGGCTGAGCCCTCGGGCACCAGATCCTGTGTCAGGTCTGCTGCTGGAAAACAAAACCTTAGAATTCATTTTAAGTCTAAAGCCATGAGTTGGTGCTCATCATTCACAGCCCCAAAGCAGCCTGGAGAAGCCCTGGAAAGGGAGAAGGTCCTGCCCTGGGGATGGAGCCCAGTCCGGGAGGAGCAGCCGGGAGCTGGGCTGAGCGTTCCCCATTCCCCTCAGGAGCGATGCCAGGGGACACCCCCTGCCTGGGCACCCCCGTGTGTCGGGGCGGGCGGGGCGGGCAGGGCTCCCGGGGCTGGGCCCCCCGCGCAGCACGTACCGTACTTAGCTGCCTTTGCTGCTGCTGCTGCCGACGGCACCCCTGGGGACAAGGGAGACACGGACCCTCAGCCACCATGGCCCCGCAGAGCCGGGCCGTGGGGACAGGGCTCCTGGAACAGTCACCTGCCACCCCGGGGACACCTGGAACGCCGGGCACCGCCCCGGGGACACCTCCGACACCGGGCACCAAGCCGGGGACACCTCCCACGCCGGGCACGAGGCCGGGGACGCCCCCAACACCGACACCGGGAACGCCGGCGCCTGCAGGGAAGCAGAGGGGACAAGTCAGAGCTGGCTGCGGCAACAGCTCAAAGGTGGCACCGCTCATGGCTCTGTCTCGTCACTGTGCTCCGGGGAGCGGAGCATCCACGGCCTCGTCCAGGAGAGACCCCAGCGGGGCAGGGCAGGGATTTCTAAACCCAGCTGGATGTGTTCCTGAACCCCACCAAGGTTTTGGAGGGCAGTGACCCTGGGCAGGGTTCCTTCTGCCAGGGATGTCTGCCCTAACGGCAGCAAGGCTGAGCCCTCGGGCACCAGATCCTGTGTCAGGTCTGCTGCTGGGAAACAAAACCTTAGAATTCATTTTAAGTCTAAAGCCATGAGTTGGTGCTCATCATTCACAGCCCCAAAGCAGCCTGGAGAAGCCCTGGAAAGGGAGAAGGTCCTGCCCTGGGGATGGAGCCCAGTCCGGGAGGAGCAGCCGGGAGCTGGGCTGAGCGTTCCCCATTCCCCTCAGGAGCGATGCCAGGGGACACCCCCTGCCTGGGCACCCCCGTGTGTCGGGGCGGGCGGGGCGGGCAGGGCTCCCGGGGCTGGGCCCCCCGCGCAGCACGTACCGTACTTAGCTGCCTTTGCTGCTGCTGCTGCCGACGGCACCCCTGGGGACAAGGGAGACACGGACCCTCAGCCACCACGGCCCCGCAGAGCCGGGCCGTGGGGACAGGGCTCCTGGAACAGTCACCTGCCACCCCGGGGACGCCTCCGACACCGGGTACCAAGCCAGGGACACCACCAACACCAGGCACCAAGCCAGGGACACCACCGACTCCAGGCACCACCCCTGGAGCTGGAAGGAAGCAGAACAGTCAGACCCAGCACAAAACCCACCCTGGGACACGGGTGGGGACACGGTCTGTGCCAGGGTCACAGGAGACTCTGGAGCACCGCCTTTGTGGTTGGCTCCTCACACGTCCTAAAGCAGCTCCTCAGGGAACATGGCTTGCACTCGGGATTTTGATTCCCACCTCCCTACACCCATCTGGTGTGGAGGGTGTGGAGGGTGTGGAGCCCACCTGGTGTGGAGCCCACCTGGCCACCCAGGATCTTGGGGGCTCCCAAGGTCCCCCAAGGCTGTGGGTGTACATCCCAGCTGCCACAGGGCTGGCACGTTTTCCCCGAAAGCTCCAATGAGAGGTTTCCTCCTCCCTTTTCTCCTCCAGAACAGCCAGGGAGGGGAGCAGAGCGGATCTGCATCACCTGGAGCAGCCCTGCACTGGGGAAGGCCAGCTCAGCACAGACACCGTGCCCCCATCACCCCGCTGGCACCTGGCACAGCAAACCCACATCTCACGGAGACACCGCCTGTGACCGCCTGCAATCACAGGCTGCTGCATCCCGAGGGGCCCGGCAGCCCTTTGTCACTGCTGGCAAAGCTGCTGGAGCCGGGACAGGCGGCTGGGAGAGCCCCCCAGCTGGTGGAGCCGTGCGGCTCTGGCATCGCTGCTCGGCTCTTCCCCGTCCCGAGGCAGCAGGAACTCACCAAGAGCTCCCGCCTTCGCCGCTGCCTTCGCCGCTGCTGCTGCCGCTGCGGGTCCTCCGACTGCCGGGATAGCGGGAGAGAGTCAGGGGTGTGGGAAACGGCACGGAGACCCTCCCTGAGCCCCAGGGCACAGCCCTCTCATGGCCTCACTTCCAACTCCTGGGACACCGCCGACTCCGATGCCGGGTGCGACTCCTGGGATACCCCCGACGCCGGGCAGGACCCCGGCTCCTGCCGCAGGGGAGAGCACGGTCAGCCCGAGGATGCGGGGACACAACCGGCATTGCCGGGGCTGGGAGGCAGAGGAGGGAGGAGCTCCGTGCTGGGGACATGGGTGGTGTTTGTGCCACTCACCGAGTTTCGCTGCCGCCTTCGCTGCTGCCGCCTGTGCTCCGACCCCTGCAGAGGGACACGGGCGGCCACTGAGATCCCGATACCATTCCCACCTCAGCTCCCCCTCCCCACAGGGACCCTGGGAACCAGGCACTCCTGCCAGCATCTGTCCCCTGTCCTCTGGCAGGTGATGCTCCCTCCAGGCTGACCCTGCAGTCCCCAGGCAGCCGGACAGTGCCCAACACCCCATGCGGGGCCAGCAAAGTGCCAGGGTGCCCGGTCCCTGCCATGCCCGTGCCAGCCCCCATCCTGGGCTGCGGGATCGGAGTGTACCTGTCCCGGTGGGGTATCCTGCCTTTCCTGCCAGGAGGCCGGCTCCTATCCCGCCGGGCCTGAGGCCTGCAATCACAACACAGCGGCAGGGCCGGGTCAGGCACGGGCCGGGAAAGGACAAGGAGACAGAGCAGCTCCCTCGGATCTCCTCCCACTGGCGCCAGAGGATGCGAGGGGATGCCAAAGCCAGCTCCTCCCCACTTGGGATCCCAATTCAAACATCCCTGTCTGGAGCTGGAGTGACTCAGGACGTGTCCCATGGATCAACATTTCCCAGCCTTGTGGCACGGGATGCCAGGAGAGCTGAGCTGCTCGCAGGCACGGCCATGGGCAAGGTTCCCAAGGGAATGGGATGTCCCTCGTGCCATCCCGAGGGCCAGCGGCCACGAGGTCGTGGCAGCAGGACACACACACTCACCACAGGGCAACTCACCATTGGTGTAGGGCAGTCCATAGCCACCTGGGGAGGAGAGGAGAGGAGAAGGGGGGATTAGCACCTGGCTGCTGCTGCTGGCTGTGTCCCCTCTGCCCCACGGCATGGCCCTGCTCTGCCAGCGCTGTGCAGCACCAGCCCCAGGGGCTCCTTCCATGGTGAATCCTCCGGGATACAAACCCCCGTGCTGGAGCTGGCCCAGGAGATGCTGTTCTCCCTCACCTTGGAAGCAGTGACTGAAAGAGCCGCCCCCTCTGAGCCCTGGCTGAGGGCTGTGGAGCCTGAAGCTGGTTCTGCAGGAGCCTCCCATGACCCTGCTCCTGCGAGGGGTCCCCTGGGAGCCCCCCAGCAAGAGCTGTACCCAGCTGGCTGCGCCCTGGCCAGCTCCAAAGGAAAGGTTTTAATTGGAATCAGGGCTTGGGAGCCTCGGCTGAAACGTGACCTCGTTAGGAGGTCGGTGCGAAGGGATGGGGAGGGATTATGAGCTGGAACATCGAGGCCAGGGAAATGTTTCCTTGCGAAAGAGCCAGATCCCAGCACTCGGAATGGCGCGGGGATGCCCCTGACTCAGTGGGGACCCTGGGCTTGGGAGCCAGCAGCTCCCAGCTGCCATCAGCCCGAGGCCATGGGCTGCTGCCACGTTCCTGCTGGGGACACCTCGAGCTGCCCGCAGGGTGGGGGGTGGCTCTCAGTGAGGGGCTGTGGGCAGGGAGGTGCAGTGTGCAGCCAGGATGGAATTACTCATGGCACAGCTTCTCCCTGAGCGCCGGATGCCGTCCCCTCCCAGCAGCCGGCATGTGGGGACCAGATTTCCCTCCATCCTGCCGGGCTATCCCATGGTGTCCCACCCCAGCACGGCGCTGCTGGAAGGCAGGGGCTCACAGGGAGCTGTGCCAGGTGTCCCCCACCTTGAGGGCCACCCTTGCCCATCCTGGGGCACCTTGTCGACACCTTGCTCACCCCACCGCTGTGAAGGGAGTGACACCCATGGAGGTGATTCCAAGGGCCAGGAGTCCAAGCCTTGGGTCTCCAAGGGTTTTCCTGGGTCTGAGTCCAGCTCCACACCACCCGCAGTGGGATGGGAAAGCAGCCCCCGCCCTGGGGCTGTGCCCATGGGGATGCCACCAGTGCTGCCAGGGGGACACACGGGGAAGGGCTCTGCACAAACTGGTGTCACCCAAGCACAGCTGGACACCGGGGAGTAGTTCCCATCCCTACGGCATCAGTGGGACCCTGAACTCAGCCACAGCTTCAGGCTGAGCCTCCAGCAAGGTGGGTGACCCTGGGGCCACCTCCTGAGTGGGGACAGCACAGGAGAAAATCATCCAAAGAGATGACTTTCCACTGACAATGTTATTTATCCTGCTGTCCCCTCATCCCCTCCTGCAGTGGGGACAGGACAGGGGACACCCCGTGTGTGACAGTCCTGGATCCACCTGCAGCATCAGCACGAGAGCCCTCACAGCCAGCACGGTCTGTCCCTGCACTGCCAGCCCCAGGCCTTTGGAGGTGACAGACTGGCCCCAGGAAGGTCCGGGGTGCCAGGTGAACCCAGCTGGGGACACCCACCCTGTGCTGCTGCTCCCTGCACTCCCAGGGCTCCCTGGCCTTGGGGAGGGTGTCCTGCCCTGATGGATTTGGAGAGCGCTGCCTGTGAGCTGGGTCAGGCCAGGTGCCCGGTCTGGGCCGTGGGTCACCAGTGGGATGGAGCCAGGCACAGCTGGCAGCGTGTTCTGCACCCCGGGCACCCCAGGAAAGGCGGTTTGGGGCTGGCACCCAGATGGGATCCACCAACAGTGGGGCCGAGTCTCCTTAAGGATCGTAATTCTGCTCTGTGGGAGGAAACCAGGGCTGGCCAGGGATGCCTTCCACTCTTTGTGGCCATGTGGCCATGGGCCCTGCTGGGGAAGCCGGCAGAGCTGGAGCCAGTGTGGGATGAGCCAGGGTGGGATGAGCCAGGGTGGGATGAGCCAGGGTGGGATGTCCTCCCCTGGCCAAGGCTCTCCTGCCCCCAGTGACTTGTTTGGGTGAGTGGGGAGATGCCCGTGGATCTCCAGCACTCCCCAGCACTCCAGGGATGGGGGCCCTGCCCGGATGTGCCCCTCTCCTGCTCGGGATGCCCTGGAGAGCCCTGAGGTGGCAGCATGGCCCCTGGAGGGCACAGAACCTGCCCCTGTCCCTCTGTGGGCACGGCTGCCTGGGGACAGGCAGAGCTGGCACCCGGCACAGGGCAGGGGAGGAGAGGGTGCCCAGGGCAGCCCGGGCTGGGAAAGGAGCTGAGCTGAGCTCCCCCAGCTGCCCTGGGCCAGGACTGAGCCTTGCCCAGGAGGGCAGGGAGGAGCCTGGAGCCCCCAGATGGCTTTGACTACAGCTCCTTGAGCTGGGGACACCTGGCCCAGGTGAATGCTCAGCACAAACCCAGGAGCCACAGAAACCACACTGTCCCTGCCAGGGCTCTGTCCTGTGCCAGCAGGAGCCGGCAGGGACATCTCAGGGTGGCCTGGCCCAGAGCATGTCCCCAGAACGTGACCCTTCCTACCTTACAGCTGGAGAGACGCACAGCATTGTCCATGTGAGCAGGGACAGCACCCTGGCAGCTGCCCAGGAGCTGCCCCAGGCAGGGCACAGCAGAGCCCCTGGCTCTGTCCTGCTGTCCCAGGGCCAGCACGGGCACTGCCAGGTCCAGGGGACCTGTGGACACCGTGCCTCGGCCCCGGGGAGCGGCGGGTCCTTCTCCTGACACTGCTGGGGATCCTTCACCTGCAGCCCCGCTGGCTGTGGAGCTTACCTGGGAGCTTAGGAGCTTTGATGGGATACCCCAGAGGGACACCAGGCTGCTGACCTCCAAAACCTCCCAGTCCTGCAAAGCCAACAGCAGACGCTCACCTGGAGCCCGCGCCCCGGCTGCCAGCAGTCCTGGAGGGAGGGGAGTGCCCCAGGGCACCCCAGCAGAGGAGAGTGGGTGGCTTGGGAAGCCCTGAGGCATCTTCTGGTGTGGGGAGACCACGGCTGTGAGGAACAGGCTTGGGAAGGAAGAGAAGGACAGGCAAGAGAGACAGGACACTCACCAGGGATTCCTCCAAAGGCTCCAACTCCTGAAAGGAAACACAAAGACACCTGTGTGAGCCCTGGGCTGGTCCTGCAGGCCCAAATTAGCCTGAGTGGCGAGGCTGGCTTCACTGTCAAGTGCCCTGTGGGGCTGTGATCCCAAAGGTTGAGAAGGGGGCCGAGCTGGAGCCAGCCCTGAAGCCACCCCAGTGCTCCTGGAGGATTGAGGGCACCTACCTGGGGCTTTGGGCTTGACTCCAGCTCCAGTGGGGACTCCGGGCAGCACCCCCACGCCAGGGAAGCGAACACCTGGAGCAGAGAGCAGAGGGGTGAGCCCCTGGTGATGGCAGTGGTACCCAAGGCCCCCACACGCAGATCCCAAACCCCTGTCACCCAGGGCACCCTGTGCCAGCCTGCCTGCATCTCCAGCTGCCAGGAGGGCTTTGCTCCAGGCCTGGAGCTGCCTGGGGAACAGCCTGGGAGCCTGCAGGGAACATGGCACTCAAGAGGGTGACAGCAAAGCCCTGGCCAGGCCCGGGCAGTGCTCCCTGCCCTGGTGATGCTCAGTGGCCTGGGGCCAGCTGGGGCTCTCCAGCCCTCCAGGGGCAGCAGACAGTGTTTTGGCCTTGCAGTCATTTGGGTTGGATTTTTGGGTTTTGAGTTTCCTTTTGGTTGGGTTTGTTTTTTTTTTTTTCCCCTCTTACAAATGTCTTTCATTATAACTCGAGCATTTTCAGACATGGAAAAGACATTCCTGACCAGCAACACACTTCGGACAGTGTCGAAACATCTTGTTTTCACAAGTTTTCCTCCCCCAAGTTACTTTGCACTGAGGAATTCCTCTCTCCCGCCACCTCCTCCGCCTCCTTCCCACGCTGCCAGCCCTGGTGGCTGTGCCAGCTCCTCTCCCGGTGCTGGTGCCGCCTGCTCCCGCCAAGCTTGGCACGGGACGGAGGTGCCGGGTCCCCCCATGCCTTTGGCACGGTGGAGATGTCACCGTGACCTCAGCCAAGGGGTTTGGAAACTGCGGGCAGCAGCGGGAGGCAGGGCAGGGTGCTCTGCCCACGGGGACTGCTGGAAGGGTGGGGATCCCCCAGGAGTTTGGGGTGCTGACGGTGGGACTGGGACCCCCTGGGAGGCTGGGATGCTGACGGTGGGGTGGGCACCCCCAGCTCACCTGCGCCGGGGAGCACGCCGCCCGGAAAAGCTCCAGGAATCCCAGCACCTGCAGGCAAAAGAAATGCGGGGATGAGGAGCCGGGTGGAGTCGCTCCCCGCCCCGGCCCTGGCTCCGGGGCCGTCACCTACCTGGTATTTTAGGGGGTTTCCCTGCCGCGCCAAGGCCGGGCTGCACCGCGCCCGGTACCACGGCACCTGCGGGCAGCAGAGACCCCTGAGCCCCGGCCCGGCTCCTGCCCACCCCGGGGACAGCTCTGCCCCAGGCTCGGCTCTGCTGGGAGCGAGGGGTATTTCCTACCTGTGGAGACCCCGAGGCCACCAGGACCACCAATTCCACCCACGCCTCCAATGCCAGCACCTGGGGGCGTTGGGAAGAGGGGTGTACCAGGGGAGGTGCCACCGCTGGGCTACGGGTGACCAGAATGGGGCCAAAGAAGGGACAAGCTCAGGAGGGCTCTTGGGGGCCGAAGAGGAGGCCCTGGGTCAGCCCCAGGGGTGGGTCCGCCGTACTGGGCACAGGGGCCAGGCAGCTCTGCGGTCTCTGCTCCTGGGGCTCAGGTTTGGCCAACTCGCCCTGCCTGGATCCCTCCGGATCACTGGGGACACCCCAGCATCAGCTCCCGCCTGCAGCCCCCGGCTCGCGGGGGAAATCTGTCCTGGCCCGGACTCCCAGGGACACCGGCAGTCCCTGGGGGTGCCCAAGCCCCGGTGCTGCCCTGCCCGGACCTCCAGCACTCACCAGCTTTTGCAGCAGCCTTGAGCGCCGCGGCCGAGGCGGCTCCCGGGAACACTCCCCCGGGGAAGGCAGCCCCGGGGAACAGCCCCGCAGCACCTGCGGGGAGAACAACCAGCGTCAGCATTCCCAGAAAACTGCTGCCAAGATGCTCTCCTGCCCTCCGCGGTGGGCACAGGGGGTGGCGAGCTATGGGGGCTGCGTGGCAGTGCCAGGGCTGGCGTTAGGCTGGGCGAGGCGGCGTTAGCGGGCACTGCCCTGTCCTGCATCTCCCCGAATTCCTGCTCCCGTCCGCATCCCACCTGGCACACACAGTCCCTGCCAGGCCCGCAGTGGGTGCTGGCAGCCCTGGAACCCTGGCTGGCCATCTGCAGGCAGTGTCCCTGTGCTGCAGGCCCTGTGGGACCCCAGTGCCCCCTGTCCTGCGGGGTCACCCCACTGTGGTTGATGTCACCGTGGTGGGGGCCCTCAGGGCTGCCTGAGGGGTGGCTGTAGGTCTGGGAAGGGCACCCAGCCCCATGGGACCCCCCCCAGCAGGCCGTGGAGAGCCATGGGGACAAGGGCCATGCTGTCCCCAGGGGACATGGCCCCGGGGATGGCCCAGAGCGGGGCTGGGCGGTGCTCGGTGCTCACCTGGCTGCAGGCCAAGGGGGCCGAGTCCCCCCAGTCCTCCGACCCCTGGAAAGAGAAGTGGGGTGAGGTGGGGGCGCAGCCCAGGCCCAGAGGAGCAGGGGAGTCCCTGTGGCACCATCCCCATGGGACGGGAGCACAGCCCAGGCCCAGGCCCAGGTGACAAATGTCCTCAGCAGCACTCGGGTCCTGCATCCTGTCCCCTTCTGCCTCACCACCCCCCACCCTGCTGGGCCACGAGGGGACGGAACCAAAATGTTTATGGCTGAGGAATGAGTCCCTGGGTCTCCGGCCAGCGTTGCCTTCCAACATCTGGGGCTCATCAGCCCTCGCTCCCTCCAGGCGCAAATTCCAGTGCCGCTGGCTCCGGGCGCGGACACCACTCCGGCTGGGCCTTCGCGGCCGCCCCGCGTTTGGTTTTAATTACGCTGAAATAAAGGGCCTTGTTTTTCTTTCCACGAGCTGAAATCTGAGCAAACGGAGGCTGCCGGCCCCTGCCTTGGGCTGCAGCTCCCACTGAGCAGCCGAGTTGGCTCGGGGGGCTGGGGGCGTGGGGTGACCCTGCCCTGGGCACAGCGGGGACCCCTGGGGTGGGCATGGAGGGGACACCAAGGTCTGCCCAGAGGAGCATCTCTCCAACAGGCACTGCGCAGAGAGTGCCAGGACAAGGGGGAATGGTTTAAACCAAAAGAGGAGAGATTTAGATTCGATGTTAGAGGAAATTCTCTGTTCAGGGGGTGGTGAGGCTCTGGCACAGGTTCCTCAGTGCAGCTGTGGCTGTTCCATCTCTGGCAGTGCCCAAGGCCAGGCTGGACAGGGCTTGGAGCAGCCTGGGACAGTGAAAGGTGTCCCTGCCATGGCAGGGGTGACACTGAATGAGCTTTAAGGTCCTTTCCCACTCAGGCCGTTCTGATTCCATGATCTCCCTTGGCCCCAGATGTTGCACATTCAGTCCCTGCTGCCCCAGGCTCGGTGCCTTCCAGCTGTGCACCCTCCAGCTGTGCACCCTCCAGCTGTGCATCCTCCTGCCAGCATCTCCCCTGTCTCCTGGTGCTGTCCCCTCTCCCCAGCATTCCTGGCCCAGGCAAAGCCCAGCGTGGGCTGCAGGAGCCCCTGCAGAAGCTGCTCGGCTGCGATAGCAGGCGGGCGAAGGCACTGCCAGCTTCCCAGCGGGACACTGGCTCCCGGCTTTGCACCTCCTCCAGGAGCCCTGGCGCAGCTCTGCAGGCAGCAAGGGCCCCCAGCGGGTGGGCTGGGGGGCTGGGGGCACGGGGCAGCGCGCCGAAGCGGGGGGTGAGGGAGGGCGGCTCCTGGAGGCTGCGGCAGGGTTAGTGTGGAGGGGCAGGGCTGGTGTGGCCAGGGGGGACCCCTTGGCCGCGTGGGAGCAGCATGAGGGCAGCAGGGGCTGGGAAATATCTTGGCCACTGGCACGGCTGGAGGTGCGAGAGCCAGGGAAAGGCTTCTTACCTGGTTTGGGAGGTTTTCCTGCAGCCCCGAGTCCTAGGGGAGAGCGAGAACAGAGGGGTCAGAGCCATCCTCCCTCTGAGCACCCCCGGGCAGGGGGACACGTGTGGGACAGGGACAGGTGTGGGACAGGGACACGTGTGGGACAGGGACACGTGTGGGACAGGGACACGTGTGGGACAGGGCCTCCTGTCAGACCCCCTGCCAGCACCAGGCAGCTCTGCTGCCCATCCTGCCCTGCTGCCCAGCCCAGCACAGCCTGGGCACGGGCTCCCAGCACTCACCTGCTCCCAAACCTCCAAGTCCAGCACCTGTGAGCAACAGCACAGCGTGAGCACCGCCCCTGGAAGCGCCCAGCACCCACCCACCCTCCCGGGCTCCCGGGGGTCCCTGGGGAGGTGGAGAGGGTCACAAAGGTGCAAGGGGATGAGCCATCTGCCCTGGGATGTCCCCAGGCCTTTGGCAGAAGCTCTGGGGACAGGCTGTGACCTCTGAGCACCTCCCGTGGCCAGGGCTGAGCAGGGAGTGAGTGCCAGCCCTGGCCTGGGGTAGGTCGGGCACTGCCACCCGGTCCCGTCCCCACGCTGTGGGGCTGATGCTGAGCCCATGCTGAGCAGCCAGACAGGGTGTCCCTGTGTCACCTGATCGCAGCTGGCAGGTGCCCAGCCCTCCACGGTGTCTCAGGGGCATTCAGGGCCCCCTGGGCACCTGCCCATCCTTGCAGACAGGGTGATGCCCCCTCCCAGTGCTGCCTGGTCCCCTTACCTGGGAAAAAGCCTGCTCCTGGGATTCCCCCTCCCGGGATAGCACCAGGGACCCCTGCAAGAGAAGAGACCTTCGGTAAAATCTCCCAGGGGTCCAAGGCAGGGGATGGGGGACACCTCCTGGGTCCCTGCTGCTCCCTGAGGAGGGGTCGGGATGTGGAGGGCAGGTCCCTGCCTTGCCTTGCACCCCTGTCTCCCCGGGGTGACAGGGCTGGGAGCTGTCCCAGGGGTGGCACCTGGCTGGAGGTGCCAGCAGGACTCGGCCCTGCACGGGAAGGAGGGAATGGGGCTGGCTGCTGTCCACCTCTGCTTCCCAAATCCTGTCCCATGGCACAGCCAGGGCTGTGTCCATCAGCTCCAGCTTCACGAGGCTCTGGGGGTGGCTCCAGGCATGGCCGTGCCGGTGGGGCTGTCCCAGTTCATCCCCACCCTCCCGGCTGATTCCAGCCAAGCCCGAGCCTCCCCTGGGGCTGCCCCAAGGATCCTCGGATGTGCCCTGACCACGGAGGTGCCAAAGGGAAGAGCCAGCTGAGGCCAGCGGGGCTGGGGTGACAGACTGGACAGACTGGGGGGACACTGCTGAGAGCCACGGAACCCCCGCGTCCCTCTGCCCGTCTGTGTGACACTGAGATCACCACCCGGCTGCCAGTGCTTCCCAGGGCACCTCAGCTGATGCTCAGAGGCCACGACAAGGTTTTCTGGCTGGTTTGGACGCTGGCAGGGGCGTGTCCCCTGCAGGCCACCTCCAGCTGGTGCCACCGGGGCCGGGGCTGGGCTGGGGGCTCGCAGCTGGGCTGGGGACACGAGGGGACTGCAGTGCAGAGGGAAGCTCCACTCCTGGCACCGGGAGAGGGGCTGGGGTGGGCTTGGCGGGACCGAGCCGGGCACGGGGGCTGCCAGGGGGCTCTGGGGGCTGCTGTGGCCACAGTCCCTGCGGGAAGTGCAGCCATCCCTGCAGCCTGCGCTGCCGCAGGGGATGGACTTGGCCGGGAACGGGCACTGGGGACCCTGGGGGCGTGGCTGGGACCCGAGGACCTGCAGTGGCTTCCCAGCAGCCCTGCCAGGCTGGGGACACCCAGCAGCCCAGCAGTGGGGCGGATGCAGCGGCACAGCCCGGGCAGCACCGCGGCGGGGCTGGGCCGTGCCCCGGGGCTGGGCAGGTTGTGCCAGAGCCCGCGGGGACGGGCAGGGCTGGCACGGCAAGGGGAGGGCACCTTGTGCTGCACATCCCCATCGCAGACGTGGGGCAAACCCTGGGGGTTCCGCCTCGCTGTGCCCCACCAGGGGCAGGGGTGAGGGTGTCCCTGGGCCCTGCTCACACGGGTCCCCCACCCTGGGACAGATCCCCAGGGCCCTGCAGAGATGCGCTGGGATGTCCGGACACAGCCGGGTGTGACAGCGGTGCGGGGCTGTGCGAGCACAGGAGGTGTTGGGACAGCAGGGGCAGGACAGGACATCCCTGGGGATGCACGGGGATGGGGGAAAGGGATGCAGGGAGAGGAGCCGTGCCAGGGCCCATCACACAGCCCCAGAGAGTGCGGCCCAGCCCCGCGGCCCGTCCGAGGTTCCGCCGGTGTCCCTTGGGCAGGAGGGGACACGAGCTCAGCCATGGCCCAGCCGGGGCTCCCGCTCTGGCCCGGCCCGGCCCGGCCCCCGGCCAGGGGGTGACAAAACGGCTCCTTTTCCCGGCCAGGGGGTGACAGAACCGCTCCTTTTCCCGGCACATTCCCCGCCCACACCACCCCCCCAGCTCGGATAAACACAACCCCAACTCCTTCCTCGTTTCCAAACAAACTCCAAGCGTGCACACGCCGCCAGCTCTCCCCTCCCAGCCCCACTGCCACTGGGGATGGCCAGGGACCCTCACGGCACAGCCGGGGACTGTCCCCCACCCAGGAGGGGATTCTTAGCCCCCATCGCGCTCCCCAGCCTCAGCCCCCCACAACCAGGCAAGGTCCCCGCTGCTGGGGTGACAATGGGGGAGCCGGTCTGAACTCCCCTTCTCCTCTGTCACCCTGCGCCAGCCCTGCCTGACCGAGAGCCCCGGGGAAGCAGGGACAAGGCAGGATTTCTCACAGTGTCCCTGCAGTGTGTGGGCGCCCTAGAAATGTGCAGGTGTCACCTACCCACACCCACAGCTGCCAAGCCCAGCCCTTCATCACCATCAGCATCACCCTCCTGGGGCACTGGGGGTCCTGGCAGGAGATGGGGTGGCTCGGAGGCGGTGGGATGGGTGGCTGGGTGGCGGTGCCATGTGGTTTTGCTGGGACAAACCCTTCCCGCAGGAGCTGTCCCTGATCAGCTCTGCTGCCAGGATCTGCACTGCCCTGGAAGCTCCTTCCCAAGCTGCTCCCGCAGAGCCCAGCTCGGGGCTGTTCCCTGGTGCAGGCACTGCTGGGGAGGTCTCTCCAAATCTCCCCAGCATCTCCAGGGCCTGCCCTGGCAGCACCACCGAGCACAGGTGCTGGTGACAGCCCACACGCGGTGACACTGTGACCACACCGGGCTCTGGACATCACTCTCTGGCCATCTCTGTCCTTGCCCAGCCTCAGGGCTGGCAGCAGTTCCCAGCCCAGTTTGGGGTCTCCGTGCTCCCATTTGTCCTCTCCACCCATTCCCTTGGCACATCAGGGAAGGGGAAACTGAGTCAGCAGCTTCCCAGCCCTGGAGGAGCTCTGTGCTGCCTCTGCTCGGAGCCTGCCAGGACCCTGGGAAGGGGATTTTCCTGGGCTCCCAGCCTGACTCCTGTGCTGGGCTGGCTGTGAGCCTGCATCCCACCCCAGGGATGGCTTCCCAATCCAGAAGCAGGAGAATTCGCACCCAGTCGTGCAGCCCCAGCTCCATTTGAGCCATGGAGGTGCTCAGGATCTGGTGTGGAGCCTCCTTGTTTATAGGAATGGTTTATTTCCCCGCACAGCTCCATCCCCAGGTGTGGATATCTGCGCTGTTCCGCTGCCGGCGCTGCTTCCGATCCCGCTTGGATCGGCTGCACCATTTCTGTCTGCACCACTGCTTGCAGCTCCCTTCTCAAGCCAGAAAAGCAGCGGATTTCTCCATTCCTTGGGTTTTGAGGCCTGGCTGGAGAATCCAGCACAGGACACCCTCATACCTCACCCTCTCTCCGCCCCCATGGGCACCCGCTCCCAGAGGAGCCTCAGCGCGAAACCACCAACATTTCCCCTCTTCCCTCGTTCCGCTGTTTTCTTTTTCTTGGGAGAAAGTTATGGAAACATTCAGTCTCCAAGCGACTTTGAAGCCGTGCTGCATCCCAGGCCGAGCTCACTGGTAGCAGCTCGGGGGGAGCGGGGGGGCTGCTGCCGGGGCCTGGCTCCTCTCCAGCCCCCCTGAAGCTCCAGCTTTCATCTCTGAGCGCTGGCGGACGAGCTACACCCTGCCAGTTGTGCAGGGAGGGAGCAGCCACAGCAGGCCAGGGTCCAGCTGGGACGGGGAGATGCCATCCCAGCCCCACCCTGGGGACTCTTGGTGTCCTCGGAGGGTCCCCGCAGCTCCAGGCTGGGTGCCAACAACACCCAGTGCCTGCCCCTCTGCACCCACCAGAGCTGCTCCCTGTGGGCCCAGAGCCTGCGGGCTGCGACCTCCCCGGGGTCCCTCTTGTCCTTCCTGAGGGTGCCACGGCCAGGGGATGTCACTCTACACGGCCGTGCATGGGTACCCCAGATGCTGGGACAGGCTGTGCTTGTCACCTCTAGGGAATCACGGCCCCTTCCCCACACAGTGACCCGTGTGTGGCTGTGCAGGTCCCCACGGTGCCAGCGCAGCTCTGCTCCCCAGGGACAAATCCCCCTGGGCTGATCCTGACCCACTGCCGGGTTTCCTGAGTGCTGCCCCCGGCACTGCTGTGAGGGGACAGTCTGGGTATGAACCCCTCAGCCTGGGATGTCTCAAGGCTCCCTCTCCTGCCAGGCTGGTTTGGGGCTGCACTGGAAGCCAGTGCTGGAGGACACTGCCCTGAGCCCTCTCCAGGGGCCCCCCAGCACCCTGGGATCCCCCTTCGCCGAGCCCCTGTGCCTCTGTGCCAGCTCTGTCCCCAGGGGCTGCTGTGCCAGGTGCAGGGCTGAGACACCAGGCTGCAGAGACACTGCCCCGTTCTCCATGGCAGAACCTTCTCCAGAGTCCCACCAGCACTGGGACCATCTCCAGGGCCAGGTCACCCCCTCTGTGAGCTGCTTCCCGAACCAACAAACTTCCCTGGGGACTGAGCCGGGGCCTGGACTGCAGACAACCGTCCCAAACCACTCAGGAGCTGCTGCAGGGTCTCACCCAGGGCCCAAAGTCCTCCTAAGACTGTCCCAGCTGGCCACGGCTTGCGGGATCAGAGCAAAGTCACCAGGGCTCAGCAAGCCAGTGTGGAGCATCAGTGCCGGAGATGGAGAGTGCCCGGCACTGAGCACATCCCATCCAGCACAGGCAGGATCAGGCACCGGCAGCAACTCCACTGTGCAGGCAGCCCCCAGCTCCGCACTCCCCCTGCCTGTGCAGCAAGGGGCAGCCAGCCCGGGGTAGGGGTCCCAAGAGCTGCAGGGCACGGGCAGATGGAGCTGCTGAGGACTCTGCCCTGGGTGACAGCTGGCCCAGCCTGCGGCTGCCCCAGTGCCCACCCAGCCCTGGCACTGCCCACGGGATCCTGCCCCCTCCCCTGCTCTGGTCCTCAACGCACTCTGTCTGAGGAGCCCCATACAACAGCCCCAGCACCAGCTCCATGGCCAATGGTGGCTCTGCCCATGGCCATGACCCAGCTGTCCAGAGGTGACTGTGCCCTCCCTGGTGGTTCTGTCCCCTCCTCACAGCCCTCTGCCCAGCTTGGGCACTGCAGTGGGCTCTGAATCTGTGCTCAGCCTCCCGGCCTGAGCCCAAAACAGGAGCTGGTCACCTGGTAGGCACCTGCTGCGCTGGCCGGGCTGTGTCACACGGCTGGGACACACAGACCCTGCCCTGGCCGGGCTGTGTCACACGGCTGGGACACGCAGACCCTGCCCTGGCTGTCACCTCCCCTCCCCGGCCGTGTGTGCCGCACCTGCGAGGGCGTGGGTTGGGCTGTCACCCAGCCCTGGGGCCGCGCTGGGGCAGGGACCCGCCGCTCGTGGCGGCAGCGCCATGAGGGCGGTGTGAGGGCCCCCCCGCACCCCCAGCCTGCGGTTCGGGTGGGTCGGGCCGCTCTGCAGCTGCAGCAGCCCCGGGGCCGTCACGGCCACACACTGAGCAGCAGCTCGCACACAGCGACTGCGGGATGCTCCCACCCACCCTCCGCTCCCGCTGCCGTCGCACCGCGGGTGACAGCTGCCACCTCTCCCGGCCTCTCGCACTTGTACGTCCCATGGGAGTTCGGTGGCCACCTCTGGTGTCCTGCCTGCGTGTTCCTGAGCCTTTCGTGCCTCCAAGGCTCTCATGTCCCCAAGTCTCCAGTGCCCCCAAGCTCCTCACCAGGACACAACCCCTCGCAGCCTCCCCCTGACAAGTGCTCGGCGCAGCGGTGCCGTCACCAGCCGCCCCGTGCCACCACCCTCGGTGACATCGCACCCCACCCGGGCATGGCACTCGCCACCCGCCGGTTTGGGGGGCAGAGAGCCCTCCGCGGAGGCTGCACCCGTCGGGATGCCCACCCGCCCTGGGGGATGTGCCCAGGGCAGGGCAGGGTCGGTGGCTGTCCCTGATCGGGGCCGCGCAGCCGGGGCAGGCGAGGAGCGGCCCGCAGGGTGGGCGGTGTCGCAGCCCCGGTGCCCGCGGAGGGTCCCGGCAGGACCGGAGCGAAGCGCTGGCCAGGGGACGGGAAGGAGCCTTTCGTTCCTTACCTCCTTGCTGAGTAGCCGGGAGGATGGAGAGGAGGAGGAGGACTCCGGGGAGGAGGGGTGCAGCTGCCTGCCTTGCCATCTCTTGAAGCAATGCCCCCGTGCTCCCGCGGGCTGTGTGTTTTATCCCAGAGCTGCTTAATTGTTGCTTCCAAGGATGCGAGGGGAAGGGGAGGGGGGGTGAGGAGGGAGGGGAAAAGGAGCGGGAGAGGGGGGAGAGAGGCACAGGACACTACGTCATGAGGAAAGGCCAAACACACACGAGCCTCTCCAGCCGATTG
>VZRN01003760.1:520001-574839 GCA_013397935.1 Dasyornis broadbenti | reverse complement strand
TTTTAAATTCCTCGCTGCTCTCTCCAAGCCGGCGCGTCTTTGCCAAAAAAGCTGGAAGAGGGGGGGAGCTGCCAAGGCAGGCGGTGGAGGAGGACAGGGGAACTGCACCCACCGGCATGGGGACCAGGGGGCTTTAGGGTGACGGGTGCGTGTAGCATCGCGGCTGCCACCTGAGGGGCCTCGCGTCCCGGGTGGCACCGGGGGGGTCTCGCATCCCGGGTGGCACCTGCCCGGAAGGGGAGTGGGGGGCANGGTGCAGGCGGGAATTCGGGGGATGCCGCTCCAGCCGCGGGGCGCGATGCCCGATGCCCGGTGCTGTGCCCGGTGCCAGTGCCCTGTGCACGGACTGCACGGTGCCGGTACCGTTGCCCGGTGTCCGGATCCCGATGCCAGTGTCTGGATCCCGGTGCCCGGTGCCTGTGCCCAGTGCCCGGGTCCCAGGTCCGGGTGTCGGTGCCCCGATCCCAGTGCCGGTGCCGGATCCTGGTGCCGATCCCGGTGTCCGCCGGCGGTGGCCGTTAGGTGGCGGGCGCGGGGTGTGCGGCCGCCGGCAGGACGGGAAAACCGGGCATTTTGCAGGAAAACGTGCTGCCGGGCCCCGGGGGTCCCCTCCGGGCCAGGGGTGGCCTGGGGACACGCAGTGCCCGGCCCGGCCGGGGCTGGTGATGGACACGCGGCCCCCGCGACCCTAGAGCCCGGGGATGAGGAGGGGTCTGGCAGCTGGGGTGAATCACAGGATCAGGGAACGGTTTGAGTTGGAAGAGACCTCCAAAAACCATTCCGTTCCACCCCCCCAGCCATGGCAGGGACACCTTCCACTATCTCAGGCTGCTCCAAGCCCTGTCCAGCCTGGCCTTGGCAGCCACAGCTGCTCTGGGTAACCTCTGCCAGGGGCTCCCCACCCTCACAGCCAAGAATTTCCTCCTAATATCTCATCTGTCACTCCCCTCTGTCAATATGAAGCCATTCCCTGTGTCCTGTCCCTCCATCCCTTGTCCCCAGTCCCTCTCCAGCTCTCCTGGAGCCCCTTGAGGCCCTTCCAGGGGCTCTGAGCTCTCCCTGGAGCCTTCTCATCTCCAGGTGAGCACCCCCAGCTCTCCGAGCCTGGCTGCAGAGCAGAGGGGCTCCATCCCTTGGAGGACCTTTGTGGACTCCTCTGGACTCGTTCCAGCATCTCCAGGTCCTTCTGGTGTTGGGGACCCCAGCGCTGCAAGTGGGCCGGAGGAGAAGGGTAGAATGTGTGTGCATGTGACTGAGAATCTGCAGGCTGGATGAAGCGCAAGGAATGCAAAATCACCCCGTGCACCGCAAGCCCAACACAGCCCCTTCCGCCCGTGCCAAGGGCTTGAGATGCTGCTCATGCCGGTGCCTGGCTCCTCGTGAGCCCCAATCTGCTGGGAGCGGGAGCACGTGCATGGAAATGCCCTGTCTGCACCCTCTTCCCACAGGGCTCCCTGTCATCATTCCCTCCATTCCCCAGCTCCTTCCACCTCTGCAGAAATTGGCAGCCAATTATCAGCAAATCCACCCGGTTCCTCTCCGGCTGCGCGAGGTGCGAAGGCCCGACCTGGCCGCCCGCTTAAAGAAGTGTGAGCTCAATCCCCGCTCGGCACCGGCCCTCCGGAGCCTGCCTGTCTGGCTTATCTCAGCTCCCACTTTATTTTAGGGAAAGTGCTGATGGCTACGGCCGCAGGAATTCCGGGAGGTGGAAATTACGGAGCGTTTTGCCCTCCACACCCGGGCTGGGATGCGCCAAGGACATGGGGAGGTGGGGGTTGCGCATGAGCCCCTCGGTGGGCTCTGCATGGAGGCGGATTTTCTATCCACCTGCGCAGGGCAAAGCGCTGAGGGCTGGGGACACGAGAGAGGCGACGAGCATGGGCAGGGACAGCACAGCCGGGCTGGCCCCGTCCGTCAGTCCGTCCGTCCGTCCCGCTGGCGTTGCCAGGTGATGTAATGCTTGAGCGAAAACACACGCGGTCGTTAAACACGAGCTCCCCGCTCCAGAGGAGCGACGCGGGAGCGGAGGGATGCGGGGACCGGCAGCTTTGCAGCGGTTCCAGCAGCCTCGGGGCTGCGATGTGGCCCGCGGGATGCAGCCCCCCGGGCGGGGCTGGCCGGGTGATGCATCCTCCATGCGAGAGTCTGCAAAACATGCGGGGAGCGGGGCTGGGAAAGCGGCCTCGCTGGGAACCAGAACTGGGGCAGCTGGCCGGCTCCGAGCAGCTCCCAGCCCTTGCCAGTGAAACGGCTCCGACTTTTGACTGCGTGTTTTGTACCTAGAAAGAATAGATGTGAGGCAAGATCTCCCCGCCCCTGGCACTCGCGCCGGGGAACGGGATCCAAACCCTTTGTGATTTGGCCGGAGCGCTCCGCGAGCCGCCCGCGGGGATGGGCTGCGAGCGTTCCCCCGGGTCTGCAGAGTGTCAGGAGAGGCTGCGGGGAACGCACAGATTGGGGCATGGCCCGATGGGAAAGGGGCAAGGCAGGAAACGCTTCCCACAGTGGGGCCCGTGCGGAAAAAGGGGGTTTTGCTGCACAGCGCAAGACCGGGGTGAGAGAAGCCACCGCGAGGGCTGCAGCGAGAGCACCTGCGGCCACAACCTGCACCGGCATGGGGGGTCCTGGGAGCCGTGGCAGCTCCGGGAAGGGTGGATACTTCCTGCGGCGGGTCCCACCTCGGTGGCAGGTGCAGGTCACACACTGCTCCCCCAAACGCTGACATAGCTGCTGGGGGAGATGCCAAAGAGCCTTACGCTGCCGCGACACACGCGGGGAGCTGTCCCGGGGGTAACACCGACGTGCAAAACACTGAAATAAACACCCCTTTGCCATAGCTACGAGGAGCCCCACACCTGCCCGGCCCCCCGGACCCCGAGCCTGCTCCGAGCGCTGTTGACGGCGTTGCCGTAGGAAACGGCACTAACGGGGTGTGCCGGGGCTTTGCGGGGCCTGCGCCGGATGCGCTCAAAGGAAAGGTATGTGCGAGGGGCAGGGCACACGCTCCGAGCGGCCTCGGCACCGTCCCAGGGAAGCGGAGGCTGGTGCTTGGGTTTGGAGCAGCCCAACTCACCGGGATCAGGGGCCTGAAGTTTTCGTTCCTCCCGTGTCTCTGCTGAGCAGGTGCCCTCGGTGTGAGGCGGGAAGCCACCACAGACACATTCCAGTGTCATGGGCAGGATCCTCAGAGAGAATCATTGAATCATGGAATGCTCTGGGTTGGAAGGGACCTTAAAGCTCATCTGGTTCCAATCCTGCTGCCCCCACTGTGCCAGGTTGCTCCAAGCTCTGCCCAGCCTGGCCTCGGACACTTCCAGGACTGGATTTTCCCGGTTGTTCCTTTATATTCGGTGCTGGGGTGCTTCTCAAGCAAGAGGAGCACTGACAGCTCTGCAGGGGCTGTTTGGGGACCAGGGGGGCTCAGGCAGCCTCTCCCTGCCAGGCCCCATTGTCTGTTGGGTTTGATGGCTCCTGTGACCCCATCCTTAACTTCCCAGGAGCTCCCCTATCCCTGGCAGTCTCCTCCCAGTTGTGATGGGAAGAGGTTTTGCCAGCAGAAGGATGTTGCTCGGAGGGACCAGGTCTGGAGCTGCAGCCGAGGGCGATGGGGGGCTGCTCTTCCTTGACGTGACCAACAGAAACAGCATCACCCTCCCAGCACCCCAGAGCGACTCGAGAGCTCTTGGGAATGTTTGTCATTGGAGTCTCCTCATGAGGAGAAGGGGACACACCTTCCCCAGCCTCTGGAATCAGCTCCTATCCCAGATTTCTGGTTTTTGCCGGGCATGAACAACCAGGACCAGATCCACATCTCCTCCTCTGTAACCCATCCCTCTCCTGTTCCTCCACAGTGCTCTCCTTTGCTGTCTTTCCACCAGTTTTGGTGCCTGGTTCTCGCACCCTCTGGGGCCCTAAATCTCTCCTGTATCCCTGACGCCCTCACTGCAGCTCACACTTGGCTGCAAGCCCTGTTCCAGCTCTGCTTGCCTTGGTCACAACCACGTTTGTGACAGTGCCTTCTCTGCAGGTTTTGCCTCCCCTTCCCCTGTGGATAACCGGCTCTCCGTGTGCCGGGAAGGCCTGTGGATGTGACCCGTGAGGCTGGGATTGTGCTGGAAGTGGTGCAGCCCTGGGACAGGGGTGGTGGGATCTCCATCCTTGGACGTGTTCAAAACGTGCCTGGACACAGCCCTGAGCAGCCTGACCCAGCTTTGGAGCGCTCACTTGCTCCAGGGCTGGCTTGGGGACCTCCAGGCATCCCTTCCAACCTAAATCCTTCTATGATTTATATCGAATTCTCTTCGGTATTTCTGCAGTTCTGGGAAGCCTTCAGTGATGTATCGTTGAACGGCTCTGGTCCGACGCTGGCCAAGGAGGGATTTAGTGGTCCTGGCTCCGTCCATCTCATTCACATTGTCCTTCTCAAGGACAGCTGAACATCTGCTGCCCATAGGTAACTCCAGGCCGCCGCTCCCAGCCTGGGTGTGAAACCTCTGCCTGCCTCCATCCCCAGCTCTGACCTGCCCTCGGAGCTTTCAAGTGATTGTTTTCATCCTTCTCCCGCTGTCTGGAGCGTTCCAAGTGTTGATTAAAAGGTACCATCACTGCAAAACGTGCTGTGCCTGAGTGGCTGCAGCTTTCAGCAAGGGAGACTCAGTGTTTACTGGAACGGCCAGCCCCGATTCCTTGCCAGATGTCAGCTCCGACCCCCAGCAGTTTCGGCAGCAGATCCGCTTAAAAAGTGGAAGATTGTTTTGTATTCTCCAAAGAAAGGGGAAAAAAAGCAGGGCATGTTTGTCATGGAGATTCTGCTTTCCACTGCCGGTGTGCTCTGCATGGCCAGAGCGCGTTCAAAGAGACTCAAACCTCCTTTGTGCACAGAGCGGGGCTGGAAAACCTCAACCCAGAAGGGGAAAACCGAAGCAAATCGTGGGCAACCAAGCACAGAGATGTAACTGGTAACGCTCAGCCAGAACATGAACTTTAGACACTGCCTGTGCTCCAGTTTGTGTCTGCAGCACAGAGGGGCCCTGAGGAAAAGGCGGTGGAGCTCTATTATCTCACAGCCAGATCCTTGCGCTGTTGAGGGGAAACACAGAGCAGGCAGGGCTGGGCTGCCTCCCTCCCCTCCCAGTGCACCCTGCAAATGCCAGTCGATGGCTCCCAGAGCCCTGATAATTCCGAGCATGACTCAGAGACCAAAAATCAAGAGCAGAGCTTCAAATTAAGAATTATTTTTAAAAAAGAAAGAAAGAAAGAAAGCACATACTGGGTACGGGGTTTTTTGTCTTCTGCTTTTTCAGCCTCAAGGTTTACGCCTCTGGCTTTTCTGCGCATCCAGAAGGGCTTAGAGTTTGCCTTTCAGCAAAGTGAAATCTGAGCCTCCCCCAGGCACAGGACTCTGGGAGATGGGGATTAGAGAACCTGAGAGGCGAGTGATGCATTCGCTGATTGCTGCAGGGCTGTGGATCCACACGGGATGTTCTTTCCCCAAAAGTCCCTTGCAGGGAACTGAAACTCCGCACGGGGGCTGGAGGACACCAGCCCGCCCTGCTTTGAGGTGGCCCAGGGGCCGGACAGGACCAGCTCGGCCATGGGGTGACCCTGGGATGAGTTCCCTGTGCCAAAACGCTTCTCAAGGCGGGGGTCTGGCTCAGCAGCCACCTCCAGCCTCCTTGTCTGACTCCCAAAGAGACGCCGCATGTGTGATTAAAAGCCCTGCAACCCTGAGATGTGGAATTTGGTGATTTTTTTGCTGGAAAATGGCAGAAATCCTGCAAAAAGCCAAAAGAGTGCTTTGCAGCAGGGCTGCAGCAGGGAACATCCGTGCAGCTGCTGCCAGGTGCCTCTGCCACCCTCCCGGGGCTGCCCAGAGAGGCAGTTTTCCCATTATTTTGCCCCTTGGGAAAGCACCTGCTGCTGGGGTGGGTCATTGTCCACAGCTGGCCTGGCTCTGTCCTGGCAGCTGGAAATGTGGCTGGGATTTAATGGCTTTAATGAAATAACGTGGAGAGGAACCGGGGGAGGTGGTGCGGGAGGTGGTGTGGCTGGGGACAGCCACGCTGGGGGTGTGAGGACAGGAGCAGAGGGTGGAGGGGACCGGGGAGTGGGGGGAGAAGGTGGCTGGGCCAAGGCAAGGAGAGCTGGAACAGGACTTGGAGCCACCTGCAGCAAGGGGGTCATGGATACAGGAGAGGCTTGGGGGCCAAGGATGGGGTGGAACCAGGAGTCAAAACTGAGGGAAAGATGGAAAAGGAGAGCACTGTGGAGGGACCAGAAAGGGATGGGTGTCCAGAGTTACAGCGCAGTTGCCAAGGACAAGACACGGATCTGGCCCAAGATGGGAGAGTGAGGAGAGGTCACACACCCTGTGGGATGGAAGGGACCAGCCCTTGGAGCTGGGAATAGAGGGAATGAGAAGAGCTGAGGCCTTGAGCCAGACACAGCAGAGGGGTCAGGGGCTGAGCAGGGTTAGTGGCACCAAGCAGAGGTGGTGGTGGCAAGGGGGGCCCAAAAGCCCCTGCATGGGCTGACATCAGGGATGGCAGCTGTGACAGAGCAGAGGCAGCGGGGAGGTTTCGTCCCTAGGATTCCCCCACACCCCCTGGTGCTCCTGCAGGGCTGCATCCCTGCAGGACTCTGCCAGTGCATTTCTGGCCATGCCTGGGCCGTGCTTCTCAAGTCGATGCTGTTCTTCAATCTTCCTCCCTGAGCAGCAGCAGCACCACCACCACCACCACCACCACCAGCAGATCCTCCCTCAGACGGGCTCTGCCCAGCCCTGGCTGCCTTTTCCTATCGCCCAGCACTGGTCCCGCTCTCCTCCAGCAGGCCTGTGCCGGGATCATCCCTCCCGACACATCCCGATGCGTGCTACCCGCTGAGGAATGGGGTGGGAAGGGGGAGCCGGGTCACCCTCAGCCTGCAGCCCCCCACATCTCCGGGCCCCGCGGGTGCCTGGCACAGCCGGGAGGGATCAGGGGGAGCTGCCCCTGTGTCCCTCCCGCGGCTGTGTGAGGAATGGTCCAGAGCATGCCCTTGCTGCTGCTGCATCCTCGTGGACACTGAGGAGAGAAGCGCGGCTGGCGGAGAGAAACCCCTCGGTCTGGGGAGATGCGCTGCCTTTTTGGGGCCGTTTCACCGAATTCCTTTTGTCTCTGCACCGAGCCCCGCTCCAGGTCTCAGCTTCCCAGGGGAAGCCGTGACTTTGTCCGTCTGCCGGGGCTTGGCTCCGCTCCTGAGCAGCCCTGGGAGCCGCTGCCCGGTCCTGGCAGGTCTCGGCGTCCCGGTTCCCAGCGGCGTGTCTGGGCTGGGAGCAGCCGCGGGGCTCAGCCCCCGGGGGCTCAGGCGCTCGCTGCGCAGTCTGGCAGCAGCTCCGGCACAAGCGCAGCGCTGGCCCTGCCCCAGCGCACGCTGTTTCCTCCCGGCAGGCCGGCCAAGAGGAGTCAGCTGAGGACAGGAGCCGAGCCGGCAGGGCAGGCAGCCTGGGGAAGGGGCGAACGGAGGGCTGGGGTCGCTGCTGGGCAGTGCCGGGGAGAAGCCTCCTGGAAGGGCGGTGGGAATTTGGGAAGTGCTGCCGTGGGTCCTGCTGCCGGATGCGCCGCTCATCTCCTCCTCCGGGTTTTGGGGTGTCCCTGGTTCCGTTCTTCGCCAGGGTCCATCAGCAGCCCCTGGAACTCGGGGCTTTTCCCTGATGTCAGAGCTCTCTCCCTGTCAGACACAAACAACTCATTACCCCCAAATTACCTCCTGCACACCAATCGCTAAATTTTCCTCCCAGCTCCCAAGTTTCACCTGTTTCCTCATGCGATGCCATCTCCATCCCTCAAATCCTTTATTCCCGCTGAGGTACCAGAGGCTTCTCTGTCCTCCTCTCTTTTACTCCCAGGAGCAGGGGCCGGACAGAGGCGATTCCTCCTGCCTCGCGCTCCTGCCCTCCCGTGTTTGAGGCTGCTGCTCCCCATGGCGGGAGCGCCCTGGCATCAAACCCAGGGCCCGTGTGCCTCAGGGATGGGCAGGGATGGAGGGTTTGGAAGCTTCCAGGTTCACCCCTGCGCTGCCACCCACATCCCGTTGCCCACGGTGATGCTTTGGCTCAACTCGGCCAGTTAAGACGTCATTTGTAACTAGCACATGGATAAAGTTTCAATTTAATTAATGATTCTTTGACTGCAGAATGTTGCCTCGGGCCAGGTGAGCTGCTCGCTGAAGAGGCCGCAGACAAAAAGAGCATTGATGAAATATTTCATTATTTCAAAGGAAAATTTGGGGGATTTTTTGTTCTAGCACGGAACTGGATTATATTTCAGGGCTGGACACATGAAGCAAACACAGCCATTGCATTTCAGGCTGAAACAGACTTTCTTCACTCTAAATCCAGATTATTAGGAATTTAGTTTTTGTTTCAGGGATAGAAATCGCAGAGGTAGTGGGTTTAGGTAAAACAGGTAAGCACCAGGCTTTTAGCTCCTTTGGAAATGCTCAAGGAAGGTGTTTCCCAGTCCCAGAGCTGCTCCAGCGCTGGCTCCAGGAGGTCCAGCCTGGTCGGGTGAAAGGATGGGAAGACGTGTGGTGGGTTCAGGAAGGTCCCCACACGTGCAGGTGGATGAGACACCCACAGCAGAGGCTGCGGGGCCGAAATCACCCCACTGCTGCTGGTCCAGGGGAATGCGAGGAGCAGCCGAGCACACAGACAAGGAGCGAGAGGGGACTGCAGAAGCAGCAGTGACAACATGAGCTCCCCTGGGGGTGCCGCATGAGAGCATCCCCTGGAGCAGCGTCACTTCCACGAGCAGAGGCTTTCGGGTAAATCTGTGAGGGCAAATCTTTCCCCAGGGCATGGCGGCCAAGCCCCTCCGGAGCTGGGGAGCTGGGAGCGGGCAGTGCCCGTGGCAGGAGGCATCTGCCCCTGCCTGGCAGAGGCACGGGCTGCTGCGCTGCCTCGCCCTGCCATCCCTGCTGGAGCTGCTTTTCCTCGCAGCACTTCACAACTCAGCACTCTCGAGTTAATTAGAGAACCATCTGCCCCCTTCTCGCACATCATAAAAGCGTGTTTAAAGCCGGGCGATAAAAGGGAGCATTAGTCTGGGTCACTGCAGGCTCCGATCCCGGCGCGGCCCCGCCTGCCGCGCTCCCTGGCCCGCTCTCAGACCAGGTGGGAACGATGTTTGAGTCCGTCTGCCAGCTTCCTTGAGAGGCTCCCAAGTATTTCACAGCTCTCTCTCAGGCACGCTTTGTTCTCTAACAGTCTCCTACAGCCGTCCCTGCTTAACTCTCCTGGCTCCCTCTCGCTCCGGGTGCTCCCGGAGTTTCCGTCTCCCAAAGGAGCCTTGGGACCTCGCCTGGTGCCAGCTCGTGGCAGTGGCCAGCAGGTCTGTCCCCGGTTTGGTCTTTAGACGGCTTTGGGCTTTTCCTGGTGGCTGTGGACAGTGCAGCCCCTGTCCCCTCCCTGGGGCACGCCGGGTGCAGGACACGTCCCTGAGAATGGCTTTGGGCACATCCTGGGAGCCACGGGACAGTGGGCACACAGGGACACCCGTGCCCGTCACTGCAAATATCCACAGATCTCCTCTCCCCTCGCCCCTGCCTGGAGGACACGTTCCCTCCCATCCTGGTGTGCAGAGCAGAACAACTCACCAGATGTTTCATGTTAAAAACTCCCTTTTCCTCCTTTCTGCTTTCTTTAAAGAGTCTCAGACGGGGAGGTGAGGACCCTGTCTGCTCTGCTGAGGACCACCTAATCTGATCAGGTCCCTTCTGGCACGAGGCATGTCCAGGCTGCCATCAAGCCTGCATTTGAATATTGAGATGGAGAGCAGCCCTGGGCACGGAGCCACGGAGCAAATCGGGTGAGCAGAGAGCTGTGGAGCTGCAGAACCAGAGCCTGCAGCATCCTGCAAACCCACGGGTCTGCTCTGGAACAATGTCCCCAGTCTGCTGGGGAGGGCTCTGGGCAGGGGGACCTCAGCCCTGGCCCCCTCCAGGAACAGGGTCAGGGACAGCACCAGCCCTGAGGGGAAGGGGGGCACAGAACGAGGAACAAGCAGAGCCCCAGTGCATTCCTGGTGTTCTCACAGCCCCTCCTGACACGGACTTCAGAATCTCCAGGGCCACTGGTGTCCCCTCCCAGCACAGCCGAGGAGGCTTGGGGAGAACTGTACAGTCTGTCCCTGCCAGCCGGGCACCTGGCACGGCCCCTGGCTCCGGGACAGCCCTGGCTCGCTGTGCCCGGGGCCTGGCAGTCCCGAAGGATGCTGAGCTGTGAGGCTGAGGGCCCTGGGCTATTTTTGCCATGCTCAGGGCCTTGCCCCCGCGTTCCTCTTTCCCTGGGCTATGTTTAGACAACTTTGCAGGACACACTCGTTCCCACTCCAAACCCATTTTTCTGCATGGCTGAATCCCCACAGGAGAGAGGAGCAGCTGGAAGCCAAGGCAAGGCCACTGGCTCTGTGTGTGCCTGGGCCGGGTGGTCAGCACGGGCAGTGTTGGTGCTGGGCTGCCCCGCGTTTAGCAGGGCGGACTTGCTCCTCTCCCGGTGGATTTGGGTGCATAATCCCCATCACCCACGGCACTGCCAGGGCTTGGGGCATCCTGTCACGGGTGGAGTTCGGCAGGAGGGCAGGGAGGCTCTGGCCACCCCATGTTGCTGCTCTTGACCTACCCTGGGAAGAGCTCGATGGAGAGCTCAGGGACACATCTCTCCTGAGCAGGGGGGCTCTACTGAGCTCGTGTCTCCTCCTTGGACACCACTGTGGCTTCACAGCCAGGTGAAGCCTGGTGTCCGGCTCTCCTTTCTCCTGAGGCCTGGCCAGGTGGGGTCACCTTTCAGGGAGACAAGTCTTAAATGTTCCCCTTGCTCCCCGGGCTCTGGCACCGCTCATCTCCGTGGTGCCTGAGTGGGGAGGTTCTTAAGTGAGTATGAACATCCTTGAGTGTAATCCACACGCAGATGCAAAGTTAAATTGAAACCAGAAGATCCCTTCAGCAGCACGATTTATTGCCATTAACCCTTGGGTGACACCAACTGGACATGCCCTGCAGTGCCAGGACGAAATGGCCCCCCTGAAATTCCAACCCTGGCCTGGAGTCGGGGCATGGGCAGCTGTGGCCACAGCTGGTGCCCGTGGTGCATCTCCAGCTGCCAAGCCCCACATCCAAACCCAGGCGCGCACCAGGAGCAGGTCAGGCCGCTGGTGCGCACAGCTGGAGCTCAGCAGCATCCCAACAGGGGGATGCCTCTCCCAGCCCGAGAGCACACCCTGGGATGGTCTCCTTGGGCAGCCAGAAGGGCTCCCTGCTCCCGGTGAAGCCACTTGGAGGCCTCTTTGGGAGAAAACCACCTGCCCCAGACGGAAGTCCCAACACACCCAACACACCTTGCTGCATTTTGGGGGAACCCACAGGGGATGCCCAGAGATTCCTCCCTTTGCTCCAAGCTGCCTGTGCCGAGTGCTGGAGCTCAGAGGAGGCACTCGGATGTGGGGCCACGTTCGGCCCCAGGGGTGCAGAGTCCCCACAGGGACAGGAAGAGGATGGACAGGGCAGATTGGAACACGGCCAGGAGAGGGGAGAGGGCTGAGGAGAGGAGGGGAGATGGAGCTGTGGTGCAGCTGGGCTGTGGTGAGAGAGGGCAGAGCACTGGGCTGTGCCTGAGGAGGGAGCGAGGGACAAACCCATGGCTGCAGTGAGAAGGCAGGGCCACACCTGGGACAAGGCAGGGTCACATGTGGGACAACTCATGGTTGCAGGGTTAAGGCCACACCAGCCTGTGCTCACCCACCTGCTGCCCTGGGCCAGGCCTGCCTGTTGCTCCTCCTGTGCTCTCCTCCTGCCCTGCAGTCCCTGCCCTCTGCTCTCCCACTCGCTCCATCCCTCGAGCGTTTCTCCAGCCACCCCTTCCCCACTCACCGGGTACCATCACCCTGGCCCTGTCACCAGAGCCAAGCTGGGATCACGCCGTGGGGTTTTCCCACTCCTGCTCTACGCAAACCCCTCTTTTCATCCCAAAACTCTGCCTAGGGATGGGATTTCTCCGAGGCTCCCAGCCTGCCCTGCTTTCCCTGCCACGCTCGTGCCAGCAGCTGCACGGGATGTTGGCGGGAGGCAGGGTGACCTCAGAGACGCGGAGCTGGTCCGAGCTCTCCCATTCCAGGGAGCGCAGGCAGCTGCCAGCGGGAGCCAAGGTGCACGAGGGGAAGGCTTAGGACATGGTTGGCAGGGCCACGGCCACCCCTGCTCCAAGAACCACAGAAATATGTAAATGAGAAACTCGGCCCCTTATTTATGAGACTTCGCGATTCATTTTTCATTTGGGGAATGCGAACAAACGAAAATATGAAATATTTCTCCGATGACACAGTTTCCACCCAAGAAAGCACATTCCTTGGAGGCGATGTGCGTGTGCACGGGGGCCACACGGGACCAGGCCTGGGCCCCGGGGCAAGCTGGGCTTCACCGGGGCTGGAGGCTGAGTCCGTGGTGGGACAGCAGGGAGAGCCTTGGTGAACTGGGAATCCCTCCTGGGGTGCTGGAAGGGCCGGAGCTGAGGGGCAAGGGACAGACTTCAGCTGGCCCAAGGAAGAAGGAGGAGGTTGCACCTCATTTACAACCAGAGCAAGGATTCATCTCCCTTCTGCTCACTGAGAACAGATCTCCTCCTCCCAATATCTGCAAAATGCTCGCTCTGGAGGGGCCTGGATTTCCCGAGGATGTCCAAGTGTTCCCATTTATTGCCTTAGCAGCTAAAATTCATTACTGAGCTGGCTCCTTCAGGATGGCCTTTCCCAGGTCAGTGTTTCCATGTCCTTCATGAGCCCCAGAGGGAAAATCCACACTAATAAAATCTATGGACTCAGAATCCACACGATGTCATGGGCCAGACCTCACTGGCTCCCAGCAGCAGCAGGACCACAGACCCAGCACACTCCGTGTTATGGTCCTGCCTATTCCCACATTTCATTCCTGGAAAGTTTGTTCCAGCCTTGGCTTCTCCTGGTCCTGAGGCACCAGGGGTGTTTTCCAGCAGCCCGAATCCTTCTGTGCCTCTTCCAGCAGAGTCCCCCGAGTGGGACCCCCAGGCTCTGTAAAGAGCCCCTCCAGTCCCCTGAGGCAGGGACAGGAGACTCTCAGGGCCCCAGGGACCTGTCCCAGTGCTGGTGGTGGCTGAGGAGCCCCCACCCCAGCTGGCCCTCCCCAGTCCACACTGATGCACTCCCATGGGAACTGTGCTGAGCTGGAGCCAGTTCCTGTAGGATTGGGGTGGGTGGGCTGAGACCACCAGTGAGTTTGGGTCCCTGGGGGCATCGCCACCAGCCTGTGATGACTGAGTTGATGCCACAAGAAACGTGATGCATTTAGGGATCACCTTGAACCTCCACTCTTCTCCCCTCACACCGACCCCTGTACTGACCCAGCCACAGAGCCTGTCCCTGTTTGCACCTTCCCAAGGTCCAGCTCAGCTTGGCTTCTGGCAGCTGCCTTTTCCACTGGGCACTTACAGCTCCTCAGACCCAATTTTCCCTGAAGATTTGCCTGGTCTCTTTAAGCTCTGCTCATTCTCACTGCGGATTTAATGAGCAAACCACTGTTGTGAAAGGTACCACAAAGTTTTGTACCTTGGCCTTGAAAATCCTGTCAATCCTCCGGCACCTTCAGCCTCTGGGCTCCTCAGCTCAGTTGGCTTGAATCCCTAAAAATCTCCCAACACGGGAAAGAGGAATCCTGCACCTGCACTGCTGATCTGGCAGGGGTTACTCTTCCGTGTGATTTAGACGAATCCTACGTGGCCAACGTGCACATTCCACAATCAGCTTCTCCATCGTGTCCCCCCGACAGCGAAGCCCAAGTCTAAAATAGTAAATTCTGGAGCCATCTATCAGCTGCCACATCCCAGAATAGCCGGTAGCATTTGCTCACCAATCTATATCTGGAAGAGAAAGGCTCCCGCTCTGACAGGAAGATTTATGAGCGGTTGCGATCAAGGGACATGTGCAGACTGCTCGCTCTGGGGCCGAAAAAGGACTTGGGCACAACGGATGGGAAAAGCCCCCTGGGGCTGTGCTGGGCTCCTGCTCCACAGGGCCCTGTGAGCCCAGCCCAGCCCAGCCCAGCCCAGCCAGGACATCTCTGCACGGGATCTCTGTGTCCCAGCTCCCCAGGGGATGGGGACAGACCCCATCCCACCCACAACTTTTTCTCCGTGGTGTCTTCAGCGACTCCAGCAGCCTCCAGGGGGACTTGAGCATCACCATCTGTCCAGAGCCTCCTTTCTCCGAGCTGCAGATCCCAGCCTGGATGCTCTGGAGGTGCCCGTTTCTCTGCACGGTCCTGGAGACACTGGTCCTCCCAAAGCAGAGCCTGCAGCCAAAGTCACTCAAACCTCAACGCATCAGCCCTCACGGCACTTTCATCCGAGCAGGATTCTGGAATATCCCCGCTGATGGATTGGCTTTCTGCATGGCACTCCCCATGCCAGGGGTCATCCCATGCCCCTCCCTCATCCCTTGTGTCCCCTCACTTCACCAGGTGTCCCGTGAGGAGCTCCTGCCGCAGCACACGCCTCTCTCCACGGCCTTGGCCTCCGTTGTGTTTCTTGACAAGCCCTGTGCCCCCCTCAGCCCCAGCCCTGCCCAGCCCCTCGTCCCCTTGAGCTGGTCCTTGGCTGACCCTGCTGTGAGCAGGACCCGGGGCTGGCTCCAGTCCCAGCCATTTTTACCCTCACGAATTTGTCCCATGCCCACACCAACACTTGGTGGGACTTTGGGTGGGGGATGGCCATAAAAAGTGACGTGCTGGGGCGAGTCCCGTCCTCGCCAGGATGGGAAGGGACTGCGGCACATGGTGCAGGAGGGAGCAATGAAGGACTCATCGGTAAGGAACTCTCTAATTGCTGTTTTCAGCTGCCTAATGAGTTACAAAGACAGAGCCAGACTCTTCTCAGGGGTGTGAGGAGAAGGATCCAGGGGCAGCCGGCACAAGTTGTGATGAGGGAAAATCCAGCACGAGGTGAAGAAAAAGAAAGATTTGCACAGCAAGGGTGAAAATCCTCTTTGGAGATGTTCACAACTGGCCTGGACAAAGCCCAAAGCCACCTGGTTTCTCCTTGGAGCTGGCCCTGCTCTGAGGCGGCGATCCCTCCCCGCCTGCAGCTCCGTGCCATACTACGATGTCCTGCAATGCACGGGCCTGGCTTTCGTTCCAATTAAAGGAACTTTTTCCCCCAAATATAAACAGTCTGCTCCTTTCAGGGAAATCTGCTGGCCTCTCTTCAGAGCCAGGGAGCCACATCGCCGGTTATAGCCCGGCCATTGATTTATTGGTGTGACCACGGCCAAGTTGGACAGCGTCGCCGCGCCGAGATCCAGCATCCTCGAAAGGCAGGAGAAACCCGGGCTATCAGCTTGTCCATCTCATCCTAATCCAGCGTAGGGTCCGCACAACCATCAGCATAACCAGCTCACAGATGAAAGCCACTGGGGGAGTGCATCCATCATTGTTAGGCTGATTAGAGCTAATTCACAACATGTCTGTTTTCGAGAGATTGTGTCTTTTTCTCTGCCTCGCTTCCTGTTTGCAAGCAGACTGCAGCAGTCTTTAATTAATTGTGGCTTCAAATTATGCCGGCACTTCTCAGGGAATAAATAAATCTTCCCTGAGTGAACAGGGCGTTTTGCAGGGAAGGCAGAAGTTGGAGGGGAGCGAGGGACGGCTCCGTGGGCAGGGCTGTGCCTCTGTCCCAAAGCCTTGCCCTGGGCCAAGGCCTGGGGCTGACCCCCATCCCTCTGGAGCTGAGCTCTCCTGTTCCTTGGCCGTTCCAGGGCTGGTGCTTCTCCCGCTCGTGAACGGCCTGTACAAAGCATCTGCAGCCCAATCCCGATCTGCCCAAGGAATCCAAGTGAATTTTCCTTGGGAATTACTTTCACTACTTGCTCCACTCTTGCTGTCAGAGGGCCATGAGAAGTGATTGCCATAATGATGGTTGAAATCCAGTTTCCCTTCTAAGCCTTTTTTCATGTTATTTAGAGCTCAAATCAACTCTTTTTTGGTTGAAAGTTTCCACTCTTGGGTTCAAGCCAAAAGCGGATTTTTCAAGAAATTGGAACCGACTGGGTTCAGTCATTTCTGAGTCACACACATGGAAAAATACACATTTCCCCCTCGTGCTCCACGGAGACACTTTGGACATGTACGACTCAAAACCAGCTGGAACAAGAGACTTCAGACTTGGCTTGTTTGAGAGTCCACACCGAGGTGTAAAAATCACGCCAGGTTTGGAGAAGCTCACATTGGCATTTCCACCCTTCCCTCCCCAAAAGGGCCATGGGGTGGTGTGCAGTGGGCAAGAAGACACTCTGTTCTCTCCCCCCGTTGCTTTACATCGCTCTCTCCAATGGGATAATCCCGGGGGATTAGCATTTAAAGTAATGAATGTTTAAAGTTAGCAAGAGAAGAATTCCAGCAATGTTCAATTCTTCCTAAGCCCCTTAAATGGAGCCGGGCTGAGGGGGCCTCGAGCAGGGAGACATCAGTCAGCTCCTGAAGGCACACGGAGAAAACACAGGGAACAGGCCCTGCCTCGCTCCAGGACAGACACAGGCACTGCCACCCCAAGGGGCCGAGCAGCTGGGGCGGTGCTGGTGTCCCCTGAGGCGGTGGGGAGCACTTTTGCTCCACGGCATTTCCGAGGGCTCGGTGCGATTCCCTGGGACTGAAGCGTGGCAGAGGCAGGACAGAAGCCAAAGTCTCCGCCACCAAACTTCTAACCACAACCCCTTTCTTCCTTCCTTAAATGAACTGAGTTGAGACCTCACGGATCTCACTGCTGGAATTTTCTGCCTTCCCCTCCTCGAGGCAGGGAATGGGCATGGAATGAGGAATCACCCCAAGACGCTCCCGGAACAAGCAGCTCCCAGGGCAAATGAGCACACTTGGCCAGGTGGGTGGTGTGTGTTTGCCACCAAACCTGCCCCTTTTGTGCCCAAAATATCACCTGGGAGAATCTGTTTTCACCCCAGCCCACAGCTGTGGGGCATCGACCGCTGTGTGGCTGTGCCAGAGGGGTTTCCCTCAGGAGATGGTCAAGGAAGACTCGAGGTTTGAGGATTTCCCAAAAGGCCAATTTCTGGAGGCTGTTCTCGGGCTCGGGGTGTCCAGGATGCCCAGGATGCCCAAGGTGCCCAGAGTGTCCAAGGTGCTCGGGGTGCCCAGGGTGCTCAGGGTGCGCAGGGAGCAGCAGGAGGGCGGTGGCCACACGAGCCCCATGGCCTGCCCAGCCCCATCCCTGCGGTGTGGGCGCTGTGGGGCAGGGAGGCGCCTGCCCAGGACAAGCCCAGCGATCCCTGGGGAGCAGCGCCGCGATAAGCTGGGTATTTCACACCCTTCCCTGCCAAGGAAGGGTGGAAGCGGGAGGGAGAGGCCAGGAGGTGCAGAAGGGGCTGGGAGAGGAAACCAGCGGCATGAGTCATTGCAGCTGATGGGCAGGAGACCCACGGGAAACGCCTTTTCCCCTGGATAAGGTGCAAGGGACAGGCTGGCACCAGCCCAGGCCCAGGTTGTCCCCAGCTGGGCGCAGGGCACACGTTCGAGCAGCAGAGCAGCGTGGGGAAGGTGCCAGGGTTTTATTCAGCTCCTGCTGTGCTGCCCCAGGGCTGGGGGGTCCCTGCAGGGTCCCCTGTGTCCCCAGCAGCCCCATGGCCAAGAAGCCCTTCAGCCCTGCTGTGCAGCTGCTCCATGAGAAGTCTGCACAAGCCAGGGCTCTTCCCACGTCTGCCCTGCTTTGGGCAGGCAGAAGGGCGATGGTGATGGCTCAGCAGAGCTGGAGAACCATGGAATCATGGAATGGTTTAGGCTGGAAGGAAAAAGCTCATCCCATCCCACCCCTGCCATGGCAGGGACACCTCCCACTGTCCCAGGCTGCTCCCAGCCCTGTTCAGCCTGGCCTTGGGCACTGCCAGGGATCCAGGGGCAGCCACAGCTGCTCTGGGCACCTGGGCCAGGGCCTCCCCACCCTCCCAGGGAAGGATTTTTTTCCTAATAGCCAATCTAAACCTACTCTCTGTCAATTTGAACCCATTTCCCCATGGTTTATCATTCCAGGCCCTTGTAAATAGTCTCTCTGCATCTTTTCTAAGTTCCCTTCAGGAACTGCAAGGCCACAATCAGATCACGCTGACTCCTTCTCTTTTCCAGGCTGAACAATCCCAGCTCTCCCAGCCTTTCCTCCCAGCAGAGCTGCTCCGTCCCTCTGATCATCCTGGCCTTGCTCCAACAGTTCCGTGTCCTTCCTTCTGTCCTTCCCAGGGGACAGAAAGGACATTGTCCTTTGATTTCCCAAAAAACACCTCCTATAAAAGGCTGGAGCTGCTGCTTCGGAGCAGGCTGTGGAAATCCTGCCCAGTGGGTCAGTCCAGGCTCGTCCCCAGACAAGCCCTGGAGAATGGCCCAGGGCAGTTCCAGTGCGGAAGGAGAGCAGCTCACGCTGCCCACCAGGGCTCAGCAGCCCCTCTGCCCTGGACAGGCCCCTTCTCCAAAGGCTGGGGGCACTGGGGACACCCCGTGGGGAAGTCCCTGGATGGTGACAAGGGGTCCTGAGTGAGCAGAGGTGGCAGCCACAGAAATGCCCCTGACACAACACGGGGCTGAGCAGGGGGTGGGGAAGGGGTGATGGAAAATAAATGTGGGCAGAGCAGAGGACATCAGGGGGAAAAGCAGCTGTTCCAGGCTGGGATTGGAGCAGAGCTGCTGCCCACACCAATGCCCAGGGATGCCCACGGGATGTGAGAGGAACGGCACCAGGGAGGGCTCCTGGGTGCTCTGCCATGGGCCTGGGCACTTCCACACTGGCAGAGCTGCTCCGGCTGCTTTGTTCCAACAGCTTTTCCTTGTGCTTAACCTGACTTTCCCCCACTGGAACTCAGGCCCATTTGATATCCTGTCTGCCACGAGAGGAGAACAGTCTGTTCCTTCCCCTCTGGAGCTGTTTCATGTCTTTGAAAGGACCAGCACAACTGCCCTTGCCAAGGCTCTGTGAGCACCATCCCAATCCCCAGAGCTGCTCACTCCACGGACAATGCCCCTTTCCGTGTTTTCCTCGCCCTATCATGAGCAGAGGCAGCAGGAGCAGCACGGGCAGCGCCCTGGCACCTGCGCCAGGGTTCAGCCTCACTGACACACGCGTGGGTCACTCCAGCAGAGCCTGGAGTGGGTGCTCAGAGTCCCACACAGGCCCCAGGGAGGGCACAGAGGGCGTTTGCTGGAGAACACCCCAAAGCACGGCTTTAATGGGATGGAACGGCTCGAATTCCCCATGGATGCCAAGGCCGGGCTGGGAGCGCACGTGCCGCCAGCAGCCAAAATTCTCCAGTCCCTGCAGGTGCAGAGCAGCACCTGGCACCAGCGGGATGTGGGAAAGGACTCTGGGGAATGATGCTGAGCCCCAGAGCCACCCAGGAACTGCCCCTGAGCAGAACAGGTCTCCTTGAACTTGGTGTCAAGAGCTGGCCTGGCTGCCAGAGCTCCAGGCGAGGGCTGGAGCCGAGCACGGCCAGGGATGTCCCCATGCCCCCGTAGGGGTTTCTCTGTGCTGCCATAGGGATGTGCCCATACCCCTACAGGGATGTGCCCACACCCCTCTAGGGATGTGCCCATACCCCCATAGGGATGTGCCCACACCCCTCTAGGGATGTGCCCATACCCCCATAGGGATGTGTCCATGCCCCCATAGGGATGTGTCCATGCCCCCATAGGGATGTGCCCATACCCCTACAGGGATGTGCCCATGCCCCTCTAGGGATGTGCCCATGCCCCCATCACGATGTCACCGTGCCACCGGCTGCAGCCTTGCTCGCTGGCCCCCCTGCACAGTGCCAGGGGACAGGGCTGGGGTGAGGCGAAGCGGGGCCAGGCTGGGGCCTGGCGGGGGAACTGCAGGCCCTGTCCTTATGGCTTTTGGGCTTTTTCCACCAAAGGGTTTTGGGGTGGGGGGTGTTTTATATCTCGATTTTTTTGGAAGGGTTTTGGTTTGATTTCCTCCTCCGCCAAGCACTAAGCAATCGCTCTTTCCCCCCTTGGCAGGAGCTGCCTGTCTCGTGGTGTTGACCTTGGCTGGGTTTTCCCTGCGGCTGGAGCAGACTCACACCATAAATTCCCTGTCTTCTAGGAATCCAGCATGGGAAAGAAAAGAAACGCGAAAGAGAAACGTGGATTAAAATATTTTGCATCTTAGCACATAACAAAGGGGAGTTGGCATCGAGCAGCAGATGACTTCCTCGAGCTCAGAGGTGCTCCACGGACACCCCAGGCAGGGCCAGGTGCTGGGAGTGCCAGCAGTCCCTGGCACCCCCTGGCACCGCTGTCTGTCACGGGTGTGCAGGGCCAGGAGCTGCCCTGTCCCAGGGGAGACCCACGGCTGGGCTGGCACCGTCCTCGGGCACACACGAAGCTGAGCAGCGAGCGCTGCTGCCCCTCACGTCCCCATCACACGCCCTGCTGCTGCTTGGGGCAGCAGGAGAAGCCGGTCCAGGTGCGTAGGGTGAGGTGGGGGCCCAGAAGAGAGGCTGAGGTTTTGTAGGAGAGGGAAGGGCTTGCTGGGGTAGGGGCAGGGTTAAGGTTAGGGCTGTGCCCTTGCCAGCACCCGAGGTGGCCACTGCCCAGCCCACACTGGCCCCCAGTGCTGGGAGCTTCCCTCGGCAGTGCCAGGATTCCCACAGCTCCCAGGTGGTCAGAGCCACCTTGCCCCGCCCCGGTGCAGAAACCTGGTCAGCAAAGCCCACAGCAGGTGATTGCTTTAAGGGGTGCTTTCCCCAGCAGGTGAGGTGCAGCACAGCCCTAATTGGATCCCGCAGAGCCTCCTCGGGCAGACAAAACACAGAGCCTGGTATGGGCAGACACAGTCAGTCCAGTGCCCGAGGGGACGGACCTGCAGCACCCCGAAACGCAGGAACAACCCGGGTCCATACCCACCCCACAGGCCCCAGGACATGGGGGAGACGGGATTCTTTGTGGGACAAGCCCTGATCCTGGGAAATCCAGAGTCCTGCTGGGTGTGCAGGAGCCCAGAGGAGCTGGGGGTGCTGGGGACACTCGGGTGGTGGCTGCTGCAGCACAGGGCACCCACCAGTGCTGCTGGCACTGCCAAACCCCTGGTGCTGCACAGAGCCAGAGAGGATTGAGGCCAGGTCATGACACGTGAGCAGCCTGGGGCAAGGTGTCCCCAGGGTGTCCCCTGCACTGAGGGTCAGGATTCCTGCACCCTGCCAGGGCTCAAAAGCCCGGCTGTGATCCCTTCCCGCCCTGCTCTCCACTGGATATCTGTGAGTGCATCCAGCAGGGAGAGGACAGGGGCACCTGAAGGTCCCCCAGGAATGGAAGGACTCGGCCTCAGGTTGCTGGCAGCGTGAGAGCTGACAGCAGATAAAATCCTTATCTCCGCACAGCAGAGAGAGGCTCTCAGTGTATCCCAGTGCCTGGGAACTCTGGAGCTGGGAATGCAGGACGGGAAGGGCCCATCCTGAGGAGGGGTCCCGGGGGGCTGAGAGCCCTGACATGATGGGGAGAGGAGCGGAGCTGTGCCCGGGGAGCAGCTTCACATCTCCCGTGCTCTGGGAACGCTAAAGCACCATGTATTCCACACTGGAAAAGGGCCCCATTTCCCAGAACTGTAACCTGCTCTAAGCCCCAGCAGCTGGAAGGAGGCCCTGAGTCCCCCGAGCGTGAGCGATGCTTCTCCTCTCTCCTCAAACACCTCCCAGCAGCCATCGCCACTGCCCGGCCTCGGCACGGTGCCCTCCCGCTTCCCCAGAGCTGCCCGGCACGGGCAAGGGCAGAGGTGAGAAAACCGAACAAAGCCTCCAAAGGGCCTGGCAGGAAGCGGGAAATCGATAAGGAATGGGAAGCAAAAGGGTCACAAGGAAAAACCTGCGGGTAGCGAATCACAGAATCACAAACTGGGTTGGGGTGGGGAGAACTTAAATCCCTTCTCATCCCACCCCCTGCCACACCTTCCACTATCCCAGGTCCCGTCCCACCTGGCCTTGGACACTTGCAGGGATTGGGCAGCCACAGCTTCTGTGAGCAGCCTAATCCAGAATGTGCTGAGCTGGAAGGGACCCACAAGGATCAAGACCAACTCCCGGCCCTGCACAGGAGGCTGGGTGGGAATTCCCTTGGAAGCACATCATGGGAGGTACACCCGGGAATGCTGCAGGAAGCTCCTTCCTTGGGGCCTGCCGGTGCAGACACCTGTGCTGGGTGTGCACGTTGTGTCACACACCCTGCAGCCCCTGCCAGGGCTGTGCCTGCCCTGCGCTCCCATCGCCCATCCCTGGGCAGCCGGAACACGCCAGGATGTCACCCCAGCCTGCCCTTGTGATGGGCCAATGAGGAGAAATGGGAAAGCTGAGATGGGTGCAGTGTAACAGCCTCCCCCCTGCCCCTTGTCGTGGGCGGGGAGTGGCCCTGGGGCATCCTGGCACGAGGAACAGCAGCACCTGTGGGGGCTGCCCTCAGCGAGGCTTTTCTCCATGGCCCACCAGACATGGCTGTGGTGGGAGGACCGGAAAGGAGAGTGTGGAGCAGGGAAACAGCAGTCCTGGGCACGGGGCTTGGAGAGGGACACGGGGTGGAAGGTGACGGGGTAGCTCCATTGCCCCCCACACGCAGCCCCGAGGGAAGGGAGGTTTGATCCCAGACCGTGCAGGGCAGGAAAATGGGATAGCAGCGGCCCTGGGCTCTGTAAAGCAGCGATGGGAGAAGGGAGGTGGAGGATTAAATGGGACCACGGAGAGTGGGAGTGATAAGAATGGTGCCCTTGAGCACGGCCCTCCTGCAGCTGTGCAGAGACCCTGAGCCCTCTGGAGCACCAGCTGCGAGATCCTCCTGCAGCATCACCTTCCCCGGCAGCACAGCTGGGATTCACCCCGGGATCCATTCCCTTCCTGCTTCCCAAGGGGCTGGGCAGCGCAGGAGGGAGCAGGGAGGTCCTGCCTCTCTCAGGTGGCCAGGACACGGTGTCCATGTCTTGGTGCTCCAGGCTGCAGCCACAGGTCAAGCGCTGGCCTGGGAAGTGCTCCTGAGGGACCCATTCCCATTCCTGCTACCACAGGCACCCGCCCGGGTAAATCCCCCCCATAAATTTTTCGAGCTCCATCTTGAAACCAGTTGGGCTATTTGCAGTGCTGGCCACGTGCCAGGGTTTGTAGTTCACCAGAAATGTCGTGTTTGTTTGTTTTTTTAATCTGGGCCGGGGCCAGACTGGATCCTCACCAGGGGTTTTTTGGAGTTTCCGATGCACCACAGCCTGCCCAGCCCCACAGCTGCTCCATGAGTTGAAGCCTTCAGCTGCTTCCCGGCTCACACCAGCAGGAGCCTGGAGTGCCCTCAGCTCTGCCAGCACCCAGGGCTCTGAGCATCACCCCAGGCGTCTCCAGGTCACTGCCCCAGGAGCCCACCAAGGCCCCACCGAGGAGCTCCTCCTTCCACGGTGACACGGAGGTGCTGAAGCGTTTGAAGATGATTTTTGACGAGGCTGCTGGGCTGCAGGTTTCAGCTCAGTGCAGGTTCTGGCCCTCCCTGACCCCAGGAGAGGCTGTCCCAGGGCTGCCTTTAGCAAGGAGGGGATGGTTCCTGTGGCTGCAGCGGAACCATGTTCGCGGCCAGCTGATAGCCATCTGCTCTCTGCCAGCACGCTCCTCCAGCCTAAATAGCTCTGATCCCTCCTGCTGTTTACTCCCAGCTGTATTTATAGACCAGCTCTCTCCCAGCCTTCATTTTCCTAGACTAAACAAGCCCAGCACTTTCATGCGTCTCTCCTAAAACCAGCTCTGCTTCCACCCGCCAGCCCCAGCTCTGCCCACAGAGCCCCCGGCAGCGCCCGTGGGTGAGCAGGGCTGGGGCAAGCCAGCTCCTGGCAGTGCCCACTCGATGGCGTGGGGACGAGCCAGTCCCCGCTGTGCCTCCTGTGCCAGGGAGCTCCCTGGGCTCAGTCCCTGCCCGTTCCCGCTGGGCCCCCGGGAGCAGAGCCTGGCCCTGCTCGGAGCCCTCCCTGCAGGTCTGCACCTGATCCCTGCTCCATCCCCTCCTGCCAGGGCAGCCCCATGGCAGAGCTCCTGTCGCTGCTGGGGACAGGGAGCGGCAGCCTCGAAGCACCTGCGGGAGAAGCTCCATCCCACAGCTCCTCACGAGGCCACCAGAGGCTGCCCCTGGCACCTGGGGCTCGCCAAAAGCCAGCTGATTTCTGAAGCCAGAGTGTTTCTCTCCAGCACGAGGTGGTGGCTGTGTGAGCATCACAAATGAGGTCCAGCCTGGTCCGCGAGGCTGCAGCAGCCTGAGGCACAAATGTGGTTCAAGGGAGTTCAGAGCGCGAGAGGGACAAGGGATACTGCCCCAACCGAAACGGAGCTTTCTGCTCTCAGGAAGAGCCAGTTTCCTAAATCTGAGAACAATTATGACCGAGCTTGTCTTGGAGGAAAAATTTAAACAGAACAAAATGGGAACCATGGCTGGGAATCATTCAGAAATACTTTCCAAAGAGCCCGAGTGTTGGCCGGAGGCGGCGGAGCCTGGACGATTGCGAGACCCATGAGACCTCCCTGGACTGGCAGCTCATCCCTGTCCCCCCAGCCAGAGACCTCGGCAGCTCTCCTCGCACGGTGCCCATCTGCATCACCGTCTGCTTTCTAAGAAAAGTGGCTCCGAGGAGCAGCCGCCAGCAGGGCTTTGCCCCAGGGCTCGCTGAGTTGTGTGCCTTACTCCTCAGCCGGCTCTGAAGGGTGAGAGAGGAGCTCTGCTCAGCCCTCCCTCCGTGCCCTCAGGCTCGGGCAAAGCCCTGCTCCTCATTAGGAGAAGCAGCCACAGCAGGGGATTTGTTTTCTCCTGTGTTTTGCCCTCCTTTTTCTCAGCCCCGGGGCCTGTCTGTGCTCCCGCTCCGTCCCTCCTCAGGAGCCCTGACGCACAGCTCGGGCCTGGGACAGCAGGACAACAAACCAGGGCTGGCCAGGGTGTCCCACCCGGCCCAGGGGCTCCCAGCAGAGCTGATCAGTGGCCAGGGACACTTGGCAGCCACTCGCTGTCACCTTCGTGTGCAGCCAGCCTGGACACTCGGTGGGATGGACATCACCCAGCCGCCTTCCAAGGGGAGCTGGAATCACAAATGCAGCAAACGCAGGTCCCGTGACAGATGGGAAAGGAGATGTTTTTAGCTGTCAGCACCTTGTGCTGGAAGGAAAACAAGCAGAGCCACCGCCCCTGTGGAGGATGGTGAGGAGTCAGCTCAGCCAGACCCAGCTGGGCCATGGGAGTGGCACCCACGGACAGCCCATGGTGGGCTCTGGGAAAGATGAAAGCTCCCTGCACCTCGTTTCTAGCCCTGCTAAGCTGTGTCTGGGTTATCCCCTGCCTGGGAGAAGCAGGGGCAGCGTGATGCCAGTGGGCTTCCAGCTGTGGCTCCTGGGGACAGGGGCTGTGCCAGGCAGAGCTCAGACAGGAAACACGCATTGGCTTTGCCAAAAATGTTTATTTTGCTAGGAAAGAGACAGAATGTCTTAACTTCACTAATGCAATAGAAGAGCTTTGCTTATAAAATTGAATTAATTTCTGTTAGGAAAGTCTGCCTCTGCTGCTCTCCATGGCAGCAGCCACATCCTCACATCCAGCTCCTCCACCCGTCGCTGCTGCTGGGTTTGGGTCCAGCCAGGTCCCCTCTGCAGGGAGAGGGAGCTGCAGGAGCCCCAGGTGCAGGGGTGATGGTCAAACATTTCCCTCCCAGTGACGGTGCCGTGGCACCAGGGCGGGTGCAGGGAGCTCCAGGTGCTGCTCCAAGGCAGTCGATGGTGGCTGCCAGCACTGCGGGATTGCCGCTTGTGCCCTACCCAAGTGCAGGAGCAGCTCTGGGGCAGGGGGTGCTTCCTGACCATCCCTCAGCACTGCCCAGTGCTGCTGCCGGGCTTCAGGGACACTCAACAGCTCAGAGGCTGGTGGGATCCCGGCAGCGGTGCCGGGGTCGCTCTGTGCACTCAGCCTGGCCACAGCAGAGCGGTCAGAGGCTCCAGAGCAGCCTCTCTCTACCTTTCCCTGGGGGCAGCAGCGCTGGCACCTGCATCTGGGAGTCGTTCCCCAGGAACTTGACCACAAGTTGTGCAGCTGCAGCATTTGGTGCCCATGTGTGCTCCTCCGAGCCTCGTCCTCTGCATACGTGGGCCAGACACTCGCAGGGAGAGACACCAGAACAGATGTAAACAGGAAGGGAAGCTGCAAAGATCTGTCTCTCACTCGGCTGCTCCCCAGCGAGTGATTTATTTCGGGTACCCAAATGCAGGTCGACATTCCGATGACACGAGGTTAATCCCAGCTGGAGGCTCCCTGCGCTGCTGTGTCCCAGCAGATCGCTGCTCGTGGGCCGAGGTCCAGCCCAGCCCAGGCCAGGGTGGTCAGCAGCTCTGACCTGAGCCCCTCTGTGCCTCCTTCCACATGCACATCCTCCACCCTGCATGCTGGTCCTGCTTGGAAGGCAGAGCTCTGCTCCTCCGGGGGAACGCCAGGTGTGCGGAGCTGATCCCCTCTGCTCTTGGCCAGAGCCGGAGTGTGAGCTCTCTGAAGGACAGGTTGTGCACCACAGTCAGAAACAACTCCTCAAACCACTGTGGCGGTTTTCCTGTTCTCCTCAAACACCTCCCTGTTACTTTCAGCTTAGAAGTTTCCAGCCAGGAATATCCACCCATTTTTCATTTCTTCCCCTCCACTTTTCATGGCCATAAAAATCCAGTGTGTCTAGGATATGTATTCACTGCACTTTTCCATTTCCACCCGCAGCTTTTCCAAACCTCTTCACCTCTGGAAGAGCTACAGAAGCAGCAAAAGGAAAACTGAAACCCAGGAACGCACCACAGTTCAGGGCCGTGCCAAGCGTAAGGACTTTGAGAGGATCAGCGGGACAGAGGAAAAAGCCTCTTCAGAGTTGTTTGGAGAGAAACAGATCCTCTTCCCCACAAGGATCAGCTGTGTGATGCTGATGTGCAGCCAGATCGAGCCCGTGGCCCCACAGCCCAAGGATTCTGATGCCTTGTGCCTTTCCCTTGGGCAGTGGGAGCCACAGAACCCCCCCAGGGCACGCAGCCCCTGCTTTTTAGGGCACGTAGGGGTGGCTGCCAACCCCATCCCAGCCGTGTGTCCTGCAGGACTGGTGTGGGCAGGAGTAGCCCTGCCCATGGAGAAGGAGCTGCTGTGGGTGGGTGAGATCCCCCCAGGCTGGCACTGCAGGGAAAGGCAGGGAGAGCTCCGTGTGCCTCAGGGTGGAGACTGGGAAAGAGAAGTGGATGGAGAGCACTGCCCTTCTTCCCTGGATCTGAGCTGGCACTGGGCACCACCTCTGCACCCCCTGAACCCACACTCCTCAAGCCCTAGGGTGTCCCTGGAGGATCCCGTTCCCGTGCTGAGCCATCCCCACGCTGCTCCGGCTCTCCTGGAGCGCTGGGGCTGTGCTGCTCACAGGGAAGGCTCACTGCACACAGACCCGGGACACTGCAGGGGTGCAGGCTGCACCTAGAGGCACATCTGGCCACATCTGTGGGTTGGGGAAGTCCTGTGGGACCGGGGAGAGGGGCCAGCACTCCTGTGCTGAGCGTGGTGGAGCCACAGGAACCTCATGGCATGTTCCGAACATGGCCCAGCCCCAGGTTCAACACGAGCCATCTGGACTTGCATCAGCACCGAGGGCTTTTCAAAGAGTGTCCCGTTCACAGCAACCAGCCTGCAGGCTGATGTTCTCCAGATGACACTGTTGTCTTTGGAAAGGCTCCTAAACACTTGAAAAACACCTTCAGCCATACTCCGACGCAGCCGAGCGGGACCGAGATTAGAAATTGCACTTGACAGCGCTCAATCTGTCCAGTGGGATTAAAACCAGATCCAGTTCACGTCTCTGCAATTACACACCTCCCTTCCATAGGCAAAGGGCTTTCTCTTTCATCTGCAACAGGGCGTGCACTTTTTATTCCTGCTTAAGCCTCAGCTGAAGGACTCTTGAGAGTATTTCAATGCAATCTCAAACTATTCTGGACAGATGTTGCACAAAGTGGTTTCAAAACAGTGGTGGTCCTGACCTCAATAGCCCAGAGTTTAATGCTGTTGGATTCTGGGGACCTTGCTGGGACAGCAGACTGAGGATTTTGACTTCTACTGCACCAAATCCATGAAGGCGGCGCTGATAAGGCCGTGTGCTTGTGTCAACACAGCAAGAGAAAGCACCTCGCAGGGAAAATGGGAGCCCTGGCTGAGCTAGGTAGAGCTGACCGAAAGGTGGAGGGGCTGGAGAGGTGGATGAGAGCTCTGGGATGATCCATGTGGAACGGGAACACTGTACAACCCCCGAGGACAGCAGCAGCCACCCAACACTCCTCTCGCGGTAACGCAGCCGCTGAGGATGAGCACAGCTGTTGTTCGTAGTCCACACTCCAGGAAAACACAACGGAAACCACTTGTTGCTCTGATTTTAGTTTTTCCTGGATGGCTGCAGGGCTGTCCCTGGACATCGTGGCATCATGCTGATCTTTAAACTGGACTTTTTAAGAGCTTGCTCACCTGCAAGTGAGAGCTGAGAAATTTTCTTCCAGATCCTGCAAGAATCACGATGTTTTTCCGGGAGGGACTGCAGCTCCTCCTGTCCCTCTGGGCACTGCAGTCACTTCCCTTCCCAGCAGAGGGACTGTCCCTTCCCAGAGAGGTGTCCCTGGTGCTGCAGACCTCCTGGGACAGACTGAGCATGAGATTTGGGGAAGGTTTGGGATCAGCTGTGGGCAGACGAGTGTCCTGTGAGCCCTCGCTGGTCTCTTTGCCTGGGTAACTGTGGAGATGGAGGCACAGAGCTGCAGGGAATCATGGAATCAAGGAATCACTGAATGGATTGGGTTGGAAGGGACCTCAAAGCCCATCCAGTGCCACCCCTGCCATGGCAGGGACACCTTCCACTGTCCCAGGCTGCTCCCAGCCCTGTCCAGCCTGGCCTTGGGCACTGCCAGGGATCCAGGGGCAGCCCCAGCTGCTCTGGATGGAAAAGAGGGAAGAGGCTGAAACAACACCATGGGAATCCAGAGAGCACCAGGGTGCTGGGGGGAAAGCGAGGAGCGGCCTGGAGAGAAGGAAACTTTGGAGACGTGCAGCAAACTTGGAGATGTGGGGGCTGTGGAGTGATCAAAGGCAGCACTGGGGGGTGTTCGGGCTCTAATTGGGCCCAGGAATTAATGAGGATCCCAAAATCAAAGCTGAGGGACCTGGCTGGGGAATCCTCATTTAACACCCACAAAGCCAGGCTGGTTCTGCCAGCCTGGAGATCACACCTTGAGGGGGAAACACTGCCCTGGGAAAGGAAGAAATAGAAAAACAGAAAAAGAACAAGAAAAAGAAAGAGAAAAAGGAAAAGAAAAAGAAAAAGAAAAAGAAAAAGAAAAAGAAAAAGAAAAAGAAAAAGAAAAAGAAAAAGAAAAAGAAAAAGAAAAAGAAAAAGAAAAAGAAAAAGAAAAAGAAAAAAAAAAGGAAAAAGTAAAAGGAAAAAGAAAAGAAAGAACGCAAAGAAGGATTCCTTGGAGAGAGGAAAATCTCGCAGTGCAGGATTCCCTGTGGGCACCCAAGCAATGGTACACGTAGGGACTGGAAAATCCCCTTGGTGATCACTGATGCAGGCTTGGAAAAGCTGCTGAAAGGAGCTCTTGGAAAAAACTCCTGATGTTGAGCACAACCACGTCAGAGCTGGATGTGGGGTGATCCTGCAGCATGGGACACAGAGGCAGCATGGAAAAGATCCCGCTGGAGGCTGTTTTGGGAAACATTTCGGGGGAAGCATGTGCCAGATGGCAGCGTGGGACCGCGCTGACCTTCAGATGGGTACAGAGATCTGAGGGGGACCCACGGGGGGAACCCACCCCGGCTCCCTGCTCCATGCCTGGACCTGGCTCCAGTGCCTTCCTTGGGAGGAGAGGGACAGGGCTTGGGGAGCTTAGGAAATAATGGGTAACGTGTAATTTTAGAAAATCACACTGTCCTTTCATAAGAGCAGCTAAAAATGTCCCTCTGGCACTGCAACAGTTCCGACAGAGGAACCAGCTGGCAGCAGGGAGACAGAGATAGCAAAGCCCTGCGGAGCCGCTCTGCGCAAAGGAGAAGGGAACTCTTCAGTCTGGGCTTCAGTTCGGTGTGGAATGGCTTGTCCTGCTCTCCTGCCAGGGGAAAGGGTTTGGAGCAAGTGGCAGAGGTCAGATGTTCCCACGTTTCCATCTGGATCCTCACTGGTTCCGCTGGACAAAGCCCAACCTTCCCGCACGTGTGCTCCTAAAGCCTTATCTGGGAGGTGCTTCCCGGGACTCCCTGGGGCTGGGCTGTGCATCCAAAATATTTCACAAAAAGATACTGCAAATATTTGGGATGCAGAAGGCAGTGGAGTTCACAGGGATCGTATTGTACTACAGGGAAGAATGCCAGAAGAACGGAACCAAAGTCCTGAAAAGCTCTGGGAGGGACTTAAAACAGGAAAATCCTCCAGGTTAAAGAAATGAAATAAAACAGTTGAGGGAAGGTTGAGCCTCAGCCCCCCAGGAGCTGCCTGAGCTGCCCACCCAGGCCTGCTGCCCCAGAGGCATCACTTGGTCTCTCACCTGCACACCAGACCGAGCCAGCAGCGCTCCCTGAACCAGCCGGCTCATCCCAGACCAAATCCAGTCCATTCCCATTGGAATTGTACAGAAATGGATGAAGTCACTTCCTGGGGATAACCCCAGCACTGGCTGCACCCCTGCCGGGAACTCAAGGCTCATGGCCACCCCTTCCCCTGGAGCCACACTGAGAGCCTCGGGGTTTGGGCTACTTGAACAAGCCAGAGGGCTATGAAAGAAACCTGGGAAAGTCTCTGTGCTGGCTGATCCTCCCTTCCGAGCTACCAGGAGCCTCGAGGGAGCAGGGAACTGCAGGAGGATGCATTCCCCAGCACGGGCACAGTGCCCTGTTGCAGCAGAGCCCCTGCACGAGAGGGAACCCCAGCCAGGTAATGCCACCTGTCCTGGCAGCGTGGCAGGAGAGCCCTCACGGACAGGGGACCTTCCAGGGATCCCAGGCTGGCTCTGCTGGGAATCAGGATCACGGACGTGCATGTCCAGGCACCCGCTGCCCCGGAATCACCATGGCTGTGGAATAAAATGTCAAATAACAGAAGACCTCGGGTGCCGGGAGCTGTCAAACCAAACAAACGAGGACAGTAGTTCCAGAAATTAGAGACACAATCCAGTGCTGGCATCAAGTCATTTGTATAATTAATGACACACTAGTTCTCAATTAGCATCCCTGCAATCCAGAAATAGCGTTATTAGAGACTGCAGCGCCCAGTCATGTAATGGCACATAAAGAGCTGCGCTCCGAGCCATGACCCACCTACTGTGCTGGCGACAGAGAACGGCCCAGAATTCCCCGGGAGGAGCTCCAGTTTCTGTGGAGAGCAGGCTAATGAGCCTCAGCCTAATGAGGTCATGGAAAACACTGTCAAATGCTTGAGTGGAGCCCTGACACCTTCAGATACCTGAGCCATCCCATCCGGATCCCGTTCAGCGCTGCTGAATTCCTGGAGAGCTGCCTTGAAGCTGCAGCCCTCACCCGGAGAGGCTGAGAAACCTGAGCTGGTCCCAAAACCTTCCCTGCTGGAAACTGGGGAGCCCCACAAAGCCCGCAGAGGGGGCAGCAGAAGGCACGTGCTGGTGGGAAACAGCTCCCCAGGGCTCGCAGACACCAGGGGTGGGAAGCACTCCCTGTGCGGGGGCAACTCCCTGTGGCAGCTGCGGGGCAAGATCTGTGCCCTCATGGGTTGGGGTAGCCCAGGACTTTCTGCTGGGAGTAGGAATCACAGTCATGGAATGGTTTGGGTTGGACGGACCTTAAAGCCCATCCAGTTCCACTCGTGCCGTGGACTCGCACATCTCCCACTTGGCCAGGTTGCTCCAAGCCCCTTCCAACCCTGAACACCTCCAGGGATGCGTCAGGTCCTGCAGTGTCCCAGGTCAAGGGATACATCTCCCACTGGAAATTGTCCTGGTGGTGTGGTGATCTCCATCCAAGCCCTTCCAGCCTTTTTCCTCAGATAGTTGCAAATTGCTGCTCAATTAAAGGCTGCTCTAAGTTCCAGAGGTAATGAAGACAAACCCATTCCTCTGCGGGAATCCCCAGGGAATGTCCTGCCCTACTTCCATCTCCTGGGACAGCCCATTCTCCAAAGCCTCCACAGAAGAGGGCACTGAGCCCTCTCTGCCACGGGAGCATTCCCAGAGCACAGGACGTGCCGTGAGAAGGCGATGGAGCAGAAATGAGTGCCTTTAGCAGCGACAGCGGCAGTGGGGACCAGAGAGGACACAGCCGAGCAGCACCGGAGCTTCAAGGGCCTCCTTCCCGTGCTGGCTGTGCTGGGAATGCCGGCGGGCGGGCTCCAGCCATCGTGCCAGGATGGGGGCGATGGAAACGGCACCATGGGCGCAGGGCCGGCAGCAGCCGCCTCTGCTTGGCTCTGTCACCCAGAGCCATCTGCGTCTGTCGGGGGCGATGGAGCAGGGGGGATCCCAGGAGCCAGCCCGGGCAAGCTGGGGGCTGAGCCAGCCAGGGCCACTGGCAGCTCCCGGGATCGGCACTGGGATCATGCACAGCCCACATGTGTTAGCCCAGTATGGGGCCGAGAGCCATGGATGGGGCCCAGCAGTGCCAGAGCACGGGCACGGCGCTGTTCTCCCGTTTCTCTGGGCAATGCCAGCGGGAGGGAGATGGGGCTGGAGCAGGGAAGCACATCCAGAGCCGTCGTCCCCCCGTGCTGAGGCACTGGAGCTGCACAGGAGCGGAGGTGCTCATTGTGGGGGCCAGACAAGACCTGCACCCGGGGCTGGGGCACCCAGGCACACCCGGAGCCCGGGATCTGAGGGGTCCCTCCGCCCATGCCACTGTCCCCAAGTGCTCCGCTGGTGCTGAGCTCTGCCAGCCGTGTCACCGACGGCGTGTTAAGCCCCCATTATATCTGCTTGTCTAAGTGTAATGGGTTGTGACGGAGCCCTTTGGAGATATCTAAATAATCTCTGCTAATGGATCCCATCTGTTCCTCCTCGAGCACCAGAGCCAGTGCTGACAGCCCAGCCCAGCCCAGCTGCCTGGGCACCTGCCCAGCGGGCACTGGGTACCCCTTGTCAAGGAGGAGATGTGCCATGTGTCCCTCCCTGGGCTTCCCTTCCTCCCAGCACAGCCCAGACAGTGGCACCAGACAGGAGGGGATGTCTGGGAGGGGTGAGCAATGCTGCTCTGAGGAGTGCAGGGAAGGCTGATGGTTCCTGCACGGCTCAAACCTCAGTTCCCTGTTTTTGCTGTGGCTCAGTGGTGGTGGGATCTCCCCGGGGCAGGAGCAGGAGCTCGGGGGAAGGTCCATGCCCGTGCCAAGGCTGGGAACACCTGGATGAGTCCTGGCCAGGGTGTGCAGGGATGGGATCAGCCTGGGGAGGTGGCTCAGGGAGGTCAGTGGGGTGCTGGGCAGGGAGACCCAGGAGCTGCACAAGTCCTGTAAAGGGTGATCCCTCCTCAGTGGCAGAAGGGAGCAGACGTGGCCTTCGGAGCAGGAAGCTTTCAAGAAGGACATAGCAGGGCAAACGCAATGACTGGAAGTGTCCAAGGCCAGGTTGGATAGGGCTGGGAGCAATCTGGGACAGTGGAAGGTGTCCCTGCTCATGGCAGGGGTGGGACAGGGTGGGTTTTATGGTCTCTTCCAACCCAACCCATTCCATGATTTCTAGGACCGGCTTTAGCCAGTTCCTCTGAAGCCAGGCTTCAACGAGTTTTGGTAACAGGTGGCAGAGCCTCCAGACAGGATATATTCCATTGCAATGCTGCAAAATGCACATGGGATGCAAGAGGGGGCTGGAAAGAGGGGGACGTGGCAGTGCAGGATAAGAAGGGCAGCACCTACGGCATGAGCAGCAGAGCTCAGTGGGATGGGTGCGAGCCCTGGCATGGGGCTGGCGAAGGACCTGACTCCACAGGGAAGGGTTGGAGCTGTGTCCCCTCCCTGCTGTCACAACAGGGTTAACAGCAGACATTGCACAGAGCCGTGACAGGGGCTGATCCCAGGATTTTCCATTATCCAGCAGGCCCTCTGTCACGCTGGAGCTATTTATGAGGATCTTCCCAAAGCAGCACTTGCGTGCTCCGGCCGTAAATCACCAGAGATGATATCTGAGTATCAGCACCAGGCATGAGACTTCACCTTTGCCAAGTCCCAGCTGCAAGGAAGCCATTCCCTCCTCCCCGTACGCATCCCTTGGCCGTGTGGATGGCCAGGGAACGGCCGCCCGGGTGCCTGCCAAGGTGGATGTGTCAGTGGAGCTGTTGTCCAGCTCTCCATGGGCAGTGTCCAGACACAGGCAGCATCCCTCTTGAAGAGGACTCCGGAGCTCGTGGATCTCTTGTGGAGGAGCTCTCCATGGTTTTGGGCGCTCACTGCCCTTCCACAGGGACAATCCTGGTGAGCCCCGCCAGGAGCACCAAGCACCTGGTGCTGCCCATCCCCAGCCTTGCCGTGGCCGTGGCTTGGCCTCTCCTGGCACACATGAGCAGAGCTGTGGTTCAGGAGGAGGGTTCCATGGTGCCCAGGGGGTACCGGCACAGGGCTGAGCCAGCCACAGCATCTCCCGCCTGGCATGGGGAGCTGGAGGTGTGGTGGGGTCTGGGTGTGGGGCCTGCGGAGCTCCTGCCAGAACAGGCTCAGCAGAGAGCATCCTTGGGATTGTGGGAGCCCTGTGAGACCCCTGCCCCAGGTCTGCGATTGCAAGCCAGGGGTGTTGCTCCAGATGCATCTCCTGAAGCTCCAAGAAGCACTCTGGGTGTAGGGATGGGGTGACTCCCAAAGGACCTGATCGTGGCCTGGCCCCACCTCAGCAAACTCCGGAACATCCTCCTTCACCCTCACCCAAACCACATTGTCCCTTCCCCAGGGCAGTGCTGTCTCCTCCTCCTTTTCTCCCAGCCCAGAACCTCATCCCCAGGGTCACATGGAGATGGGCACCTGCTGGGCACTGGTCAGCGCCACTGCTGGGCATTGGGCAGTGCCACCGCCAAAGGCCAAGGGCACCCACAGCTTCCCCAGTGCCCAGTGCAGGCACTCACAGAGGTGGGGACCTCGCCATGGCCCCATGGCAAGACCATGGTTCTGCAGAGCCAGAGCTCCCCAGGCCATGCCAGGCGCCCTGGGAACCCCAGCGGTGCTGTCCTGGTGCTGCCCCAGCCCCTGCCCTGCCTGGGGCTCCAAGGCTGGATTTCCACGCTCTGCCTGTCCCGCTTCCCCGTCTCCAGGCTGGAAATCCCAACCATTGCAACAGAATGTGTAGGCTCCTTCCTGCCCAGCTCCACTTGGAGTCCAGCCCTTCCCTCTCCTCGGCCTTCATCCAGCAAAGCACTTAAGTGCTCACTCCTCCCTAAGTGAAACCAGTGGGGCCACTCACGCCTTTAATTCCAAGGCAGGGATCACCAGAACCACTGGCTTATGGATTTCCATGCCAGATCCCACGTCCTGCTCCTTGGACACAACTCCTTGAGGACTTCATTTGGTTTTATTTAATTTTTGCTTTGGCCAGACCCATGAAAACAAGGAAGGTGCAGGACCCCGCCACGGGGCACAGCACTGAGAAGCTCAGTACAGCTTCCCTGGTCAGGCCCACGTGTTCTGTACCCACCGCCAGGGAAGCCCTGCTTGCCAGGCTCCTTGTTGCCTGGTTTCTGTGTTCTCCAGGTGCCCGCAGCTCTCCAAGGCTCGCAGCTCCTCATTATCCCTCAGCACAGAGGGCCCAGCCCCGTCATGTTTGTGGGTAAGGGCTGAGCTTGTCCCCAGAGCTTCTCCCTCCCTGCATCTGCTGCCATTTGGGCCTGGGCTGTTGTGCCCCAGCACATGTTTTTCACACATGTGTTCCTATTCCCCTCGAAGCCGGTGGGAGAGAAATGCCAAGATATTGCAGTCACAGCACCACTGAAGCCCATAAATATCACGCTTGCCCTGCTCCCAATGTGGACAAGAAAGGAGCTGTGGCTCGGTCCAGCCCCATTTATCCTTCAGACACCCAGACTGTGGAACATGCTCCTACTTTCCGCCAGATGTTCCGAGTTCTGCTCCTTTTATTGTTTATTTCTTGAGCCTCTGAGCCGGTCCCTGGCCGCGTATCGTGCTCAGCACAGCTCCTTGAAACCCTTGAGTCAAGGCTTTCGGATGAGCTGGTTTGGAAAGTGTTGGGAAAGCAAGGGAAAATTACTGCCCTAGAGATTACACCCTTGACCAGAAACCTTGGAGCGAGGTCAGGCCTGGTGTGTTTGCACAAGGCTTGGAACTTGTGTCCTGCTGCAGCAGCACGGCGCTGCTGCTCGTGGCGCAGCCGGGGAAGTGACGCTGCTTCCAAAGGGAAGCATCCCTGCATCCCAGGCAGGGACCTCACCCCAGCACCACCCACAGGGACAGTGTTTCCAGCTCCAGCAAGGAGGAAGGGGATGTGGAAACCTCCTTATTTCCACACGAAAATGGAGATGTTCTGTACGAAATGAGTTATCAAGATTTTAGCCCCAAGCAGTTTGGGGTGCTGCCCTTCTTGCCCGTGTTTTTCCTGCTCTCTCCATTCAGCCACTGCCTCACAGATGTCCCTGTGGCTGTTCTGGTGCTCAGACCCTTTCCCTGCCTTGCTGCGCATGGCAGGCAGGTGAATGAGAGGCATCTGTGCACCAGGAGCTGCTGCAGGGATCGTGCTAGGGGACTTCTGGCTGCCAAGAAGTCCAAGGTTCCCTCATTCTTAGCCCTAATCCCCTCCTGCCGTTGCTCAGAAGGATCTGCAAGGGACAGAAGTTGTGGGGAGGCTGTGGCTGCCCCACTGCTGTCCCTGGATTTCCGCAGCATAGACTGCCTGTTCACCCACGGCTGCAGCCCTGCTTTGGGTACGGGATGCACTAAAGGGGGTGGGTGTGTTTGAATGCAGGACCCGCCACCCACACTCCAGGGCTGCCAGTGCAGGAGCCCAGCGGTGCTGGGCATGGGCAGGAGCTCCCCAGGCTGCCCAGCCTTTCCTCAGCGCTGCTTCTGCTGCTGGCTGTGGGAAGGCTGCAGGTCCCCATCTCCTGAGCTGCTGGGTTTCCCTGGGATCACAGCAGGACCGCGCTGGTGTCCATCAGAGGGGGGGGAAGAGCATCCCCCACGCTGACGGGCGCTGGGCTGGGGTGGACAGCAAGACAAACTGCCCAGTGAGAGAGCCAGCACTGGGCTGAGCAGGGTCCTGGTGCCAGCCATGGACGTCTCCAGAGGCTGAGTTACAACCTGTGAAAATTCAGGCTCACACGAGTGACGGAGACAAAGGGCAGGGGCAGCGTGGGAGGAGCGTGTCCATGGCTGCAACAACACCCGCACGTGGGCTTCCCAAACAGGCAGTGCCTGACGTGCACGGGGCTGCTGGCCCCGCAGCCGGCTGGGACTCCCCAGGAGCCACAAAATGAGGCTGGAGCCACCTGAGCAGGTGATGCTGGTGGGGCTGGGAGAGCCCTGGTCTGCACAAGGTCCCCAAACTCGCTGCAGGACAGCACCGTGCGGAGCCCAGCCTGCACACAGCGTCTGGCAGAGGCACCGGTGATTCATGTCCAGCCCTTCCCCAGTCTGGAAACATTCTTGGCATGTGGCAGCTCCCAGCCGCCCCTCTGGTTAACCCTGGTGTAGCCCAGTCTGGCAGGAGATGGGGCACACGTGGCCCCACCCACGCCTTTGTTCTGACCCAGCTCCCAGAGCCCTGCAGTCCCCCCCGGAGCCCCCAGCTCTCTCCTCTGCATCCCCCAGCATGGGAAGGAGCAAGGCAGTGCTGGCACAGGTGAGGAGCCAGGAAGAAGGAGCTTTCCCAGCTCTCAGACATCCTGGTGGTATTGCTGGTCACCTCTGTGGTTGGGTACAGGACAAAGTCATGGGAGGGGTGATGGAGTGAGCAAAGGGAGCTGTCCTGAGCGAAGCTAACATCCCATTTTGTCTGATTGCATTGGGAAAATGCTACAAAACAAGCAGCCAGGCCCGTGCCTGGGCTCCCAGCAGTTCCAACAAAACCCAGTGAGGCCAGCAGGAGCACAAGGGCCGGGTGTGCTCGATGTGCTGGATGCTCTGGTCACCAGCACCCACAGCCTGACCTTCTCACCCCACACCAGCGCTGGCCAGAGGGGACAATGACCCCGGGGTGCTGGGCTGCAGCACCCACGTCTGCCCAACCCCCGAGGGTGACCTGCCCTGCCTGGGGTGGCCCCAGCGCCGGGAGCTGCTGCCAGCCCCGTGAACTCAGCCCTGCGAGGCGTTAGCTCATCTCCCCACTGCTCCCAGGGCTTGGCAGACACCTTCCTTCCTGCCTGCTTGGGATCCAAAGGGATGACCCCGAGCCCAGGCTGCTCTTGCTCCACCCAGCGAGGGGAGACAAGCCCTGCTTGGCACCCCACGCTCCCCGGGCCCGTCGGTGTGCGGGATTTCCCCCCGGAAGGTTCCACGCCATGGGTTCCATGCACCTGCCACGGAGGCAGCAGGGGGGGAGGCTCCACCATCGCTCCCGGACACTGTGCCGGGATGGAGAGGCCAGCACCTGGACAGACACCTGTGCCCGGGGTGGAGCCGAGCCCACAGCATGAGCAGACAGCACAGGGGCCCAGCATGCGAGCCTGAGCTGCGCCGGTGACAGCAGCGTGGCCAGTAGGGCACGGGCACAGGGGAGGGGTGGCCACTGCCCCCTGCACAGCGGCCAGGCCGGGGTGGCCAGAGCAAGGGGAGCAGCCAGCGCGGGAGGAATGTGCTGTTGCATGGGAGGGAGGAGATCACAGCAAAGGAATGTGCTGTGCCACGGCCAGGGCCGGGGGGAGCGCGAGAGAAAGCAGCAGGCAGGAAAAATAAACTCCGTCTCTCCCAGGGCTACGGTCCTCTGGTCACAATTTTTTTTCCCTTCTCCCTCTTAAATAAAAAATGACGTCAGCCATTGTTCTGGCTGCGCAAGGGCTGCCAAGAGCTCTGGCTGTTCCTCAGTGTCCTCCAAGCTGCGCTCACCTCCCCAGGCCAGCACTGAGGACATGAGGCCATTGGTTGGGGTCACCCTGTCTGCTGCTGCCTGCAGCTCCAGGGGTTCCAGAGGCACACCAGGAGAGCTTCTCCTTGTCACCAGTGGCACCTGTCACCTGTGGCTGCTTCAGAGCCCACTCACGGTTGGGGCAGGGGTCAGTGTGTCCCTTGATCACACCCAGTTCTGCCCTGTGCTCATGGGAACAGACGGTCCTGAGCCCCCTCCACTTCACCACTCGGCAGTTTTCACAAGTGCCACCTCCTCTTGCCTGGACATGTCCTCAGAGAAAAGCTCCAGGACACCAAGGAATTATGGAGGTGCTTTTCCACATCATTATCCACGAGCTGCTAACATTCGTTTCTTCCTGTGCCAAGCCCAGCCATGTGCTCAGGCAGCTTCCACCCACGGACACTTCTGTCCCCCCAAAGCCAGGACAGTTTTCCATGGCTGTCGTGAACTTCACTGTCCCCTCCACCTGCTGCCACGCCAGGGCATCCCTGTCCTCCTGCATCACTCTCAGGGTGGGAGCCATCATCTTCAGTCCAGCAGGAGCTGGGTTTTGTCACAGCTTGTCACAGTTTGTCTCCACTGCCTCTTTTTCATCTCGCCCAACACCGTCAGCTCTGGGCATCCTTGACCAGGCTGTGCTCCCACACGGCGCTGAGGGTCCTCCCTGTGCCTCTTGCTGCCCCACCTTCACCCCAGCATGGGCAAGGGACTCTGTGGGAAGGGGGGACACCCCCAGAGTGCCACCACTCCTGCCACCACGTCCCTGGCCCATTTCCGCCTCTGGCCCTACAGCCAGTCCTTCACCCGGTCACCGCACACAGGACAGGTGTGGTGTCCCCTCCGCATTCCCTGCTCTCCCTGTGGGACTCTGGCAGCGAACAGGCACATTGTGCTCACCTCTCATGGTGACTGCCCCTGGCTTGCCACCAGATCTAAGGGAAGGAACTGGGGAGCTCAGCCACCTCTGGGTGTCCCCTCCACAGAGACCAGGGAGCATCCCACACTTTTTCCTTGAGGTTCAGTCCCTTCCAGTCTCAAGGGCTGTCTCCTCTGGCCAGGGGAGCAGAACATTTCCTTCTCCCTCTGCTCACTTGTGCATCCCTGGCAGCATCAGGACGTGAGGGATGGATGCAGGGCCAGGGAGGCCGTACAGGGCAGCAGGAGCCCCTCTGTGTCCCCAGGCCAGCACTGTCACCCCAGCCCTCTGCCTCTGCTTGCATAACTGCGGTAAACAGCTCCCCACATGAAAACTGGGTGGGAAGCATGGAAAGCAAAGGGAGCTGTTTCCAATTCCAGGCCTATTAAAACTTGTCCTTCCTGGAATGAGAAGAAAAATATGGTCTTGATCCTGGAGATAAGGCCAGCAACAGTTAACATGTGAGATGTCTGTGAGGATTTGGGGCTGCACTGGTGTCCGAAGGGGAGCAAGGGTGTCCCCAACACAACCTGCGCAGGTCAGTCAAGTGCCATGCTCTGGCTACCCCAGCCCAGCCGTTGGCTACCACAGCCCAGCAGTTGGCTACCCCAGCCCAGCCGTTGACTACCCCAGCCCAGCAGCTGGCTATCCCAGCACACCAGTTGGCNGTGTCCCCAGGCCAGCACTGTCACCCCAGCCCTCTGCCTCTGCTTGCATAACTGCGGTAAACAGCTCCCCACATGAAAACTGGGTGGGAAGCATGGAAAGCAAAGGGAGCTGTTTCCAATTCCAGGCCTATTAAAACTTGTCCTTCCTGGAATGAGAAGAAAAATATGGTCTTGATCCTGGAGATAAGGCCAGCAACAGTTAACATGTGAGATGTCTGTGAGGATTTGGGGCTGCACTGGTGTCCAAAGGGGAGCAAGGATGTCCCCAACACAACCTGCGCAGGTCAGTCAAGTGCCATGCTCTGGCTACCCCAGCCCAGCCGTTGGCTACCACAGCCCAGCAGTTGGCTACCCCAGCCCAGCCGTTGACTACCCCAGCCCAGCAGCTGGCTATCCCAGCACACCAGTTGGCCATCCCAGCACACCAGTTGGCCATCCCAGCACACCAGTTGGCTATCCCAGCACACCAGTTGGCCATCCCAGCCCACCAGTTGGCCATCCCAGCACACCAGTTGGCTTTCCTCACTGGAACAGCTCACTGCTGATTCATGGTCAGCCTCCCCTCCCAGTTTCCATGTTGTGAGCTGCAGAGCTCCCGCACCTGTGCTGGTTGGTCTCCAGGCTCTCCTGGCACATGGATTGCTCCATCCCAGACTCAGGACTTGGTATCTCTCTCTCCCTCTCTCTGCTGACCCTCGTGACTTTCCCACTGCTCCACCCACGCATCTTGCCAAAGATAGTGGGGACCTCAAGGTCCCTCAGAGTGGCTCGATCTGAACCTGGACGATTGCTCCTTCCAGCGCCTTTTCCTGCACAAGAGCTGCCGGGCTATTCCCAGGATCATTGCTGCTGCTGTTTTTGCAGACCAGTACAACATTTGCTTCACTCCAGACTTCTGGAAAGCAGTAGCTTCCATGTTAAATTGTCTGCTCCAGCAGACAGAGCAGCTGCTGCATTCCTGCTCTCCCTGAGCTGTCTCAACTCCACCACGTGGATCTGGCAGTTTCTTTTTTAATGTCTCATTTTATTCCAGCGCTTTTCCTTTTGCTACCTCAGGACTAAGACCCACGTCTGCTTTGCAAACATCTGGGATGGCTTAAGGACGGATTTCTCCCTGCTCATGGGATGGATCATGGGAGCACTGCTTCTCTGCTTCAGTGCAAAATCCCTCTGGTTAAGCTGAACTGTCAAAAGGACACATTTGGGTTTCCAGGTGCTGCCCTAAAGCAAACCTGGGGGTGCTCACACATCCTTTTCTATCCCTGAAGCCATTGACAGGATCTTCCAATGGAATGAGGAAGGAGGCAGAGGTTATGATTCCATTTCAGTCCAGGCCAGTCAGTCCAGCTCAACACTTGCTGTCCAGTTAAAATATTCCTCCTGCCCCAGGGCCCTGGACATGCTGGTTTCTCACCAGGCAGCCAAACCAGGGGTGCTGGAAGTTTTCGGGGGATCTGGTGGATCCAAGTGATGCCACTGCTCCCAGGAGCCCTCTCAGGCTCACAACAGATCCAGGATGCTCGTGGTCTTCCCTTGGAGGCACTGAGATCTCCCCTTGACTGTGGATACCTTTCCCTTCTTCTCCAGACCCCAGGCTGGGGACTTCAGTCAAAATCAAGATGTTTCTAGAATTCCCCTGATGTAATTTTTGCCCTGCTCATGATTTCAAAGCCTTTTCCCCGCTGACAGGTCTAAAGTGATTCCTGTTCCTGCCCTTTTTCTTCACTCAAATTTTGCTGGCCCTTAGTGATTCGTACAGATGTTGAAGCAGCCTCTACATTCAGCTGCAGGGCTTTAATTTAATTCCTTTTGCGCTTGGGGCATTTTTATCATCTTCCTGATCCTCTTGAAAATTCCCCGTCTCCGGCTCGCAATGATTCCTCTCGTTTTTCCCATGGTTTCTGCGCAGAGCTTTGACAGGACGTTGGAGCGCCTGTTCCTGGCACTCGGGGTTCGTTTCTGTAGCTCTTTGTCTGCACTTGCTTGAACGTCATTCCTTGAACAACGGCCCCGAGTTAAGAATCAGCGCTTGGACAGAATTCCCTGGGTTTCTGTAGGTGCCGGGTGAGGAATGACACCCCAGCCTGTGCCAGGCATTCAGGTGTTGAACTCCTCTTCGCACCAGGAAGCTGTGAGACCCAAAAGCCTGGGAGACCCTCCTTCCTTGGGGCACATCACAGGGTGAGCGTTGCCTCCTCATCCTCTCCTCCAGAGATGAAGTCCCAAGAGCCTGGGTCAAGGTCACCTCTCCCCTGGCTGAGTGTGAACTCCTGAAACTGGGACAATGATCTTCTCCAGCCTTGGAGCTGGGTTTCAAGGATGTTGCTGTGTTCACCTCCAGCTCTGCCCCACCACAACAGTGCTGGTGCAAAGTCTTCCCAACATCTGACTCATCCACCTCACCAGGGCCTGGCCTTCCTTCTGCAGTGCCCATCACCACCACCCCTCTGCATCTGGGCACAATCTTGGACTCAAAGAGTGTCTCCAAGGCTGAGAGCTCTTCTCCTTCACTTCTCCTCTCCCAAAAACGTGATCCACCAAAACCACGGAGCACGGGCACAGCACAGAAACGCACGGGGAGCAGCTCCAGCACAACCTGCGGAGTGTGAGCTCCCCTGGACCTGGGAGGTGGGCGGTGGGACCAGCCGAGCCCTCCTCTTGCTGCGTGGTCTTTGCACAAAAACTTGCGGCTCTTTTCCACAGCCTTGTTCAACACCTGTTTATTTAACACTCGGCTGGCACTGGCCAGCCCCTTCTTCTCAAACACCCTTGGAAAATGCCCAGCTGTGATCCAATGCCCCTGGAAATCACCTTCAAGGATGTCAAGCAGCACATGTAAGAGCTGTAGTCCCTCCTGGTTTTCTCACTCCTGAGAAGCGCTTGTCTGGCTGAGGAACAGGCTGGGCCCTCACCGAGAGCCAGGCACGGGCTAAGTGCAGCTCCTCCAAACCATGAAACTGATTTTGAGCTATCTGACAGCTAGTGAGGATGAGAAAAATGTTTGAAAATAGGAAAACATATTTATTCTGATGCTTACATAACACAGAAATAGTCAAACAGATTTTGCTCAAACCATCCCCAAATAATTCTTCGTTTTTTTGGGCTGAGATCAAGCATGAACAAATTCAATCCAAAAGGATATTTTTTGAGCGATGTATAAACAACTGCAAACAGGGGTTTCGGCTGGAATGTGTGTCTCAGCCGTAGCTCGAGTGTTGCAAGAGCGGTTCGTGAGTGCTCCTCCGGGGAGTGCGGTTTGGCGGCGACAGGCGGGACTGAGCTCGGCAGTCTCGCATCCTCCCCTGTTGGAGAGGGCTCCTTTACTCTAAACTTAGAAGTATCTTATGGGATCTGTTCCACTCGTGTTGGGGCCTCACTGGCAAGCAGCTCCAGTGTGTAATTGTCCCGTCTGGTAGAAATGTTCCCAATGTTTGACTCCGGCCCGGCCCCCGCTCCGTGCCAGCACGTTGCTGCGATACCGTCTGCAGCCACCCCCGTCAGCCGCGCCCGGCCACATCCTCGCAGCTCTCCTTTTCCACTCATCGGCTTCACATCTCCCTTCATCCCTCCCCTTGCCGGCCGGGATCCAGGTCCTGGCCTGTCCTGCTCCTCTGCTCCTTGGAGGTGATGCTGAAGCAGGCGGATGGGCCGTGTTGCAGGGCGGGAGTCTCCCAGAGGGATGGGCTGCCTGGGTCCTTGTCACCAGCCTGGTGCCTCTCCTTTCTCCCGGAGAGGCTGTTGGCGTCACGGGCAGGGCTGAGGCGGCGTGGAGGAGGTTCCAAGCTGTGGTCTCCTCTGAAATGTCCACCAGCTCATGGTTGGCCATAAGCTGACCCAGGGAGTCCCTGATGACCAGGGAGGTCACAGCGTTACCTCCCCAAGTCCTTCTCCATCTCACTGCACCCACAGGAGCCAAATCCCTTCACCAGCCCCTCTGCCAGCTCAGTCCCTGTCTGCAGCCCCGTGAAGGCCCCGGGCAGGGCCAGCTGCAGTGAACGCCAGCTCCTCGCACAGCTGGCCAGGTGTTGGTGTGCTGTTCACAAGCCCTGCCCTCGGCACAGGCTGAGCGGGTTCCTCTGTCTCTTCCCCAGAACAAGCACAGAGCAGTCCCGGCCACAATATTTTGCCTGGCATGGACGTGCTCTAGACGAAGGCTCTTGTTATTCCTGTCGGCTCATCCTGACTTGGTAAGGGTGACTAATGCTTTCTCTGGCTCTCAGAGGGTTCAGGGGCACGTTAACAGAGTGACGGCAAGGAAACAGGCAGCCTCTCCCACCGCCCATCGCTGGCAGCACTGCTCGTCCCGCTGATCCAGGCAGGAGAGCTCTGGGTGTCGGGCTCCTTGCTGGGCCTACAGAAATGGTGCTGTAGGGGCCACACGAGGACATGGCACCCCCCAAGCTGGCAGCCCGCTGCCTGTGGGGCAGCCTGCCCTCAGCAGCGTGTCTGGGCAAACACTTCATTCCGTATCTGGGATCTCTCTTGTACGTCCAAAGAGACCAAACGTGGTCTCAGTCCAACGTCAAGACGGTGCTGGAGCCACGGGCTGAGCACAAGGCACGTCCTATTCATGATTCCAGGGAGAAATTTGAGGCACAGCACTGGAAAACTGTAGAACTCTTGGAGCTGCCTCCGAGCCTCATGGAGGCAGCAAACCCTGGCACAACGTGGGGAGGTGGGGAGGAGCGGGAGCCGAGAGCCAGCTCAGCCAAGTGACCCCACGCCGTGTCCTCCTCCTGTGCTCCTGTCCTGAGCCGTGCTCTCCTGGCAGAGCAGCGGGGACAAGGAGGAAAGGCTCATCCCAGCAGAGAGGGCCTGGAGGCAGAGGCATCCAGCTGACAGCAGGTGTCCTGTCACAATCAGGCATCCTGTCATGGAGGAGAGATCAGATTTTGTTTCCTGTTTCTTTCTGAGAGCAACTTCTTTGCTTCCAAACCCATTTCCATTCAGAACTTGGCCTGACATAGTGACAGATAAATATGACATTTTTTCACTCAGAAGACTGCCCAGCACCACAGGGCAAGGTGAATTCAGATGAAATCCAGGAACTGGGACAGCAGGGTGTCCTCTGCTCCGAGGTCATGCGGAGGAGGTGGAGTTGGGGTTGTCCACTCCAGCCAAGGCTTCTCCAGCAAGCAGAGAGGTGATCTTCGTGCCTGCAGGGCAAGGCAGATTTTTGCCATGTTTATTAGAGCACATCTCCAGGCACATGCCATGGTGTGGTTTTGGACCCCTCACCCACAGCCCAAAGCTTTCCTTTGGCTGGAGGACCCTCAGCCGTTGCTGCAAGAGCTGGATCAGGAAAAGCCAGCAAAAGCAGATGTTTCTGTATCATCTGCCAGGACCTAAAGTCTGGCCAGGGGCCTGAGAGTGACAGAGGCACCGGTGTCCTCAGGGTACAGCCACATGCCAGCTGCAGCCATCCAGGCGCTGCTGGTGAAATCTCCTCTCTGCTGGCCATCCTTGACCACTGGTGGCCACCTCCCAACCTGCTTTGGACTGTCCCCAACACGTCTGGGGTTGCTCTGCTGTCGGGGTGGCCTCCACTGGCTCTGGATCACTGCTTCCATTCCCAGCTCCTCTCCACAGAGGCCCGTGCTGAACAAAGCCCTTGGCTCAGTGACTGCCTTGGGCTGTCAGAGGTGCACTCCAGGACATCAGGCCTCCGAGGTCAGGATCCGCTTTGCTGCCTGATTCCCAGGGGTTTAGTCCCGGAAAGCAGCAGCCCTGTGAATGTCACCATCAGGGGAACCTGGGAGTCCCCACTCAGCCCCAGTCGTGCTGCTCTGTGTCCCCCTGACCCAAAGCCCGTGGAAGGCGAGGTCCATCCCTGCTGGTGGAGACAGCCCCAAGCCCAGCCCTGCCAACTTCTCCTCCTGGCACATCACCTTGGATGTGCCGGGCCGTCGGCACCTCTCTCCTCCCTGCAAAGCAACCTTGTGCCTGGCTGGCTTCTCCTCTTCCCATCTTCCCTTCCAGCATCCCTCCCATGCCCCTCCCAGTGTCCGCCACTGCGAGGACACCAGAGGCAGCTGCCACCAGACCCAGCACATCCCTTTGTACGCTCTCAAACAATCCCCACAGCACTCGGCACCGTCAGACAAGGCCTTCACACCCACAAAAACTGGTTTGAGTTACTCCCCTCCTCTCCCCCAGTTCCCTTTTGGCACCTCCAGATTTATTCCTCCCATTGCAGAAGTGTTTGGGATTCCTCCTACCTCTGAACACGGCCTGCATTTGTACGCAGGGGATGTCATTTGATTACATCTGACCCAAGCTCTAATCCCTCTGTATAAAATCTCTGTTTTGCTCAGTCTGTACTGTTTGCCTATGTTAGGAGCTTTTCTGAGTTTCATTAGAGGAAAGACTTGCTTAAATAATTTGGGAAACAATTTGGAAATACTTAGAAAAGCAGTGAGTTCAGTGCTGTCAGTTGTGGATTTATATCGCCTTTGTTTGTGAACATCCAGATGGTATTCTCTGACTATTAAAATGCTTTTCATGATGTTCACAATGATTATGCACTTAGAAATTCCCACAGGAAGCTGAAAACCCACAATTTGTCAGTCTCCTGCTTGAAAAGCCTGTCAGATGAGGGGCTGGAACCACTGCAGCCCTCCAGGTGACAGGACTGTTGTCACCTGCAGGCACCACACCGTGCACCTTGCAGGGTCCGTGCTGGGGAGCATCCCCTCAGTGACTGGCACCACCTGGCACTCCAGAGAGGAGCCGAGAAGGTCGGGCACTCATCTCCTTCGCAAATCCATCCAGACACGTCCCCGAGGAGCCCAAGCCAGCCCTGCTGCAAGCTCCGAATGGGATCTGGCTTTTTGCAAAGCCTGGCCCCGGCTGTGGTGCTGAGTGCTGGGAAATCTGGCACTGAGCTCCTCGAAACCTGACTCTTGACACTTAATGACTTTCTCTCATCCGACGTGCTCTGTTATTTAACTAGGAATAAAAGTCGGATGTTGACTGCCAGACTCTCTCCATCCTTCTCTTTCTGAAGTGCTCTGCACTGCCATCCCTCCTACGTCCTGCTGCTTTCACCATTGCTCATGTTTTTGTGCAAGTGCAGCAGTCGGGCACTCTCTGTGCTCCTCCAGAGCCTATCCCGGTCTCACTGAGCTGTGCTGAGATGGTTCATGCACCCTCAGCCAGGTTTGCTCCCTGGCAGCCTGCCTGCTGTCTGGGTCAGGGGGAGAACGCCTCGATGCCATCCACACCTGGCGGGGAAGCATGGAAGATGTCACACTGTGGAAAATCCCTATTCCCGCTCCTGAGCCAGGCATCAGGTGGGTGCCCTGATTGCTGCTGCCAGAGCAGGGTTTGCTCCTCCTGACAGGTCACGCCTGCAGGTCTGTACCAGGAGCCAGCACCTGCTGTGTCCTCGCACTGTCCCTGTGTCCTGGCCCTGGAAGAGCAGGCGGTCCCTGTGCCACATGGCTGGCTGAGCCCTCAGGGCTGCCTTACCGTGCCCCAAACCCAGGGAGCTGGGAGGGCTTGCTCCCACTGCCCCCGTGCAGCTGCAGGAGAGCTGGGGGCCTTTCTCCAGGGTTACTCCGGTGCATCTCTGCCTCCTCTCCCACTCTCTGCCCTCAGCCTGGGCTCAGGGAGGCTGAACTTTTGCCAGTGCTGGCAAGCGGCTTCACCACCACAGAGACGGCGTTTCCACCTCTCCAGAGTGCTATAAAGCCATGAGCTGGATGCTCAATCCCCAGCCTGGTCCTTTCTGCCCAAGACCCAGGTGTGGTGCTGAGATGCCCCACGTGCAGCCTCCCTGCCCTTCATCCAGCTCCAAGCATCCCTGGACCAGCCAGCCCTGCCACGGGACCACCCTTCCTTCCTGGGCAAAGGAACCATCTCAGCCGCCCTGCAAGGCTTCAGATGCTTTGTTTTTCCGCTGGCTCTGAGGGCTGGGAATCAGCTCCAGGTGTTTTTGCTCAGGTCTCGCGTGCACAAAGGGTGCTGGGGAGGGCTGGAGTGTCTGCCGGGCTCAGCTGCAGCCACCAGCCCCCAAACCCTCGCACTTCATCAGCTCCCGGGGAGCGCAGCACAGTGGGGAGCACAGGGGGAGCGCCTCCCGCTTCACACATCCCGGTCGGGGTCAGCTCGGGGAGGGAGGCAGCGTGGACCGCTGTCCTAGGAGTGGCAGCCACATGGGGAAGGTGGTTTTCAGCCTCAAATGAGTCTCCAGAAGGAGCAGGGGTCCAGGCTGGCCGCACGACGCAGCACACACGCACGTGAGCACGTGAGCACCAGCCTCCCGCAGAGCCCGACACAGGCCCCGTTACACAAAACCACGGCCGGCCAAGGACACAGCAGCACCGGCCCTGGCGTGCCAGAATGAACACACACAGCGCCGAGTGCACCTCATTTACAAAGCACAGCAGACACACACTCTAAACACAAACCACATGTTGGCCGGCGCATGCCCGCTCCGCGCAGGCCGCACCCCGCGCCTGCGCCCTGCGGCCACGTGCAGGCCCAGAGAGATCACACCGTGTTCCGGGGAAGCCTCGTGTCCTCAGTGAGCCTCTCTGTGTTCCTGGAGAGCCTCGTGTGCCTGGAGAGCCTCACTGAGTTCCCAGCGAGCCTTTCCATGTTCCCAGGGACCCTCACCCTCCCACGGGACCCTGTGCCCCTCTGGTCAGCCCCATGCTGATGGTGGACCTGCCCTCCATGTGCAGACAGCTCCCCTCCTGTCCAGGTACCCCACGCTGGCAATGCCAAAGGGCTGGGAGGCATCCTCAGAGCATCCTGGGGGTCTCCTGCTCCCTGGGGTGGTTGGTGTGGGCAGGATTACCCTCCCTGAGGAGAGGGACACCTGATCCAACAGCCTCCAGGCATCCAGACACCCTGTCCTGCTCTGCTGCCCATGCCAGGACTGACATCAGGGCTGAAAGACACCTCTGAAGGAGCAGCAGGAGCTTGAGCACCATTAGGAGCTCTCAGCAGAGGAGGAAACCCCAAGTTGCTCTGATGTGGGTGCAGAGGAGGCTGGGAACAAACACCCGCCACCAGAGAAGGCGCTGGCACTGAGAGCTGGGGCTTGTCCTGCTGTGGACAGGGCATCTCATCCTCCACACCGACACACCTCGAGGCTGGCTCTCACCTGCAGCCATTACCTCAGCTCTCGGGCCGTGTGTGCACACTGAGCCCAGCCTCGGGGCTCCTTGGGCTTCACCCTACTGCAGGAAGGGCTGCTGGGGCTGCTTGGCTCCTGAGACACCCATCCCGTGCTCCTCTCATGTCCAGTTAGGGCTCCTCGGGCTGCCCAGCACTGGTAAGGGTTCTTCTGTCTCATCAGACCCCAGGGGAAGAGTCTGGACCAGGGCTGAGACAGCACGGTCACACCTACAGCATCCCAAGCCAGGGCTGTGCCTTTGAAGTGTTTTTTCCTTCAGAAACACAGCCAGGAGGAAAAGTGAGAAAGCCGCCGCACGAGAGTTGGTCAGAAACATTTAGACAAGACATTTCTCCATTGGAATGTGCTGGCTCATCGAGATGTTTTGTGGAGACAGTTTGATTGCAGTTGAACACTGCCAAGAAACTGCCAGACCTGCTGCCTGGCAATGCTCCGCCTCCGGAGCAGCTGCCTGGGGCACGGGCAGCTGCCCAAGAGCCTGCGGAGTCCGCGAGCTCCAGGTCTCCACTCACCGCTCCAGGAGAAGCTCAGCTCCCATGGCTGGCCTGGGTTTTGGCTGCAGGACAGAGCAGCAAGAGGAGTAGCGTGAAGTCAGCGTTCCCAGGAATTCCCTGGACCTGGGTGTCAGGGCAGCCAGCTTCGGATCCAGGCACCCCCACCCTCCCAAAAAAATCTGTGGACAGGAGAAGCTCTGTGTATTGGGTTCATTCTACGTCCCAACAAAACCAACACTCCAAATGTCAGATTTTTGGGGGAAAACAGACTTGGTTTGTGCACCAGACCCTGAGAGGGTGTCCCTTGGCCCAGCTGCCCTGAGTGCTCTGTTGGTACCAGGCTGGTGCAACTCCAGCAGCTCCAGGAGCTCCATCCCCAGGGAGAACTGGAGGGGTCTGACAGGAGAAAGCTGTCCCCTTGTCCCTCTGCCAAAGGAATGACAGTTTTCCCAAGACAAGCTTTGGGTAAAAGGTGTGGGAAAGCTGTGCTAAGCATCGCTCTGTGCAGAAATCCTTCCTTCTGACATGAGAGGAGAGGTCCATACGTGTCTGTGGCAGTGAAACAGGGACTGGATCCCTCTCCAGAAGTGCTTCACAGCACAGGAGAAAGCTTTCCCTGCCCTTGGTAGGAAAACAGAGACTGCAGTTTGTGGCCAAGATTTGGGGTGTTTGTTCCAAGATGAAGTGTTGACTCTGGAAGGGCCCCAGAGTGGGGACAAGCACAGGAGGTGGGCGAGCTCTGGCTTTGGAGGCTTTCAAACCTCAGGTAGACAAAGCCACAGGCACCCCGACCGAGTGCTGGTGACAGCCCTGCTGTGAACCAGAGACTGCCCTGGAGCCCTCCAGGGGCCCCCTCCCACCAAATCTTAGGGGGTTCTGGAGAACCACCCCAAGATGCAGCTGCTCTGCAGGCAGGATGAGGACCATGTCTCAGGCATCTGTTTCTCCACAGGCACAGTCCTGCCAGCTTGACTCCAGTCACGGGCAGCCCCAGACCAGGCAAAGGGACGGTGTTCCCTTCCAGAGGGACGGTGTTCCATGGGACAGGCGTGGACGTCTGAGCGCGATGACGGCACAAGTTGGTCTCCAGCAAACGCGAGGGCTCCGTGATGTCATTGGAGAGGCAGTGGTTCTGTCAGGGCACGGGGCTGTTGTGGGACAGGTAATTCAATCCGGCCCCAGATTTCAATCAGAGACTAAACAATACAAAAGCCACATGGCACGCGTGGAGAGGAATGGAGCTCTGGCCGCCTGACAGCTCTCAGAAGCAGCTGAGCTGAGGCCCATCACTTGCGAGAGAGTTCCTGCAGTCCCAGTCCTCTGCTGCTCAACATGAAGACAACATGATTAATGTTCAAAATGATTAATGGCTGAAAAACATGATTAATGTTGGCTGCAGATGGCACAGGCTGCGGTGGGAGAGAGCAGCCACTGTGCCCTGGGAGCAGCGGCATTTTTCTAGCCATGTGAAGCCACTTTGGCAGGAGCAGGGCACAGACCAGGGGGTCTCGCCCCGAATTCTCAGACTGAGGGTCAAGATTCCCATTTCCACAGGTGGGAACTCCACCCCAGGAGGCAGCTTGAGGGTCTGGCAGGTGATCACACCATCCAAAACAGTGACAAAGAGGAGCTGGGGCAGAAGCAGGAAGGCTGTGAGTGTCCTGGTGTGCCCCCACAGGGGACTGGGCTCAGCTCCCGCCCAGCACAGGGGAGGGCTGGATGGAAGGTCTGGGAAGAGCCACAGAACTGATTAACGAGGGAAACAGAGAGCATCGGGAGCTGTGGAGATACGGGGGACACTTTGCGATGCCCACAGAGGTGTTTTGATGGGCAGTACATACGGGTGCCATGTCTTTGTTTGCAGAGGGTGCTTGCAATTCTTTAAGGCACTGACTGCACTGGGCAGCTCCTCTTGAAGCAGAGGAAAAACTCATTCCCTGGGGAGTGACAGGGAGGGAAGGCCACGGGTACAGCAGGGTGGACAGGAACCTGTGTCCCAGCAGGAATATGGGAAGAGACAGCTCTCCATGGTCAGATGTCAGTGCTGGAACCCCCCACGAGATAAAGGGGTTAGGAGGTCATGGCAAATCCTCTGGAGGACCAGCAGGACAAGGATTCAGAGAGCAACATCTGGCGTGTGAAATACGGCAGCTTTTCTCCCAGCACTGGTGCGAGGGCTGGGAACAAACAGCTCCTGCCTGGAGCTCTGGTAGGTCCCCAGAGGTGCCAGTGCCAGGGAAACTGGGCTGGCACTGAGTGCCAGGAGGGACCCTGCGGCTGTCCTTGGAGCACAGTCCCCTGCGCGGCACCCGCGGGGCCGGGTGACATCCGAGTGCTGGCGTCTCCTTCCCCGGGAGCGAGTGGGACCAAGCCGGGTCCCCCAGGCCGGCGGTGACCATTCCCGGGAGGTGGCTGTGGGGATTAGCAGCACATTCCAGCCCCGAGCGATGGCCGGGTCAGCCCAGCGTGGATCAGTGGGGCTTTGCCGGCTGCCCCTCGGGGATTATCGGGACTCAGGGACGCGCTGTCAGAAATCAGGATTCCTCCCTGCGGGAACGGTGAGCTCGGCCAAGCCGTGCCCGAGGAAGGCTGGTGGGGCAGCGTCCAGAGGGATGTGCAGCTCCCTGGATGGGGAAGGCTCTCCCTCCCAGGTACAAGCAGGGAGCAGTCGTGGCGCTGGTCCCCAAGGCCGTGGCTCCCCGGGGATGGCCAGGCTGCCAGCGGCAAGCAGACGTGCGTGTGCAGCGAGGAATGTTTGCTCGGGCAGGTCCAGCCCTGGCGCTATTTCTGGTCCCAAGAGGCCCCGAGGGAGGGCTGTTTATCAGGGATAGACTGTACCAGATGGACTTGGCATCTCTAAAAAAGAAACAGAACTCATTTGGGGGAGTGGGGTTTTTTTTTTTTTTTTTTTGGACGAGGCAATTGCAAGGAAGGTTGAAGGAGAAGGAGGTGACACGGGACCATTTGGGCTGTAAGGGACAGGACGGGGGTGCTGGAGGGCCAGCACAGCAGCCAGCAGAGCTCTCTGCAGCGTGCTTTTGGAGCCGGGTCATCAGCATCCCTGAAGAACAAGAGGCACAACCAGGAACACCGTGGGTCAGGAGGCTTCAGGAGAGCCAGGCACAGGTGACACGGAGAGCTGGGGTCAGGGCAACGGGCACAATGTGAAGGTTTTGCACTTAAAGCCATCCATGGGGCTGCGCAGGCAGAGCGGACTCGGTCTGGTGGAAGCCCCCGAGGCAAAGACAGGCTGCAGGGGTCACCCCGACACCCCCAATGAGAGCTGGCTGGGTCAAAGGGTCAAAAGGATGCTGGGGTGACCAAGGCTGGGCTCCTGGGATCCTGGGGAATGGGGTTTGCCACCTCTGTGCTGCTGCCTGTCCCACCACGTGCCCTTGTCCTCTCGCTCTGCTGGGAAGCACAGACCCAGGGTGGAGCTGTCCACAGGCCTCCATGGACTCCCTCGAGGTCCTGGAGGCTGCCCACTGTCTCAGCTCCTGTCCAGCCATGTGCTGGAGTGGTTGCTGATGCCGGGTGGGAGGACCTGGAGCACTCAGAGGAGGGACAGAAGCTGTACATGACTCCAGGTCACTGGAGGGACCTGATGGCTGGGGATTCATCCACGGCTTCCAAAGGAACAAGACCTTGGCCACTGCCGGGGAGGTCTCGGGTGGGGAGTAGGTGCCTTGTAAGTGCCCCTTAAAAGTGCCCCTTAAGTGCCCATTAAGTGGGACTGGAGGTGCCTCTGGCCCATGGGATGAGTTCCTGGAGGATTCACGCTGGGCACCCCAGGTGCGTGGTGGGGCTGGGCTGCTCCCAGGTCATGGGGAGGCTGAAACAGGAGACACTTTTATCCCAGTCGGAAGGAAGGGTGTAAGACCCCACCTTGCTGCTGGGAGCCCAAGAGGGCACAAGGCACGAGAAGGAGCTACAGGGCTCTGAGCTGTGTGACATTATCAGCACAGGACGTCCTGGCTGGCAGGTGCCTGAGCCTGCGCCTGGGACGGGCTCCCAGGCAGGGAATGGGGCCAGAGAGGCACTGGACAGTGATAACAGAGGCTCTGGGCCACACATCTGCAATAGCAAAGCCTGGGTGAGAGCTGGGTCTCCTTTGGGAGCTGAGTTCATGGCGGGGATCGTGGGAGCAAGCGGGGGACATGCAGGGACAGCAGCCACCCCCGGACAGCCCACGGCGGGGCAAGAGCTGGCACGGGGCGGCTCCTTTCAGGAAGGTTCACCCGTGCAGCTCTCCAGGACTCGCTCTCTGGCACCAGGAGTCAACTTCCAGGAATTCCTGGCTGCCTGGGAAAGCCTCGGCCGCCTGCATGTCCAGCCTTTTAAGGAGTTTGTCCCCCACAGCTGAACTCCCTCTGCGGATGGCGCGGACACGGCCGGCAGCGCTCCAGCACAGCACAGGCAGGGCACGGGCACGGGCACGGGCTGCCTGCTCCGCTGGCACTGCTGGCACTGCCGGCACTGCTGGCACAGGCAGAGTGAGCCTGCGGCACCAGGGC
>VZRN01003760.1:475223-519985 GCA_013397935.1 Dasyornis broadbenti | reverse complement strand
GGGCTTCAGAGGGAACAGAGGGGAAGAGTTTGGGCAGGGAATTGGGCGTGTCCGTCCTGAGCACATGGAGAAGGAGTTGAGGTGCAAGAAGCTGACACTTGGAGCACCGTGGAGCCTCGCTGGGTTAAGGCTCAGAGCAAGAGGGCACCCGTGGGTGTGTGTGAGCACCTTCTCCTCCGCACACGTGGGTGACCATGGTTCCTCTGGTGCACGTCTGGGTGCTGCCATGAACCACCCCTGGTGTGCCCTGAGGCCCTCGCAGCGCTCGTTCCTGCCCTTGCACAGCTCCTGGTGCCTGTGTGTGTCCGTGTGTGCTGCAGCGGCTGCTGATGCTGGGCAGCTCTGTGTGTGTGTGTGTGTGTGTGTGTGAGCAGGGACGAGCCCGTGGGGCTCTGCCATGGCCACAGGAAGCCAGCACCCTCCTGTGGGACCCTGGCCAGGGTCACCTGCACCCTGCAGTGGGCACAGCCAGCTCCCCACCACACCTGGACCCTGTGCCAGCCGCGAGGGCTGGTTTGGGGCAGGGAGGGCACAGAGCTGCTGTGCTGCCTCAGGCCGTGCCAATCCCCACGTGTGGCCTCATCCCCTGCCAGCCCTCCTGGCGTTTGTCACTTGCAGGAGAAATCCCAGGGTTTGCTGTGGGGCACGGCTTCCTCCAATTGTCCCCAAGCCACTGGGCTGGGCACGGGGCAGCCTTGGCACTGGGGACAGCAGAGCCAGCACCCAGCGAGGTGGGGCAGTGAGATAAGGGGCCCAGACACAAAAACCAGCAAAGCCAAGGCTGCCAAGGCACACGGGAGAGCTCAAGACATGCACCCTCCTAAGGGGCACCTTGTCCCTGCTGGGAGGTCGTGGCCACAGAACACGCTCCCTGTGCCCCAGTGCCACTGAGGACAAAGGGACAGTGGCCCTGTGTCCTGTAGGGCTGCACAGCAGGGCCAGGGTGGCACAGGATGGTGGAGCTGAGAAGCAAGGAGAAGCCATTCATGGAATCACAGAGTCATTAGGGTTGGAAAAGCCCTTTAGCATCACCAAATCCAGCACTGCCAAGGCCACCACCACACCAAGTGCCACATCCTCACGTCTGTTAAATTGCTCCAGGGATGGTGGCTGCACCACTGCCCTCTGCCAGCCACCACCCCATCCCAGGGGAGCAAGGACACTGGGTGCAAGGCTGTGGGGCAGGGAGGAGGGAGAAATCACTTGGATGGGCTGAGTCCTCTCCAGCCATGGGAGGCCTGGAGCCAAAAGCACAATCCAGGTGCAGGGAGTGCAGCCAGCACCACATCCCCCCTGGTTAGTGGCACATCTCACGGAAAAAGTGACCTGTGGTGTCCAGGTTTGTTTTCTCATCATGTCTTGTGCATTTTCTGAGGTTACTTTGGATTTTGATCAGCAGCTGGGAAAAAAAAAAAGGTTACTGACAACTATTTCATTGAAAACTGCTTATTTTGCATGACCTGTTATGACTGAGCACCTGCGTCCTCAGCCTGTGAGTGACTCGCTCTACGTGACAAAATTTTGGTAGAAGTCACTCTGGTTCTCCTGCTGGGATTTTCTGTGACCTTGAGCAGAAGCCCAAGGGCAGCAGCAGCAGCTCTGCAGCTCCCAAAGGGCTGTCCAGCTTGGTCACTCTGGCACAATTAGGGCATCCCATCCCATCCCATCCCATCCCATCCCATCCCATCCCATCCTTCACTTCCTCTGAACACTGCCCATCCCATTCCATCTGGCAGCCGCTGCTGGACAGTTTCTCATCCTCAAACAACTCCTGATAGTCGGGGTGGCTCCTGGGCAAGGAGAGCTACCTGCAGAGCCAGCCAAGGGCCATGGGAAGGCAGAAAGTCTGGAAAGACCCATCCTCTTCCAGGCAGTTGTGTTTCCAAGGCTGCTGGGCGCCTCCTGCAGGTAGAGGCCTCCTCACCCTGTGTCCCAACCCTGCAGCCCCAAAAGCACGAGGCACTTGTTGGGAGGGTCGAGGTGCTGACCCTGCTTGTGACAAGTCTGCAGGAGCAGCCCTGGTGCCGAGGTGTCCCCAGGGTGGAAGCAGCCCCCGGGACCTGCCAGCGCCTCCATCCCGGCCCCAGCTGGCAGATGGCCCGGGCGGGCAGGGGGGAAGGCTGCAGGAACTTGATAACGGGTGTGCAGGGTGGGGACACGGAGCTGGCTCCGGGCTGCCCGAGGACAGCCCTGCTCACATCGGGGTCCCGGGGCTGGCAGCAGCCGAGGGGTGCTGGGCTGGGGGGGTGAGGCTGGGAACAGGCACAGGCCTGGTTCTGGCAGAGAGGGACCGCAGTGCCCTCAGAGAGCAGAAAAAGGCTTCCTGCAGCCCGGTCTGGCTCAGGCGCACCTGCAGCAGTGCCCAGTGAGCTCCAGGGACACGAAAGAGCCAGAGCAGAGGGGTCATGCTCTGCCCAGGCACCACCTGCACCTTTCTGTGTCCTCCTGCTCACAGAACGCCATGGTTTGGAGCTAAAAGGGGCCTTGGGGGAGCCTGATGGTCCCTGAGCTGTCTCAGACACCAGAGCTTCCTCCTGAGCCCCTCTGAACATGTCCCCAAGGTTGTTCCCACCTGGGTGCTGCACTGCCCATGGGCAATCGTTGGCCACCCAGCCCAGCAGCAGCTGGGAGTGCTTAGCCCTCCATGGGCAAGAGGGTGCGCTGGCACCATAGAATCATGGGATCATGGAATCATGGAATCATGGAATCATGGAATCATGGAATCATGGAATGGTTTGGGTTGGAAGAGAACTTAGAGCTCATCCAGTTCTACCCCATGCCATGGACAGGGACACCTCGCACTCTCCCAGGCTGCTCCCAGCCCTGCCCAGCCTGGCCTTGGACACTGCCAAGGATCCAGGGGCAGCCACAGCTGCTCTGGGCACCTGTGCCAGGGCCCCACCACCCTCACAGGGAAGGATTTCTTCCTAACATCCAACCTAAATCTCTCCTCTTTATTCCCCCTTGTCCTCTTACTCTCTGCCCGTGTTAAAGTCCCTCTCCCTCTGTTGTGCTCTCCGTGCTCCATCTGTGCTCAGACCACGGGCTGCTGTGTTCCTGCCGTGTCCCAGCGCCTCGTGTTTCCCCACAGCTCAACCCGGAGCGATGCCCGGCCCGCGGTGCCGGACAGGAGCTGCCTGGGACCCTCGCTGCCCGCCGGGCTGTGCCCGTGACTGCACGGCACCAGCTCTCATCCGCCCCGGCAGCCGCCACAGCCGCAGCTTCGAAGCCTGCCCAGCCCTGCTGTGACCCAGACAGGCTCTGCTGCGAGAGAACAGGGGGTCAGGGGCCACGGGAACATCTGGAGGGAGGCGCAGCCCATCCCGCGCCCGAGGGGCTCCCCACGGACAGGCAGCGCTTGCGGGTCAGGGGTGCCAGGGCTGTGCCCCTGAGCCCACCCGGGGCCGTGCTGGCGGCACCCCTCGGCCACGGCCGCTCCCAGGGCTCCCGGCAGCAGCGCACAGCTGGTCACCGGCCACCGGCACATCTGGAACCGCTCAGGCAGCTCCGGCAGCTGCCCACGGGGCTCAGGGCAGCGGGGCAGGGCTGTCACTGCGCCAGGGCAGGCAGGCTGGGGCAGCGGGGCTGTCACTGCACCCCGCTAGAGCCGCCGCAGCACACGCTGCTGTGCCCGCCCACTCTCTGAGAGGAGAAGCCACACGAGGAGTGGTTGAGGTCGCTTGGAATGTTCAGCTGGACAAGAGGAGATCGAGGTCAGACCTCACTGGGTGCTGCAGCTTCCTCCCAAGGTGCAGCTCCAATCTCTGCTCTTTGTGACAGGGACAGGACGCAGGGAACAGCTGGAGCTGCCAGGAAAGGTTTAGGCTGGATATGAGAAAAAGGTTCTTCCCCCAGAGGCTGCTGGGCACTGCCCAGGCTGCCCAGGGAATGGGCACGGCCCTGGGGCTGCCAGAGCTCCAGGAGCGTTTGGGCAGTGCTGCCAGGGATGCCCAGGCTGGGAGCTGGACTGGATGATCCTGGGGCTCCCTTCCAACTCAGGATATTCTGTGGCTCTCTGAATCTTTGCTTCTGTGACTCTTGCCCCAGACCCACAGGGTCTCATGCCTTTTCCCCAGGGCTGCAGGGACGGGCTGAGCAGCAGAGCCGGGGCAGGATGCCATAGGGATGCCATGGCAGCCACCCCGGACAGGGGGCACCGGCTGCCAGACCCCCTCACTGCCCACAGGTGAGTCCTGGAGGGACAGATGGGAGCAGTGGGCAGGGATGAGGGACACGAGCAGACTGAGCAGGGAGGAAGCGAGGCATGGGCACAGCTGCCTGGGAAGGGTGAGCCTGAGCAAATCCAGCCGCAGCCCAGTGGAGAGTCCCAGCACAGCCCTTCTCTCCACCACCCCTCTTCAGCCACCCTGCCCCTTCCCCTGGCCAAGGCCCCTGGCCAGGCAGGGGTTTTCCCATTCCAGCCTCCATCAGGGGATGGAGCAGGTGACCCTGGATGCTCTCCTGGAGCCTGGAGGGTCTGTCAGCTGCTGCTGTCAGGGCCACAAGCCCCACTTCAGTGTGGGACAGGCAAAAGCAGCAGTTACGCTGCAATGGGGCACAGGCCCCACGGTGAAAGCCAGACCCTCTCCTGCCCTCCAAGGAATGTCTGTCTGCTTTAAAGCAAAGGTTCTCCATCCAGGTGCTTTCCCCAAGCCACTTTGGGCAATTTCCATCCAGCTCCAGCCCAGGGAGGCTCCTGCCTGTGCACATGTTGGAATTTGTGCTGTTGACAGCTGGAGCCTCTCCAGAGCCTCTGTTGAGCACCGGCCCCTCCCCAGCCAGGAGCGACCACCACTGCCCACCAACACTCTGGCCAGGCAAGGGGAGTGGTGTCCCTTGCTGGAGTCAAAAGCATCACTAATGAAGCATCAGTAGCTCATCGGGGAAAGCAAGGCTGTTCCCAATTAGTTCAGATCTAGATTAGGCAAGAGAGGTGAGTAACAGCGTGGGCTGGACCCATGTAAAGTTGTTGGCTCAACTAAACTGAAAAATGAACTGGAAAAAAAAGAGGAAAAAAAAAGGAAAGAGAAGAAATACCATATTCAGGTCTGGTTTGTTTATTCAGAAATAGAGAAAATTAAAACATAAGTACTAGGACAAAATATGCCAGCTCTAAATTCTGCCTGAGATGATGATTTTATTAGCAAAGAATCTGGATCTCAAGTTCTGTCTCAAAACAACACAAAACCAGATGCAGAGGTCAATACTCTCCTGCCTAATAACAGTGCTTGCAGTGACATCCTTAAGGAAGAGATGGACTCATCCGCATTGCAAGAGGCTTTTAAAACAAATTTGGGCAGCAAAACAGCGAGATTCCGCTCACAGAATCTGCAGTTCAAGTTGAGACAGAGCATAATGGAAGCTCTGTTCCAAATGCAATCCCATGACATCACGAAGACTCAACAATTAACATCAGCTGCTTCCCAAGTAGTTTGAAAAACGGAGATAAAGTCATAATTCATCAGCTAAAGCCATCCCATAAGAAAAACCAGCAGTATCCTGAAAAAAAAGGGGGCTTGAAGTCTCAACCTACAGGCATTTCCAAGGGGAATAACAGCAAAACTAGTAGGAAATAAAGTAGGTAGAACTAAGACAAGTGTCAAAAAAATGAAACTCCATCAGCAAAATCAAGTCCTGTGGAGAAAACACTCGCTACCAACCAGGGAAAAGAGCTTGGCTTTCCAGGTTTGGAAGAGAGTACCCAGCTCCAGAGAATAATGTGGGCATGACAACGGTGCTGTTGGAACAGCAACCGACAAAACCTGGGGAAGCGGTGGAGTTACCATCCCTGGAAATGTTCCAAAAATGTGCGGATGTGGCACAGGGGACGTGGTTAGTGCTGGTCTTGGCAGTGCTGGGGGAATGGTGGCACTTGATGATCCCAGAGGGCTTCTCCAACCTTAGCAACACAACGATTTCATGATTAAAAGGAAGCACTCAAAAAATAAAGCACAAAGACTGTCACAGAAAAGGTTAAGAGATCCTGCAAGAAAACCCCCAAGTACGGGGGCACTGGGACCAGCTGGCATCGGTTATTTGTCTGAAAATCTTGTCTTCATTGCCCTCGCTCGTGTGCAAACCCCGAATGTTTTCATTTAATTGCAAAACTTTCCAGGAAGCCGTTCAAGGCGGGGGTGCAAAGTGACACCCGGGAATAAAAGCGGAGACAGGGAAATGAGACTCTGTGTCCATGGAGAGCAATGGCTCTGCATGGATGTGACCTGGACAACTCCGTGATTATCCCGACGGAGGCAAGCGGCCTGCGAGCGCTGTCAGCGGTGCTGCAGTTTGCTTTAACCCAAACCTGCAATTCCAACCCAAAACTGCGGTCAGGACACGGCTCATGGCACGCAGAGCATCTCCCAGGAGGACTCCTTGGCTTTGTGTGCTCTTGTCTGTCCTGGAGGAAAAGCTGATGAGGTTCCAACCCAAAAAAATGCCATTATCAGTCCCTGGCATTTGAGATCCCAGAGCAACACGCCAGCTAACAAGATACCAAGAGCTTTCGGAGTCTGGAACAGACAAATATGGCATTAAAACCATGAAAAAGGCTCCCGGTGGGAGTGGGAACAGAGTATCCAGTGCCATGGGAAACCCCACTTATCTTTAAAGAAAGCTACAAGTGTATGGCATTTGGCATTTTGGAAAGTGTTTATCAGCAGCGCTGATGGCAAATGGAAGCTCCTTTAACTCAAGACAAAAGCAAAAAAAAACCCTGGTTTGGACACTTTGTACTTCCAGTCGGATTTTACATTCTCAGCTCTCCCTGTCCCAGGGGCCTGGCTCTGACAATGCCCTCTCTGACAGGAACACAAATCCCACAGGAACCTTTCCCCACCTTAAAAATGCCCCCACTTTGCCTGGGGAGGGCAGGAGAGCCCAGAGATGGGAGGTGACTGCTGGTCTGGGGGCACGAGGCAGCTGCAGGGCACTGACCTGTGCTTGGCACCTTTCGGATGCACCACGTTCAAGGCCATGAGGTTTGAACACGGCTTGAACATCAGGGCCTGACTGTGTTGTGCTGTGACCATCGAGAGCAGGAATGATCTCTTGGCTCAAGCCCCTCTGCTGGAAAGGCAGCCAGGCTTCCTACAGAGCAGAATTCAACCTCTGCTCTCTGCAATTAGTTCCAGTCATGGTCAGTGCTGAAATATGTGCTAATCCACACTTGAGCAGGCCTAGCTTTAACTCCCAGCCTTTGGGTCTCGTTATTTTAATTTCTCTGCTAAATAAAAGAGTTCCCAAGTACTTACTTGGTGTTTGGATTTTGCAAGGCTGATGCAATCTTGTGTCTGCCCCTCATCCCTTCCTAATGTGTAAAGCAAATTCAGACAAATTTGAACGACAGCTAGTGGCTTTATGAAGGAGCTTTCAAGGATTTGGGCCAGGTCAGACAGGACTTTGAGCAACCTGGGATAGTGGAAGGTGAGTTGGAACAAGTTCATCTTTAAGGTCCCTTCCAACCCAAACCATTCTGTGATTCTGTAATTTTTAATTTTGGTGTTTTTTTGGTTTTTTTTAACTGAGCAAATGTGTGGCAGGAAAGAAGCTCTACTGGTTTATCTTCCTACCCATAAAACATCTCCAGGGAAGGATCTGAAAAAAGCTTTCACTGGTGTCTACACTTTTATAGGAGAGATGATCCAGGAGGGGATCTGGCCTCCGTTATCCCCGTTAAAATACTGAGCCACCAGGAGACATCCCCTTGGAACTTTGTGCATGGAACAGGACATCCCTGGGCTCCTTATCACCATCGATGGACCCTCCTGCTTCTCCCACCCAGCTCCAGCTGCTGCCTCAGCTCCTCTGCGTGTGCTCCCTTGTGCCTTTCCTGTCTCAGGAGCCGCTCACGCCCCAGGGATGAGCAGAGAGCTCGGGGCCAGGCTCTCTCCCTTCCCAGGGCTCTGGTGCCAGTCCCCGCTCCAGATCCATGCAGGCATCACTGCTTTTGCAGAGGGGCTTTTCCAGGATAAACAGTTGAGATGAACTCATGGGAATCTGGGGCTCGTTAACCCTGGGTAGTGACCCCTGGCAGGAGCCCGGGCGCTGGGAACCCGCTCAGGGCTGCTGGGCACAGGGGCTGTGCAGGTGACCGGGCAGAGGGGCTGGCAGGGCTGCACATCCTGTTCCCCAGCCCAATTAACAGCACCTCGGAGAATGAGGTCATCGGAGCGGCCAGACAGTCTGGGAAAACACTTTCACAGCTCCAGGAGGATTTCCTTTTTCCTCTTTTCAATTGTTCCTCTGTGCTGCCTCCCTCTGCTCCCCCCTCTCCATCCTTGTCCTCAGGCCTCCTTTGCACTTGGGCAGCGGCAGCTGCTGGATGCTGCTCACGTTATTCCCTTGGGGAGGCAGCAGAGGAAGGGCCCTGCAGAAGCTGCTGGGGGACCCTGGCTGCTGCAGTGGGCTCTGCTCTGCCTCTGCTCGCACTTGGCTGTGGGAAGGACGTGGCCACAGAGCTGCTCCTGGAAGCCTCTGGCCAGCCCCAAGCCTGTCCCATCTCTGGGACTGATGGTGGGGTGGCAGGGATGGCAGCTCTGAACTTTTCCTCCTCTGGGTCACCTGTTTGGGACAGTGATGTCTGCTCAGGATGGCAGGCACGAGAACCTCTTTATTTTGCCACCAAAAACATGGAAGCCCTTGAAGATGGAAGTCTTTATTTATCCGAAAACATCTCTTACACCAGCATTTGCCAGGATTGTAATGAGGTTCCCTTTGCTTTCCCACTGTAGCTCTGGATTTGTCTCTCCAGGCCCATCCAGGGGTCCCTCCTGAAGTTACCTCAGGAATCCTGTGACCACAGCTGCTGTTGCTCCCCAGGACCACACTCACCCTCCTGGCTCTCCACACGCAGTGATGCTCCTGCTCCTCCGACATCCCCCCAGCTCCAGCACAGCCTCGAGTTCTCCCCGCTTCACCAAGAGCTCCTGGCAGGGACTCAGAGTTACTGCCCTGTGTAAGAGTGACCACCACGTGCCCCCTCCACGGGACAGGATGGTCCCTGCCCTGGGCAGGTGATGGGCCATGCAGGACCAGCCTGGAAGGGAAGTCCCTGGAAGGGATTCCTAGGAGGGAATTGGTGTTGGGTGTTGGGAAGGAGGGAGGCAGGGTCAGGCTGGGTTGCAGAGCAATACAGCCAGGCTGCCCACGTCCCAAGAGCTCCCTCTGCCCCAGCAGACCAGGATTGGGCACTTGGAAAGGATCCTTGCCCAATCCAGCACAAACTTGTCCCCCAGGTTTGGGACACGACACATCACCCACAAGGCACGGGCTGGCTGGTGTTGGGCACAGTGTTTGGAGAGCCCGTGTGCCCACGGCTTTCTGAGGGATCACACCCTGGCTTTGGGGCACCTCTTCACTCAGAAATTCCGGGGGAACATCCAGTGAGTGAGACACCAAGTGAGAGGCACCCTCAGGTCTGACACTCCCCCTGGGCAGAGAATGCTCCAAGGCCCTGGGCCAGGCTGGCCTCGGAGGGGACATGGGCCTGCAGGAGAACCCACATCCCACAGGCACCATCTGGTGCTCCACGAGGCATCCGGGGGAAGCACGCCTGCAGACACACTTTTCCAAAGGAGCTGCCAGACCCGTCCATGGCTCCACCATGGCCCCAGGCTTTTGCACTCCCAAGCCACCACTGCCTTATCCTTTCTGAGCCGCAGTGTTTGTTCCTGCCAGCGCCCACCATCCCTCCTGGCTTTGGGAATTGCTCCCATGTGCAGCATCACCCTCCCTCGCCTGCCCGTGCTCAGCGCAAGCATTCCAGAGGGGCTGTGCCAGGCTGCCTCAGACATGACCTCAGGCCAATGTGCAACTTGCTCCAGAGGTGCCTGTTTTCCTCTGGGGGGAATCCACTCAACAGGGATACACAAACCCGTCTGATACGTTCAAAGAATTACTGAGCATCTGCAAGGAGAGGGAAAGAAAAACAAACACACGGATAAAAGGATTCCTAGAACATGACAAAGAGGAAAGAAAAGGAGACAGGGATGAATAAGGCCACCCAGACAGGTCCCAGGCTTTTCCGGGAGCCCACCATTCCCCTGACGAGAGGGACCTCAGCTCAAGCTGTCCCTGCCTGCCTGTCCCCCTCGTTCCTCCTGCTGGAAACATGCACTCCAGCAGGACACGTGCTGCAACTTCACAGAACCATGGAATGCTTTGATTCGGATGGGACCGCAAAGCTCATTGAGTGCCACCCCTGCCGTGGCAGAGACACCTTCCACCGTCCCAGGCTGCTCCCAGCCCTGTCCAGCCTGGCCTTGGGCACTGCCAGGGATCCAGGGGTATCACCAGTGAAGAGCTCCTTTCCTCAAAGCATGGACATGGCTCCTCAACTCCCAACCTCTGCCCTGACTGCTTGGAGCAGCTCATGGACCTGCAGGTCCCAAATGTGCCCCTTTTGAATCCATCCTGAGCAATGCCCCTCTGCTTTCTTTGCATGAAACACACAGCCCAGGCCAGGCTTTTCCTGCTGTCCTTGGCACCAGTCACATCAGGAATATCCGTCCATCTTCCAGTCCTCCAGGGGTCACTCTGCTGACATTCAGAAGATATTGCTCCCCCGTTCCTTTTCCCTGCCCCAGTATCAAGCATTCATCATTTTTATTCGTCCACCAAAAAAAAAACAAAAAACCAATGAGTGCAACCTGTGATCTTCCAGAATAACCAGAGGAGCTGCAGCTTTCACTCTACCCAAGGAGAGGATGCTGAGGCAGCTCAGATCCCTTGGGAGACGTTCAGAACTGGTCTACAAACTCCACCCTGCAATGCTGAGTGGCCAGGCAGCGATGACACCCAAATCCTGAGCTGTGGAAACCCCCTTAGTCCCCAGGAAGAAGCAGGGATGGGCCTGCAGGTCTCCAGGAAAGCCGAGTTGGGCAGCCTCAAGTCCTGCTTGCCCCGGTGGATCTCCCACTGCAGCTCTGCCTTCCCAGGGAGCCCAAACCCTGCTGAGGCAGGGATGGGTCAAGTGGTGTCACCTGCCCTCAGGTGTCCGTATCCCCGGGCTTTGAACTCCCTGCTGTTGGCTGCTGTGAGGATCAGGGCAGCAGCGAGCGATGTCTGGCTCACAGGAAAAGAGGGATGAGGGAGGATGATCCCCTTGGTCCCCAGGACTGAACCAGCAGGGAGCTTTCAGCCCTGGTTTTCACTCTGGGTGCAGCTGGGATGGATTGAAGCAGCAGGGAAACAGAGCTCTCCAGGCAAGGGAGAGAAACAGACCCTTGCAGTGGCTTCAGCCTTTGGACAGGCTTTGATGGCTCATAAAATAAATCACAATGGGCCTGAGAGGTGTCAGCTTGGGAACAGAGATCCCATGGCAGTGTGGATTCCAGGACAGCACAGAGCAGGAGCTACAACAGGCAGGGAGAAGCACCAGAGGCTCTGGGACGTGACGAGAGCTCAGAGGCACATGTGCCACCCCGGGGCTGATGCCACGTCCAGGTCCAGATCCATGCTCATGTCCAGGTCTATTCCCAGTTCCCCACACCCAGGTCTACACCCAGGTCCAGCCACTTCGACCTCATGAAGGTGAGAGCAGGCAGGGCCCTCCCCTGGGAGAGAGGGGATGGGGAGGAATCCTGCCTTGATGGGCTGTGCCAGCACAGGGCACCCCGAGCACGCCAGCCCCGCAGGAATCAGGGCACAACCGGCACAGGACAGGGACTGGAGCTCAGTGGCTCCTTCTGGGCTCCACAAACATTCTTGCTCCTGGGTCCCAGGCTGAGCTCTGGAGTCAGCGAGGGCCAGGACCATTAATAGTGCAGTGACAGTGTTTAAATTGGAGCTGCCACCAGTGCAGACACAATAACTCCCCGTGCCCGAGGAACTGATTAGCAACGGCCCCGGGCTGCATTTTCCATCACCCTCTGCAGAGCGAGTGAGGGATTTGGCTGGGGGGAAAGGGTGACAAGCGGACCTCTGGGGCAATGGTCCACCCTGCCATCTCCAGGCCCTTTCCTCAGGCTGTGCCCTGTCCCCTCTCTCTCGAGTCTGGCCACTGGAGCCCGTTGCACAGAGACCTAGGGCTGCACTGACACTTATTGTCGAGTGTTTACTGTCATTGCCGGGGAGACATTAGTTCAGATTATGTCAAAACAAAGTTATTCCAAGCTCAATCCTAGAGAAAAATATTATTGTAAGCACTGATTGGCGAGGGGCGGCATGTCCACCGCCAGCAGTCCCAAAGCCCAGGGGGTGGGGGGAGATAGGATCTTTGTTTTCCAGCCAGGCTTCCAGCCAAGAGCAGCCAAAGCCGAGGTAGAAGAGAGATTTTGTGAGGCAGCCAGGAATTCAGGTCAAAGCTTCATTTTCTCCAGAAAAAAAAAAAATAATAATAAAAAAATCCTTTAAACTGTAAAGAGAAAGTCTTGTTCCAGCCCCAGCAGTGGCCAGAGAGCGTATGTGCCATATTGTCCAGGAATTGAATGTAAGGAATCCAGATATGCCATGTTATCCAAGAATCACATGTAGGAAATCCAGGAGTGACTTGTTATCTAGGAATCGCATGCTGGGAAGCCAGACACAGCCTGTTAGACGGGGATTGTATGCAAGGAATCCAGATGTGGCACACCAGATGGGGGCTGGATGCAAGGAATCCAGATGTGCTGCGTTACCCCGGAGCTGCAGGGAGGGGTGAGGAGCGGGCAAACACGTGCAGGCTGCACCTACCTGGGGAGTGCAGGTACCCAGCTGGCCCCGGCTTAGCTCAGGAACAGGTGAAGAGCGAAAAAAGGCCCAAAAGCGGGGGCTGCACTTGGGGACAGGTCAGGGACAAGCGCGTAGGGTGGGGGAGCTGGTGGTCAGCGCGGAGCAGGAACTGGCTGGGGGTGCAGGTGGGGTCAGAGGTCAGCCCTGGGGACGGGGGGCAGCAGGGATGGGGGGCAGGTGGTGAACGGCCCCGCTCAGCAGTGCTGGACAATGGCCCCAGGGCCACTAAAGGAGGTCCAGGAGGGGCCTTGAGCAGAGCTGGCAAAGGGAAGGGGAGGCACCAAGGGGAAGAGGAGAAGGGTATGAATGAGCCTCGGGAGGTGCAAATAAGGACAGCAAAATGCAGGAAAAATCTCAGGAGAAATTCCCAGACAGTGAGATAGAGTGGGCAGTGGACACTTCTGCCGAGGCTGGAGGGGATGGATGGGGGCTGTGGAGCAGCTCCCCAGGGAGCTGCAGGGGACGGAGCTGAGAGCTCCAGCTGGGCAGGGGCCCCGTGCTGCAGCCGAGCCCTGGGGAGCTCAGCCGAGCCCTGGGGTGTCACCGACACCACCCCGGGTCCCATCCCGAGCACAGCCCCCTCATCCTGGGACACAGGAACGGTGGGAAGCTGCCTCCACACGGGTGAGCTGGCAAGGATGTCACCACCAGCCCAGCACCTCAGGAACCCCTTCACAAACCTGGGAAGTGCTGGGAGAAAGGAAATCTTCCCCTACACTTGTCCCCTGGGGCCAGCACCTGGTTTGGAACTCTTCAGAGTCACAGTCTCTCCCTGTGCCAGGACATCTTCCCAGGAGCTGGGCAGAGCTTCAAAGCAGCTGGTGCCATCCCCTGGCAGTCGAGGCTCGTCTGGCCCCACCCCAGGGGATGTAGGATATGGGGAATAGGGATTAGGTCCGTGACTCCACTGCTGGATGATTCGGTGCCAGCCGGTGATCCGGTGCTGTGGATCCAGTGCTTCCCCCAGAGCGCCCTGGGGCTCAGGTGTGCTGCTCCGACACATCCCCGCCCCTCCAGGATGTGCTTTCTCATCTGCTCTCCTCTCAGGTCTGTCTTTGTCCTTCCCTCCCGCCCGCCCACTGAACGAGAGCCACAGAAACAAAGCTCTGGACGGCTCTGGGGACCGGCCAAAGCACGAGCTGTGCAAATGGCACCAGGCAAAGTGCCCGGCGTTATTCTGGGTGGAAATGGCCTCTCCAGAGCCCTCCCTTCCCAGAGCTCCTGCAGGAAGGGGCACCCACGAGGTGGAGCGTGCCCCAGCCACAGGGATGTACGGAATCAGAACATTCTCCCTTGGCTTTGGGGAGGATGGAGCAGAGGAGGGGGGAGTGGGCAGGGGTGGGACAGCAAAGGTGCCCCCAGGGAGAAGGACAGCAAGCATCCAGCTGTATCCTGGGTGTCCTGGAAAAGATCCTGATCCTGCCCGTGCCATCTTCTGGGTAATTCTGGGCAGGTGGGAGAACATTCAGAGTCAGAACTCCTTCTGCAGACACACAGGTGGTGGCAGTGCCACCAACTGTACCCTTGTCCTCAGCACCATCTGCTGCTGGTCTGCACTGTCACCTTTGGTGGCTGAGATCTCTATCCCATAATAACCTCCATTCCTCTGCACTGTCTTGTCCATCTCCTGTGTCATATCCAACGTCCACCACCATCCTGGTTCCATGATGATCCCCTGGGGGGGACCTGTGGTCTGAGCAGGTCTGTGCAGCTGGACACGGAGCTGCACCCACCTTCCTGTGAGCACCCTGCTCCTTTTTCGGCTGGGTGCCCCCTACCAAAGGGCAAAGCCCAGACAGGAGGGGGCAGCCGGGGGGGTCGGGCTCTGCTCCCAGGGAGCAGGGACAGGAGGAGCGGGAACGGCCTCAGGCTGGGCCAGGGGAGGCTTGGGGTGGATAATGGGGAAAACTTCTTCGCAGAAAGGGTGCTGAGGCTTTGGAACTGCCCAGGACAGTGGTGGAGTCCCCATCCCTGCAGGGGTTTAACAGCTCTGTGGGTGTGGGGACACGGGTCAGTGGTGGCCTTGGCAGTGCTTGGGGAATGGTTGGACTCGATGACCTCAGAGGGCTTTTCCAACCTCAGTGATTCAGAGATTTTGAGATTCTAACAAGCTGTGCACGCACCAGCTGGCTCCCCACCAGGGCCATGAAGGAATGGGATGAACAGCATGATCTGGTCCTTGCCAGCAAAGGTAACCTGGAGAATTTCTCCTACAAGCTGGCCCAGAGCCTGACTCACAGAAAAACCTGGTGCAGCAGTGCCAGAGCTCCAGGCAATGGTGAATCCTCCCAGTATCCAGGATCTCCTCCAATGCCTGGTGACTCTCAAAGAGCGGGAAACTGCAGCTTGTTTCAAGGCTGAGTTTGTCTAAATCAGATTTGCAGCCAGTGGATCGTGGTGTGCGTTTGTCAACGCTCCCCAAAGCATCCCCCCCCAGGAAACATTTTCACGTACAAGTACCTTTAAAAGTGGTGACATCACCAGCCAGGCTCCTCCGAGCAAGTGGGACAAACCGCACCCTGCATCCTGCAGTTCACTCCCAGCCCCTGGGACCGGGGTCCGTGACGAGTGGACAACCACGTCCGGCTGCACGGCCCCCTCCCTGGGCCATCAAGCCCCGGCTCATGGCAGGTGTCCAAGCCCTTGGCATTGTCCGGTCTTTCCAAGACCTGTTCCATGCCAATGTCAGCATTTCAGGGACTCTTCCAGCAGCTCATTCCCAGCCCCAGGGTATCAGTGACCCAGGCCTGTTGGTCTGTGGTTGCAGGGCCTCCCTCGTTACAGATGAAATTGCTTTACCCCGGTCTCCGTCATTACAGATTTAATTACTTTACCCCGCCAGGATCGAACGTGTCTCTCTGCTTTGACCCAGCACAGGGTGGAGTCGTTTGTTGAACGCTGAGGGTTTGCTCGTTACCATTAGGCCCCATTTGTTTTACGCAGGGCTGGGATTTGGGGTTGGCTTCACTTGGTTGTCCTCACTGCGTGTTCTCCAAGGCTTCTCACAGCCATCAGCCGGTGACAGCTCACTGATTTCTTTGGCTTCCCCTCCTACCACCAGCAGTTCTGTACATTGCTGGAGCCCTCCCTGTTCCTCATCCTCCCTGGGGTGCTCCTCCTCCTCCAGCCCATGCATTGGACCCTGGGTTTTGGCACATCCCAGGCTCTCAGCAGAAACCTTCTCCATGTTGGAGTTACCACCTCCAGGAGAGGTGGGAGTGTCCCATGGGCCAGAGGGACTTGGATGGAATTGCCAACCCTGGATATTCCATCACCTCTGCTACAGCCTTCTCCTGTGTCTGTCCACAGACGATCTGCTGGACCCCTCCCAGGTGGATGGAGCAGCCAGCCGGGACATTGGGTGCTCTGCTGGCTCTAAGGGTGACCCCATCCGAGGTCGTCACCAGCTGCCATCATCCCGCTGTCCCAGGACGTGTCACCAAGGTCTCTTTTCCCGTCCAAAGGCTGCTCAGTTGCACACCACCAGCCTCCCCACCATCTGACACTGCCTGCTCAGCGTGAGTCACCCCCTCCAGAAACCATCTGAGGCAGAAGGATGAGGAAGAGGGGAAGGCACGCTGCCCTCTCCAAGGCAGCAAAACAAAGTCGACACTTTGGCCTTGGTTCAGCCCCTTGCTTCTGCCCCAGATGCTGGCCAGGCCCCCGCCTGGTTCCCACCTGCTGCACTGCTCGGGCAGCGTGGTCCTCCCCCTGCAGCTGCAGGCCACCACACTTACACGTCCAAACCGCCTCTGACAGCTTCTTCCCTGGGAGAATTATTTCGGGCTATGAAATCATGGCTTTTGGGGCACTGTTGAGATGTCCTTGAACGAGTCCCAGTTTTTGCTAACACCTCCCACTCTAAATTTACAGTCCCAGTCGGTCACGCCAGCAATTGTTTCAAATTTTAGCAAATTGACCTTTCAGATATCCAAATAAACACTCTGTTCATGGATGGCCAAGGCGAGCACAGCCACGCTGCTCTCCCGTGCCCATGGATCCCCATCCCAAGCCCAGAAATTCACCTGTCATCAGCAGAGCCCCCTCACTCCTTCCCCTGACAGCATCCAGAGCTCCCTGCACCAGTTCTTGTCTGGTTTTCAGAAACTCTGCAGAAGTTGTGTTGCTGACTGCACAACGCAGCCCTTAAGCCTCTTACCCGGCATCTCCAGGGAATGACTTTCCCTCCTGGAGCCTTTCCTGCAAGCTGCAATCACATTTCACATCAACGACCCCGTCTAATTAGAGAAGCCCATCTGCCTGTAGGGCTGCCTTTGGAATGCAGGGCCATCCGCGATGTGTCAGCTCCTGTCCTGCCCCTGGGCTGAGCCGCTGCTGCCCGGGGTCACAGTGCTCATCCAGCCTCTCTTTCAGCTGTTGCAGGGCTTGAACAGCCCCTCCCGGCAACAGCGTTTCATTCATTCCTAATCCCATTTTCCCTCCTTGTGAGGCAGTTAAATACTTTACCTTTGGGGCTGGGGTTTTTTTTATTCATTATTCACCTCGGAGCCCTTCGCCGCATTTTTGGCAGCCCTGGGCCCCGGAGTCCCTCCCAGCCACCTTCGTTCCTGGAGCTGGTTTGTTTGCCGAAACTCGCGCTGTTTCTGGCCATAGTTTCACTGGGCTGAGCTGCCACTACATTTGTAACGAGTGTTGGGCAACAGCACGAGCAGACTTCGTGTTTCTAAACCCGGCTATTTTTGGGACACGCGCGTGGCGCTGCTGGGGCTGAGGTCACCATCCCACCACGTGCACACCCTGGACACTGCTCTGCTCCATCCCGCCTCGTGGGACCTGCTCCGACACCCGGGTGCCCCAAACCTGCGCCGAGGGGCTCAGCTCACCAGCTCAGATCCCTCACAGCAGGCACCACCCAGCCTGGGGTCAGCCCTCTGCCCACACCACGCTCCGGGTTCTCCGTGGTCTTCCACAGTGGGATCATTTGTAGGAGGAACATTGGCGAGCTTTGGGTGCCAGGTCTGGGAGGTCTCCGCACTGGCGCTGGGCACACTTTGGACATGATTGTTGGTCACACCAAGATCTGCTGCTCCAGGAGGTGCCAGGCCAGCACTCGTTGTCTCCCACCCCCAGGTTACCCAACCGGTGCATCAGCAGTGGTGTGAACCCAGCTCCAAGCACGTTCCATGGATCACCCCCTCTCAACACACCTCCCACAGCAGTGGGATGCCTCCAGGGGGACCAGCCAGGGCAGGGGTGTGGGCAGCTCCTCCCCATGGAGCCACATCTCCAGGATGAGGGTCAACATCAGGCCAGGCTCCCTGCACTGTGAGGGAGGGCCCAGATCCCAACTCCAAATGGGTGCTGCTGACAGAGGTTCCCACAGCTGGAAGGACAGAGGCCATAGCATCCCTTGGATCCCTTGGATCCCTTGGATCTCCTTCCCACCCAGGCAGAGGGGATGGGAATGGCCACTGGCTCCAGCTGGTCTCCCAGAGAACCCTTGTCCCATGGGACAGCCCCTTCCCCTTGACGATGCTGTCAGACTCGGACCCTGGAGGAAGATCCAGCTGTCGAGGACAAGGTGGGGCTGGGGCTGTCCAGGCTGCAGAGGTTCCGGAGGCTCATGGATCCCAACAGACACCAGTGCCAAGCTGACCTTGCCAAGGATGTGGAGCAGCTCTGCTCCAGGTGCCCACAGCACATCCGGCACGGAGCAGTCCCGGGCACCACATGGGATTTCGGAGGTGCCGCCAGCGGCAGCGCAGGCGTCGGTGACTCATGGAGTGAGAACAGGCAGTTCTGCAGGACCGGGGAGCCCGGGGAGACAACAACAGTCTGAGATTTATTCCACAAAGCAGCCTGAAAACAAACCCGAGGAATGTTTATTATTTTTCCTATGTGGCAGGGAAATAAAGCCCGATTGTCTCTCGCCTGGAAATGCTGGCACCCGCACACACGGCTCCTCCGCGGAGATAGCGGCCGCAGCTGGACACTCCCAGGCCTGAGTCAGGGCTGCCTCGCCGTGCTGTGCGCTGCAGAGGAAGGGAGATTTATGGAGTGACTGAATCCCTGGGACGGAGCCCGCTGGGAAAGGTCACACCGAGCTGCAGGAGCACCTGCCACAGCCACAGACCCTTGGGGTTTCTTTCCATCCAGCACAGCCCCCGGGCTGAGAGGGATGGTCACACACGAGGAGGGAGTCACCACCCCCTCCGCAGAGCTGTTTGTCCCCTCCCCGTGGGGAAGCGTTGGTGGCACAGGAGGGCTGGGATCTGCTGTGGGGCCACTCATGCTGAGCCCACCCGCAGCACACCAGCTGTGCCCTCCCTCGACATCCTCCCCCTGAACCCCACCCTGCCCTCCCCAGCATCCCCAAACACCTTCCTGGCTCCAGAACGGCCGGGCAAGGTAACACTTGGGATCTCATTGATCCAACACCACCCAGCCCAGCCCAGATCCTCTGGAAGAGCAGCCGGCAGAGCTGGAGTCACTGAGCAAGATGTCAGAGACCGTGAGGACAAAGACAGAGCCAGCACTGTGCCCAGTCGCCCCACAGAGAGCACAGAGCCACCCCAAAACCCAGCCGGCGTCACCCTGCACCACACCCCATCCAGATGCTCCGTTGTTCCTCCAATACTCCACCTCCAAGAGCTGCCAGCCTCCCTGGGGTGCTGCTCCCACAGAACCAGCGCTGAGCCATTCCCCAGAGCCGCTCCCGTTCCTGGCAGCAGGAACACCAGCCCTGGGACTGGTGCAGCTGGGAGCGCTGCGGGGATGGGAGCAAACACCGCTGGAAGCAGGGCCCTGGCAAGGGCAGGGGTGGGCAGCACGAGGATGAGCAGCTCCTCAGAATTCCAGCACAGCCGGTGCAGCCTCAGTGGGCCCGGGCTGGGAAAGTGAGAGATGGGCTCCCCAAAAGGAGGAGTTGGAGCCACAGAAAGCGGCTGGCAGGAAGGTGGAGTCACAAAGCTCCCAGGGGAGGGGACAAAGGGCTGTGGGCCCCCCAGCAGCCTCGGGATTTCCAGAGGTGGGCAGGGAGGAAGGGGCCGCTGTGGGCAGTGCCAGCCCGTGCCCCCCACTGCAGCCACCCCCTGCTCATGTTTTCCACATGTCTGGCTGGGGCCCTGCTCTCTGATCCCGCCTTGCAAGTTTTTCCAGCTTTGACCTCAGTCCCACTGCAGAACATGCAGCCTCTGCAGGCTTGGGAGGGCTGGAGCCCATCCCGTTCCCTGCCCTGTCTCGCAGGGCCCAGCCCTTTACAAATCAAGAATGTTTATTTTAATTTATTTTTTTTTAAAAAAGAAATAAAAAAAACCCCTCACATAGAGTTAGGGAAGCCCTGAGACAACAAACAAACATGAGTGTGATACTGAGCTTCAAAAGGGCAGGAAGAACCAGTCTGTGCCTCATAAAATAATGAGTGAGTATTAGGAAAAGATCCTTAAATACCACAGATAAAAAAAGCAAAAGCATCTGGCACAGACCATTTGCAAAGAACATCTCTTGCCTGAGAAACTTAATTGTTTTGTCAGGAAGAATTACTGGAAGAGGCCAATTAGAGCTGGATTTTGGTTCAGTGCCTGGCCTGATGGCCCCAAAGATTAGCACCCACACGCATCTCGGTGTCCCAAGCAGTGTCACACCAGCTCTGGCCCAGCATGTGGAGCAATGCCTGGGAACTGCTGGGGACACAGGGATGTGTCCGGGTTTGTGTGGCCACCAGCCATCCTAGCAGGGCGTCAGGGTCCATTCCCAAGCCCTGGGGACACTGGGACCAGAGGGGCTGGGCTGCTGTTGAACAGGGAGATGTGAGAGCGGTGAAGTGAAGCCCTTGAATCCCGGGATCCCACGGCTGCTCCATGGGGAACATCCTCTGAAGGGTCTGAGAAACCAAACTGTGGGGAGTGACCCTGGGATTGGGAGAGGACAGTGAGTAAAGAGGAGCCTTCACCACGATGGGGCAGTGGCACCATCCCTGGGGCACCGGGGACAATGTCTGGGCTCAGCCTGGCACGGCCTGCTCTGGCACCTGGGAGAGGATGTGCAGCTCCATCAGCTCCACGAGCCAGAACCATCCTGGCGCCGGGCCAGGTGCCAGAGCCAGACGAGGCTCAAATCCCAGGCAAGTGTCCCGGCTTTAACCAGAGCCCGCAGGGAACAGCCCAGGGCTGCTTGGTGCCACATCTCAGAGCCTTCAGCCCCTCAGCGACTGTCACAAGCATTCCTGGGAACAGTCAGAAAATCCCAGAGTACCTGAGGTGGGAGGGGCTTTGTGGAGGTGTCTGGTCCAGCCCCACTGCCCCCAGCACAGCAGGTCCAGGGTGATGTTGTTGCCTGGGGCCAGTCAAGTTCTGAACATTTCCGAGAGCAAAGTCTCACCCACTCCTCCATTCCCATATTTTCTCACAGAGGAAAAATAATTCCATGAGGACAAATTCGGGCAATTCCCTGTGTTGCAAGCCACAGCTGTCACCTCTGGTCCTGCTGCACCCCAGCAAGGCAAGGTCATGAGGGCATGGAACAGAGCAGGGGCTCTTCCCTGCTGGGCCCCAGCTCCTCCTCATCCCCTGCTCCTGCTCCACCACCCCAGCAGTGTCCTGTGCCCTGCGGAGGGGACAGTGGCTGCCGGGGCCACTCAGGGCCAGGCCTGCAGGTGCTGCCCAGGAGCCTTTGCCCTGCAGGGCTTGGGGCCCGGGGCCAAGGGAGAGGAGAGGGCAGTGAGGGCAGCACGGGAAGTGGGAGAGGGCAGAGGCAGGGAAGGCTTTGGAACAGCCCTGAGGGAGACATCCATTCACTCACAGCGACCCCAAGCATGAGTGAAACCAGAGCCTGGGGGAGAGATAACAGCACGATTACAGTGAAACTGGAATCCAGACTGTGGCTTGCCTGCTCTGCTGCGGAAAAAAGCAAAAAAAATAACAAAATACCTAGCACAGGCACCAGCTCCTGCCTGCTGGACACAGCCTTGGAGAGCTGCTCCTTGGCAGGAGCCAGGGGCACGGGGTTGTGCCCATGACTGGACGGGGCTGGTGGCACTCAGGGAGCTCTTGTGGGGTCCTTATGGCACCCGACATCTGCAGAGCCCTGCCAGCCTGGGGTGATCCCACAGCCTGGGGAAACAGGAGTCTGGGATCCCACACATCCCAGCATGTCCCAGGAGCAGCTTGGGACGGGACACGCTCGCTGAGGGCAACTGGAGACAAGCCCAGGAACGACAAGTCCCCTCAGTGACCCTGGCCCGAGAGGAGCAGAGCATCTGCTGCGCTGCAGTGCCTTGAGCTGCACACCCGCGGTGTTTGGGCTCTTGGGACACGCTCAGGGCCTGCAGCCAAGCCCAGCAGCCCCAGCTCAGCCCCAGCTCAGCCCCAGGCACCAAAGGTGATGAGCAATGGCCAGCCTGGCACAGCCTGGCACCCCCAGCGCAGGGCAGTACCCATCCCACCAGCCTGGGAACGGGGCAGCTTGGGATTATGGAGTGTAATCCTGGAATGCTGGACCCCTGGCATCCTCATCACAAGACAGAACACATAAAGGAGTCCCTGGGAAATTACAGGGGTGGAGAGGTCCCTCCTCAACCCCAGCTCCGCAGGCAGCACTGGTGGGAGCTGCCCCTCGCTGCCCCCATTCCCTGCCAGGGGCACCAGCAGCCCCAGACGGCCACAGTCCCTCTCTGCAGGAGCACAGCATCCCAGGATGTGGCTGTCAGGAGCAGGAACACGGGCCATAAATCACTCGGGCTGCGATGGGAGCTGGCTCCAGGCCACGGCCATGGCAGCCCCTCGAGCTCCCCTTGCCAAGGGGAACAGGCAGGGCACGGGGTGCTGGCGGCGCTGCCACCACACGCAATCCGTCTGCAATGCTGCAGCGTGGCTTTATATCAAACAGGGCCAAAGGTTGGATGATTTAATTTTTTCGGTTTGTCTTGCAGTACAGCAGGAAATAGCTGGGATAGTTACATACCTGGCGAGATGGCCGAGGAGCCGGGGGCCAAGAAACACAGAGGATCTGGCATGGCCTGGAGCATCCGTGCTGCACACAGAGTCCGCAGGCACCCGGGGCTGGGGGTCTGCACACCTGAGTGGGGAGTGCTGGGTCACAGCGAGGACCCCCACACTGGCCAAGGCTGCAGGAACCGGGGTAGAGTGACCAGCATGACCTGGGTGGCTCAGACGCACAGAATCCTGGAATGCTTTGGGTTGGATCAAATCTCATCCGGTGCCACACCTGGCCATGGGCAGGGACACCTCCCACTGTCCCAGGCTGCTCCAAGCAGCCTGGACACTGCTCCAAGCCTTGGACACTTCCAGGGGGTGAGGAAGGCACAGCTTCTCTGGGCACCCTGTGCCAGGGCCTCACCATCCTCACAGAGAAGAATTTCTTCCCAGTATCCCATAGTATCCCATCTAACCCTGCCCTCTGGCAGCAGGACGCCATTCCCCCTTGTCCTGGCACAGAAATCTTCTCTGACACTGGCACTTTGCTGCCTTCTTGACCCCCAAATCCTTGTGCTGCCAGCAAAGCAATTGTCCTTCCCTTGCTGAGGCCAATCAGACCAAGTTCCTCCTGATCCTGATCCTGATCCTGATCCTGATCCTGATCCTGATCCTGATCCTGACCCTGATCCTGACCCTGCTCTCCAGCCTCTGTGGGGCTCCTCCAGGCCTTGCTCTCCACCAAGGTCAGCCTGAGAGTTTCCTCTTACAGCATCTCCCTTAACGAGGTGGGTTGCCGGGTGTCTTTTCTAAAAAGATCTTTTCTTCAACAAGTCAGGCTCACTTTGAGCTGGTCCTTCAGTGTTTCTCTTGTGGAGTCTGTGGGTTCGAGGGTGTTGAGGATTTGGGGACCCACACCTGCACACACGTTAGAACAGCCCCAGGAGAGCCGTGGTCCTGTGAAACAGCATCAAACCCCTTCCTGTGGTCCAGGAGGCGGAGGTTCCCTGCCTTGCCCTGCACTGAGAGGTGGGGGCAGTGCCCAAACCTCCCCTGCACCCACACAGGGTGACACGGTCTCAAATACTTTCCCAGCTTACAGCACTTTTCATGGACCTGCTGAGCCACAGCTGAGCCTTTGGCTGTGGTAATCCCTGGTGGATTTTTCTTCCATGAACTCCAGCTGAACCCACCCTTTGAACACACGTGAGCTGCCAGTTTAATTGTTACTTGAGATAATCCACAGATGAGATTTCTCCAGCCAGTGTTCAAAGTGCTGTAAGACAAAAGCCCATCACCAGGCTTTTGGAAATATGGGATTTATCCAAGCTCCCTGTGCCTCCAGCCCAGCCTAGGCTGAGCACTAGTCCTCTCCCAGGGAGGATTTCATCTGCACTCCCCACTCAATGTAGAAAAGGAAGGTAACCAAGCAGCCTCCCCGGACCCAGCCATGGTCACACCTCCCCAGAACCACAGGGACCACCATGGGTCACCAGGACCACCAGGGACCACCTTCACCTTCTCTTTGGACCCTGGGAAATCCATCAGTCACCCCCAGCAGGCTGTGCTGCCTCTGCCCATGCACTCCTGTTACCCTGTCTCGAATGATTTAAAGTTGTTTCCGCTGTCTGGGCTCCTCCTCCTTGTTCTTGAGATAATTCCCAAGATTTCCATTTTGCCAGATTCCTGGCCTTTCCCTGAACTTACTCCCTTAAATCTGTTTCCGCAGGAGCGGGCAGCTCCCCGCAGGATCCTCCCTCACCCGTGCTTCCCGGGAGCTGTGACGTCGCAGCTCCCAGCCCGAAGTCTTCGCTTCGCTGCTCTCCCGCCCTTCTCCTTCCAAGACTCTGATTGCACACCCTCTTCCAGCTGCAACTGGAGTTCGGGGAGACCCAACCACTAGCCTGCCTAACCAGGTCACTTGGATCAACATGGGCTGGAGAGCACTCAGAGGAGCGGCTCCAGCCAGGAAATCCAAAGATGCAATCCTCCGGCAAAGTCCTCCAGAGCTGAAATCCTCGGCAAAGGGAGGGCAAGACTCAACGGCCAGGAGCAATCGGTTGACATCATTTCACGACCAGGCAAAGATGTCATCGAGCTCTAGGATGGATGAACTCAGGGGCATGGAATGAGTTGTTCTTTAAGGTCCCTTCCAACCCAAACCTTTCCAGGATTCTAGGAACTCAGTCCATGGTCATCGTCACCCAACCCGCTGTCACCTTCCCACTCCATTGCTCTCACTCCAAACTGTTTGTGCGACTTCTCTGCTTGCTCTCCCTGGATGTGTGACGTGGTCCAAGTCTGGTGATTCGGTTCCAGTCGGAATTGGCAACGCTCAGCTCAGGTTCAGCTCAGCTCAAGAAAGTAACACTGGTTTGCCCTCTTTGGCTCCGCTCCCGCAGGGACCCCCCTCAAATCCTCATTTGGGCAGGATGGGCAGGGCATGGAGCAGCTCAGGGATTCTCCATCCCTCCTGCCAATGGGGAGCTGCTGGGCTGACAGCAAAGCTGGGATTCAGGGATTCCCTGAGAAAGGAAGGACTGGGCTCCAGGAAATACTGCAAGAGCCTGGGGATAAAATGAATAACAGCAATTGGACACAGCAGTCCTCCCTCCTTCCTGAAAATATGTAGAGTTGGGAGTTGGTGAAGGAACTTACAAACTGCTCTTTAGGATTCAGATACCCAAACGCCACCAAAGCCCTGGTGCAGGCAGAGCTGAGGCAGCTCAACCTCACCAAATGTCAAATGTCAAAGCGCTTTAGGATCATCAGGATGAACCTCAACAGGTAAGGTCCAGACCGCCCTGGCATCACTGGGATCACTTGGAGAGCAGCCAGCCTTCCTGAAAACACTGACTCATCTTTTACAAGTCACAAGAAATCCTTTGTTTATTTATAGCCACTAATCCACCCATTAATTCCTGCTCCAGTGAAAGTTTGCACCTTATTACTGAGCTGGGTTTTATTGACTTCAATTTCCACCTCCTGGATCTCACCCAGCCTGTCCCTTGTTCTTCCCAGGAGGTGGCAGTCACTTCCCAAGATGCAGGGACGAAGCAGGGCAGTCCCAGGGAGGAGATTTGGAGCTCGGCTGGGTCTCACAGGCGTGATCGCGGTAGCCAGGCTGTGGCCGGGCAGGCGGTCGGGGGGATCTGGGGACGTGGTCGGGGGTTGTGGTGCAGCCACACCTGGGATCCCAGGAGTGGCAGGGATGTGACCAGCGAGTCACGCTGTGTCCCGGGCTGGGAACAGGGAGCTCCTGGCGTGGACTCAAGGACTCTGAGTCACAAGGGTGCTGTTCCACGAAGGACACTGAGTCACGGGGGTGCTGTTACACGAAGGATGATGAGTTCCAGAGGTGCTGCCCCGGAGAGACGCTGAGTCACAGGGCTGAGGTGTGCCAAGGTGTCCGTGAGGTCATGGCACTGCCTGTGGGAATGGGAACAGGGAGGCAGCACCAGGGGAGCTCACCTGGCTGTGGGAAGGGCTGTGAGGGTCAGGAAATGGGTCCAGGAGGTGATGGGGTGTGAGAGAGGAACAGGGCATACGTGGCTGTGGGTGGGACCCCCACAGCTGTGGGTGGGTGGGATGAGTGGCTGTCCAGGTGTGTTGGACACGGCCAGGGTGGGAAGTTCCCAATCAGGGGAAAAGAGCAGGTGACAATGGGGACGAGAGGGAGCAAGGGGGAAGGGGGACAAGGAGTGAGGTCCATGGGCTGGGAGTGTGGATGTGATTTGTGGGGCTGCTCAGAGGTGAGGAAGAGGCTGAGCTCAGGGGAGTGCTGCAGCCAGAGTGCACCGTGTGGATGGATCCAGTGGCATTTGGGATGGGGATAGAGAGAAATGCGAATGTCACCAGTGTGGGAGCACCGTGCCCCTGTGCTGTGCTGGCCTGGGACTGCCAGGAACTGCAGGGGCAGAGGGGCTGTGGGAGTGCACCGGGGGCACAGAAGGGAGTCTGGAAGCCACAGGAAACACCGGGGGTGCAGGGAAATGGAGCACCAAGGACTGGGGATGCAGGAGGAGGGAGGGGAGCACCACACCCTGGGGCTGCGGGTGGGATGGGAGGCAGGTGACGCATGTACAGGGGCTGGAAAAGGAAAACGCTCCATCCTCTAAGGATGCGGGTGCAGAGCAAACCCACCCAGGGTGTGTGAAACCCCACCAGCCACCAGGCCTTGTCCTGCTGTCTGTCACCTCCTCGGCCATGGAAAGACCACAGAATCGGTAAGGCTGGAAAAGCCCTCCAAGGTCCAGTCCAACCATTCCCCAGCTCTGCCAAGGCCACCACTGACCCAGGTACCCAAGTGCCACATCCCAGGGCTGTTAAACCCCTCCAGGAATGGGGACTCCACCCTTGCCCTGGGCAGCTGTGCCAGGGCCTGACCTCCCTTTCTGTGGAGAAATTTTTCCTGATATCCAACCTGAACCTCCCTCCTGCCTCTGTCTCCCCCCAGCACTCTGTCACACCACCTTGATGAAGAAGCTTAGGGACATTCCAACAGCATTGGGATGGCCAGGGGAACAGCGTTGGTCCCACCCCAAGGGCCAAGGACGTGCCAGGGATGTCCTGCACAGGCCCTGGGCCATGCAAGCCCCCCTGCCCAGGGTATCAGTGCCACCACACCCTTCACCAGGGGTCAAGGAAGGCTCAGAGGGGGGACCTGCAGGCAGGTTGGGTGCCCGGTGACACTGCCCACCCTGGAGAAACCTGGCCCAAGCCCAGCACAGACCTGGGCTTTCCCAACTCCTGTCCCAGCTCAGTGGCAGATTTGAAGGTGAGGAACCTGCCTAAGCTGCTCTTCCACCCCTGCACCAGCTCCCTGAGGAGGGAGGGCAGGTGAGGTCCCACCAGAGATCTGTGGGCTCAGGGGCCTCAGCTCCTGCCTCGGGGGTGAATGTCCCCCAAGCCCTTTTGAGGGGTGGTGGGGACACTCCAGCAGGGCGGCTGAACTGAGCTCCAGGGTCCCAGCACCCCTCGGGGCACAGCCAGACCCCTGTCCCCAGGCAGGGGACAAGGACAGTACCCCAAGGAGCTGCACCACAGGAGCAGATGTCCTGTGCCCCAGAGCGAGCCCGCCAGCACCAGGCCACGTGTCGGGACAAAGTGCAGCCTCACACCGGCACCGGCCGTGGGAGGCTCCAACCTGCCACAGCCCGCTGCCACCTCTGTCCCCCGCCGCCAGCGGGGACAGCCCAGGGCATCCAGTGCTGGCAGCAGGTCCGGGACAGAGCCCGGCTGGCCCGTGCTGGGTCCCAGCCAGCCCAGAGCCGCGGTGGTGGCACGGGCTGAAGATATGAAGATGTCACAGCTGTGCTGTGGCAGAGCCAGCCAGCCCCGGCAAGGGGATGCTTGGTGGAGAAATTTTTCCTTCGGGGCTGGGTCTGTGCAGGGCAAGGCTGTGCAAGGCATGAGCCAGGGGCCCCTGGGGCCAGCAGAGCCGGGGACAGGGGGTGCTGGCGGTGCCTCCTGGCCCTGGTTTGTAAATGAAGGTTCAATTAGTGGCAGGAACCATGACGGAGCTCTGAGAGTCGCTGTTGGAGGCCTGCTGGCCACGGCTCTGCCGGGGAACCACGCACGAGGGACAGGTTGGGCCCACGCTGGTGGCAGCAGAGGGGACAGAATGCCCATGAGCAGTGGCATGAGCTGTCACAGCACTGCAGCCCCCGCGGGCGCCGCCGGGGAGCCAGCCCCGCGTCCTCGGGTGGGTGGGACGATCCCTGTTCTCACGGGGCCGAGCCCTCGCCGCCCCCCAGCCCCGCACTGTCCTCTGCCACTCCAGCGGGAATTCTCCGAGGGCACCCCGGGGCTAGAGGGTCCGTCCCGCGGGTGGAGGGCTCCCTCTCGAGGGCCCCGGCCAGCACTGCCCGCCCGCGGGGCTGAGCTGTCCCCACGTGCGACCGCGGGCAGGTCCCCGGGGAGGGAAGGGCAGGGAAGCGGGAGGACGCGGGGACCACAGAGGAGGTGACGAGGCCACCAGCGCGGCCTCGGGGCAGCACTGGCTCCGTCAGCACCGCATTTTCTTCCCGTCATTAATTAGCAGCTCCATCCGTCACTAATTAGCGGCTGGATCCGTCGGTTTCGCTGCTGGAAACAGCCGGAGGTGGTGGGGCACAGCTGTGGGCTGTCCCAGAGCTTGTCCCACATCCTCGCTAGGACACCAAAGGTTGGGTTAACAGGGGACCTCCCAGGGAGAGCCCTCCAGGAGATTACGGAGCTGGGTACGGAATGCGACAAATGCTGGGCACCTGGATGGGGCGTTCCAGAGAATTATGATCCGGAGGGGACATCCTACCCCCGCCCTGTGCAGCGTGGTGGCTCTCAGGGGTGTTTCTTACTCTGAGTAAAACCCAAACTTCCCGTGGATTATCCACTTATGGCACACCTCAAGTTGGAAAGGACCCGATAGGGATCATCAAGTCCAACTCCCCGCTCCTCGCAGGTGCCAGGATATTCCTCCTCCTTCCCAGCCCCGAGAGTTCCCAAGGGGCAGGGCAGAATGACCCCCGCGGGGTGGGGACGTCAGGACAAGGAGGACCTGCCCCCGTGGTGGGTGGCTTCCCCTCTGTCACTGCCACCCACAGCGGGACAGGGCGGGCTCGGGTGGTGGCCGCACTGGGTCATGGTCGGAGTGGAGGAAGAAGGTGAGGATGCAGGATGGAGATGACAGCGCAGCATCGGGGCCGTGTGGGGCTGGGACCAGGGGCCGGGCAGGAGGTGACCTGTTCAGGGGACTGTCCCTGCGCCTGGGACACGAGTGACGCGATGGGAACTGACCCCTACAAGTGACAGAGCAGCAGGGACACGGGACACTGCAGAGAGAGTGGTGGCCGTGGGACTCCCGGTGCCAGCCCCCGGGGGAATTCGCTGTCACCCCGTAAGGCATTTTATGTCACCATCCGTGGACTTGGTCAGCCCCGCAGGGCATTTTACACGTTCCTGGGGCACTTGGTCACCCCTCAGGACACTTGGTCACCCCTCAGGACACTTGGCCCTTCACCCCCCCCTTCCCGGCGCATTTGGTCGCTCCCAGCGCCCCGACCCCGCTCCCGGGGCAGCCCCGGCGGCCAATGCAGCGCGGGGGGCGTGGCCTGCGGCGGGAGAGGGCAGCCAATGGGGCGTGTCCTGGGCGGGGCCATGATGGGTCCGGGGTGGGGGCGTGTCCCGAGCGGGCAGCGGAGCCAATGGGCTGCGGGGGGCGTGTCCCGGTGCGGGGTCAATGGGGCGCGGCGGGTCCGGCCGGTACCGGGATGGTGCTGCCGGAGGCGGTTCGGGACCGGGTGGCCGCGGTTCACCGGGGCTCGGCGCTGCCCGAACGGCTGCGGCTCTATGATGGCTGGGCCGCCCGCTACGAGCAGGTACCGGGGACACGGCGGCGACGGGAGCGCCGGGGGGCCGCGGCTGTCCCCGCTGACCGCCGTGTCCCCGCAGGATGTGGCAGCTCTGGAGTACCGGGCACCGCATCTCGCCGCCGCCTCGCTCGCCTTCGCCTTTCCCGCGCCGCCCGCCGGAGCGCGGCTGCTCGACGTGGCCTGCGGCACCGGGCTCGTAGCGCGGGAGGTACCGACGGGACGGGACGGGGACGGGGACAACGGGATGCGGCGGGGGGGACGTTGCCTCTGTCCCTGCAGCTCCATCGGCGCGGGTTCCGCTGCCTGCACGGCGTGGACGGCAGTGCGGGGATGCTGGAGCGGGCACGGAGCACCGGGCTCTACCAGGAGCTGCGGCTCTGCGTCCTGGGCCGGGAGCCGCTGCCCGCGCCCGCAGGTAACGGGAGCGAGCGGGCCCCGGGGGGACCACTCGGTGACACCCGCGTGTCCCGCAGGTGACGGGCCGGCACCGGGCGGGGGCAGCCCCGGAGGGTCCCCCTGGTGACGCCCCGTGTCCTCGCAGAGCACTACGACGCCGTGACGCTGGTGGGGGCCCTGGGCGAGGGGCAGGTGCCGAGCACGGTGCTGCCGGAGCTGCTGCGGGTCACCAAGCCGGGTGAGGAGGGACCCCGTTTCCCCTCCCCGCTGGGACCCCCGGGGTGCTGGGATGAGGACACCGAGCCCCGGTGGATGTGGGTCCCTGGCTGGGCGCTGGTCCCTGCTGCCAGGGCCGGGCGATGGCACGGGGTCCCTGACCCTGCCCACCGCCAGGGCCGGGCAGTGGGACAAGGCAGGAGGTGGCAGTGGCAGTGCTGGTGCGTGGCAGCTTGTGCTCAGGCATGACATCCCACCCATCCCCTGCCCACTGCCCCCTGGGGAGTGCCCATCTCTGCCTGTGCCCTTCCCCTGCCCTGCCTGTCCCCTGCCCGCTGACTCCTGGCAGGCTCTCACTGCCTCCCCGTGTCCCCACCCTTTCCGAGGGGATGCCATCCCCAGAGAGGGACACCCTGTGTCAGTGTTACCTGTCCCCTCTTCTGCAGGCGGCTTCGTGTGCCTGACGACGAGGAGCAACCCCGCGAACGTGCGGTACAAGGCAGGGCTGGAGGCGGCCCTGGGGCAGCTGGAGCAGAGCAGAGCCTGGCAGAAGCTGCTGGCCCAGGAGGTGGAGTACTGGGAGAGAGCCACCACCGAGGAGGAGAGCACCCAGGGCACCGGCTACATCTCCGGGGTGGTCTACCTCTACCAGAAATGCCCTCTCCCCCAGCTCGAGGAGGACTGAGAGCCAGCAGCATGGCTGTGGAGGGGAGTGAGCCCTTGGCCGCTCATGAAACTGAGCCCAGTGACCCCTTCCTGGAGCAGGGCAGCTGCTGGGGGCTGACAGCATTTTGGTGGAGTGCCCCCATTCCCTTCCCTGCCTCCTTCTCCCCGAGGTCTGGGCTTGGGGACCTTGTCTGCTCCTCAGAACAGGAAGGGTCTCCTGGTTTCACCAGGGTCTCCTGGGCACCACCATTAGCTCTGACATTCAGGTGTTGTCCCCAACACCTCAGCGCTCACTGTGACATCTCACAGACCCCCATGGCTGTTCTGAGGCATCTCCAGTCCAGGATGTCTTCTCCCCACCTCTCCCACCTCAGCACTCATGGTCAAAATCTGGATCCTCCTTCATCTCCCACCCCCAGAGCCCTGTGGTCTTTACCTGGGGACAGTTGGAGGTGGGTCCCCATCGCTGTGTCCTGTGGCCTCCCATCCTCATCCTCCCCAGGGATTAACCCAGCCCTGAGGAGCAGGAGCTTCCACATCCAGAGCCGGAGCAGCAGTGCCAAGGTGGCTCCCAGCTGGAGAGGCTTTCCAAGCGCCACATCCGCCTTTCATCCCACAACAGCTGCTTGAATCTCTCATTTTCCCACAGCTTTGTAGTTAATGCTCTGGGTGGGAAGTGAGTTTGGAAGGGATTTGGGGAGCTGGTGGCTGCTCCCCACCCAGGAGCCACCCAGCACTGCCTGCCCAGCCTGTTCCCCCAGCCCGTTGCTGGGCTGCCTCTGCAATTCCTCTTCCACTGCTCCCTTGGGAAGTTTTTTACCCAAATCTCTTGCTGGCATACTTGGGGTTTTTTCATTTTTCCTTTGCCTCACCTGTTCCTGCTCATCCTGTTCCCATGTCCCTGGGGAACCAGTTGCATCCTTCCCTTCAGGAGCTCTTCCCCGGTGTGAGGCAATGGCTGTATCCGTCACTGTCTCTCACCCAGGGCATCCCACATCTCCCACACTCACCCTCCTGTGGCTGTTGCTGCCCTTTGACCTTGTCCCTCAAGTTTTGGGGTCGCTGTGCCCATCAGTAGCTCTCCTACTGCTCCCTCCCCCTGCTTGTCTCCAGCAGGGTCCCCTGGGCAGCTGGGGGCAGTGGCTGTCCCCAGGCCTGCACTTGCCTGTTCAATAAACGCCTGTCCCTGCTGTGTGCCTGCTGTGTTGTTCCCAGAGCAACGGCAATGGGGACCCTCCAGGGTGGGTGGCTGGGGGCCTGGCAGGGATGATCCAGCCTTGCTCTGGGGTCCCCTCCCAGTTTGTGGAGGCTCAGAGGACCTGGTGTCCTCCTGTGCCTCCCAACTCTCAGCATCCTCTCCCTGCCTCGGTTTCCTGCTGCAGTGGACACCAGGAGCACCCTAGCTGGCCACCGCTGATCCCCCTGGGAACATGGGGATGTTCCAGGTGCTGGAACACAGCAGCTGGCAGGGCACAGCACCCCAGGACACGTCACCATCGTCCCTGCACCGCGCCGTTCAAAATGAGCCCAGGCAGCCTTGGTGGCACCAGGATGTTTATAGTCCCTGCCCTGGGGAAGGGCACACGTGGGCACCGTGCTGGGGGCAGCCAGCGTGGGGTGGGCGGGAGGGGGCAGTGCACGGGCAGGGGGTGGCACGGGGACTCAGGACAGGGACAGTGGTGCTCTGCCTGGGGAAGGGCACTTGTGGGCACCGTGCTGGGGGCACACAGCGTGGGGTGGGCAGGAGGGGGCAGGGGGTGGCACAGCGACACAGGGCAGGGACAGGGGTGCTCTGCCTTGGGCTGGCACCTGGGCACAGTGGCTCACACATAGTCCTTCATGGCATAGCCCATCGGGCCGCAGGTTTTCACCCCCCTGTACTTCCTGGGGTAGGGGTCCTGCTGGGACTGGGATCCTGAGCAGCACAGGATGCCCCCACCGAAGAGCTGCAGGGCACTGGAGGCCCAGCCAATGTAGAGGGCAGCCCCCAGCTCTCTCTTGAGGGCCTCGGGCACCATGGGGTTGTAGAAGTTGCTGACGATGCTGTTGGCAGACCAGGAGACGGGGATAAGCAGCATGATGCTGGCCATGATGAAGATGACGCCTGCCACTGCAGAGATCCTGCTCTTGGTGCCGTTGTCGTCCACGCAGCGGGTGAAGTCAGCTCCCGAGAGGGAGATGAGGAAGGCGAAGAAGGCCACAAAGATGGAGGTGACCACCAGGGCACGAGCAGCTTGCAAGTCGGAGGTGAGCTCCAGCAGGGAGTCGTAGGCCTTGCACTGCATCTGCCCTGTGCTCTCGTAGACGCAGTTCATCCACAGCCCTTCCCAGAACACCTGAGCCACCACGATGTTGGAGCCGATGAAGGCCGTCACCTTCCACATGGGCAGGGCACAGGTGAGGATGGAGCCCAGCCAGCCCAGCGCAGCCATCATCAGCCCTCCCATCTGCATCGTCATCATTGCCATTGACAGCACCTGCGGGGACAGGGCACGGGTGTCACGGGGACAGCCCCCAGCCAGGGACAGCACGGGCTTCATCTGGTGTGTCCTGCTCCCCACTGGGGTGGGAACGGCTGCAGGACATGAGTGACATGGGGACGTAAAGGACATGGGGACATGAGTGACATGGGGACGTAAAGGACATGGGGACATGAGTGACGTGGGGACGTAAGGGACATGGGGGTATGAGTGGCAAGGGCAGTGCTGCAGGACAGGATGGGGACACGTGTGGCACTGAGGACCCAGGCCCCAAGCAGGCCGAGGTGCAGGAGTCCCCGTGTGTCACGCTGGCCCCTACGCTGTCCCCACAGCACAGGGCAGCCTCTGCCATCAGCCCTTCCCAGCGCATGGCAGGTGCCAGGGAAGAGATGGCTTTTGGGGAGCAGGAGGGGGGGCTCGCTGTGCCCATCCCCGAGTGCTCCAGAGTGCAGACCCCCCACCCCATACTCACCCCATGTCCTGCCCTGGTGGCCACTCCGCAGGGCCCACCCCGTGTTCCACTCCACCGCTGATGCTCAGCCTCCCCGGCCACGAGCCTCGTGCTGGGGCATGGGCAGGGAAGGAAGCTCCCTACACCCCTCAGCACTGCCTGCTCCTGGCTTGGCTTTGCCCTCACAGCTGTGCTACAGCGCCCTTTGGACCCGGGATCTCCTCTCTGGTGTGCTGGAAACCGGTCAGAGCTCAGCTCTGCTCTGGTCCCGGCTCTGGGGCTCAGCACCTTCAGCAGTACCAGCTCTTGTCCCCCGAGCAGCCCCGAGAGGGCAAACCCTGGCAAGGGGCTACGGGGTCATCTCTGGGAGAGGGGTGGCTGGTACAGCGACACAAGCTGGACACACCGACAGCTCCACCACGGACGCACATGGCCGCCATGGCCCCAGCTCTGCCCAAACCCAGCTCAGCCCCTCACGGAGCAGAGTTCACCCCTGGGTGCCCTTGCCGCACGTGGCAGCTGGGACCAGCCGGCGTTTTATGACCCCGAGCTCAGCGGGGTATCGATTGCGCCCGGCACACCCTGCGGCTCTTACCTGAGGTTTCACCATCATTTCTCCTGTCCCGGTTTCGGTTTCTCCAGCCTCTCCTCTCCCGTTGTATTCCCGCTCCTTCCCCAGCACCCTTCATCCCTCAGCAGCCTGACGGACACCCAGCCCTGGGACTTTGCATTCCCTGGGCCGTGAAAGACCCTTTGGGCCAAAATCCCAGTCCTTCTCCAGGCAGGCAGGGGCCGGGGTGATGGGAGGCATTCCAGACACCCTTCCCCAGCCAGAGGACCACAAGAGACACCCAAAACAGGGTGCATGACTGTTTGCAGGGGGACAAGTGGTGGCCCCATGGATCCCTTCAGGGATGCTCGACAGAGCATTGTGCTGACATTCTCACCTAGCCACAGGGTTACAGGTGTATTTTCCATCATTCCGGTGCCCAGTGAATGGACTGGGAAGCAGGGACCCCTCAAGCTCCCAGATCCAGATGAGACACCCAGAGCCGGGCGGAGTCAGCCTCCGTCCCCACACAGCCCGAGGTGGGAAGCAAGGATGTTCCCAAGCCAGCGGAGCACTTGCCGTGCCGGAAGCGAGATAAGCAAAACAGCCGGCGCTGCCCACGCCGGCCCCGGGGCGCTCCCACCCGGGGTTGTGGGGTGGCCCCGGGGCCAGCGCGCCCCGACCCGCCCCGGCCCGTGCCCGCCGCCTTCTTCCTGCTCGGGTGGGAAGATCGCGGTGGGACAGGCGGGGGACAGTCCCGGCGCCGCCAAGGCTTTGTGCAGGGGAAGCAGCCGCTGTCACCCCGGGGTGGCCCGGGAGGGGAGCCGCGAGCGATGCCAGCGCTGGAGCGGGTGGCGGGGATGGCGGGAGCCTCCGAAGAGCAGATTTGGGGGATCTCAGGGGGCGGGGCCCCAGGGCACAGGAGCACCGGGCTGTCCCACCGCCGAGGCGGGTTTTGGACAGGGTAAAGAACACGAGGCACAGCGGGGTCTGAGCAGCTGCCGTTTAATGCGAGAAGGCTGAACGTGGTGACGGACGGCAGCACAGCCAGGGATGCCACGAGCCACTCACTCCCGCCGCCGGGCACCCCACTCTGGGGCGATGATGGGGTCGGGTCCGGGAGTCACCCCCCACCATGTAGGTGCACAGCCCCGCTCCGGTCCCGCCTCCCCGACCGGTTCTCCCAGCCCGGCCGCTGCCTTCCCACTCCCAGGATAATGATGCCCCCGCCCTGGGGAGCTGCCGAGAGAAATCACACTCTGTGCGGCCGCTCCGAGCCCCGAAAGTAGGTCAAAGTCAAAATTTAGGGAACAGGCAGGTGAGAGCCCCTGTCACCCCTCACGACCCTGCCGGGATCTGCAGAGCCACCGCGTCCCCGTGAGCACGTGGGACAGGTTCGCTGTCCCTACCAGCACCGACACCGCCACCCATTCCGAGGGACAGACACGTCCCGGGGAGCTTCACCCGGTGAGAGCCCTGTGCCACCCGTGGGACGGGCTCCGGGAGCTGTGTCACCACATGGCACACCCCGATACCGGGAGCCAGGAAATGCCCCAGGAGGGCATCAGGTGGTGTCTCGGAGAAGATGCCTCAGCTGGATGCTCCCGGGGGAGCAGGACCCCCACCGCGGGCAGCCAGGACAGGATCTCCTTGTTCCCTGTCTCAACAGAGATTAAAGAACCGGCTTCAATCCCGGTGGAACAAAGACGGCTCTGTCTGCCCTCCCTCGCACCGCCCCGGCGCCCGGCCAGTCCCGGCCCGGCCGGGGGGGTTGCGTGTCCCGGGAGGTCCCCGCTGCCTGGAGCGGCCGGGGGGTCCAGGCAGGCGCGGCGGCTCCTACACGTAGTTGCTGGCTGGCAGCGAGCGAGCGGCCGTGAACTTGGCGGAGTAGGGCTTCTCTCCGCGGGGGGGGCAGGTGCAGCACAGGATGCCCCCCCCAAGCAGCAGGAGGGCCGAGGCCGCCCAGCCCACGTAGAGCGACGAGCCCAGGTCCCGCTTCTGCGAGTCAGAGACCATCGGGTTGTAGAAGTCCTGGATGATGCTGTTGGCTGACCAAGAGATGGGGATGAGGATGAGGACACCAGCAACGATGAAGATGATGCCAGACAGGATCATGACCTTGGCTTTGGCGGTGTCGTCCTCCACGCAGTTGGTGCACTTGCCGCCGGCAACGGCCAGCAGGGTGCCCAGGATGGCCAGCACGATGGCCACCACCACCATGGCGCGGGCGGCTTGCAGGTCCTGCGGCAGGGCCAGCAGTGAGTCGTAGACCTTGCACTGCATCTGCCCCGTGCTCTGCACCACGCAGCTCATCCACAGCCCTTCCCAGATGATCTGTGCCACCACGATGTTGTTGCCGACGAAGGCCGTCTCCCGCCACATGGGCAGTGCGCAGCAGAGGATGGAGGCCAACCAGCCGATGACGGAGAGGGCGATGCCCAGCACCTGCATCCCCATGGAGGCCATCGCTCGCCGCCTGCTCCCCAGCCCGTCTCCTGCCGCGCAGTGCCGGCTGCTGGGACCATGGCAGGCATTATATGCCTTTGCCGAGGGAGGAGCACCACGGCAGCCGCCGGCCTGCCGCCGGCACCAGACGGAGGGGTAGAACCAGTTTCCCGGGATTCTTCCACTTGTATTTTTCCCTGTAGCGATGACACTTAATATCCCAGTTGCTCCCACGGAGGAGGATGCAGGGGACCGGGATCAGGCCACCCAGGGGCAGGAGTGCATCCCATCGCTGAGGGCAGGCAGGACATGCCCAGGGCAGCCTGGGATGATAAAGGGGAAGAGCCAGTGGCCAGGCACTGGGATATCTCTGCCATCACTGCCAGCACCCTCTGCTCCATCGCTCCGATGGGGTCCCTTCGTGCCTCAGTTTCCCCCCAGCTCATGGTGACTGCTCCAACATCAGCCCAGCCTCTGGCCCCCCACAGCTCCGTGCTGGGGGAGCAGCACATTGTCCGCCCTGGCTGCTGGGCTCCGTGCCCAGCAGGACACAAGCGGCTCTTGTTTGCTCCTTGGCATCTGTACCAGCACTTCCCAGCCCTCCATTAGGCCTCGGGCAGGAGGTGTGACCACCCAGACCCACAAACCGGTTGGAGCAGCTGCTGGTTCCCCACAAAGGAAAGACAGCACTGCCTGGGGCAACAGAGGGGGCAGACCCCAAACCCAGCCCGCCTGCGCTCCAGTGCTGAGCCAGGGTTCGCAGCCTGGCCCACAGCCACCCTCAGCCCCAGCTCTGCCCATGTCCACTGCCTGTGCGGTGGGGTTGGGTGGCTTGGGGCTGTGAGGGGCAGATGTGGCCTCGAGGTCCCACTGATCCCAGTGCCAATGCCAATACCGATGCCAACACTGATGCCGTCCTGAGGCTGACCTGTGCTCCTTTAATCCATGACTCCCACACAGGTCCCCTCCCTGCTCCCTCCGAGCTCCTGCAGCACCTGCACAGGCACAGCATAACGCCAGACAGATGGCAGGGACCGACAGACGGACATTGCACTGTTTCATCACCCCAGCTTAATCCTGGGCCTCTGGAAAAGATAAGAGGCACGGAGATAATCTTAGTTTTCCCAAGCACTGAGGTTACCATCACAGTCCAACCATTTGTGCTCATTGCTCGGTGTGATGGACTCTGGAGATGCCGCTGCTCATGCCAGGATGTCCCTGGGCATCGTGTCCCGCTGTGGTGGGACAAGCCTGGTGGCCCATGCACTGCAGTGACAGGAGGGTGTCTGGGGACACCCACGGCTCAGGGCAGACCCCAGCCTAAGGGGATGGTCGGGGTCCTGCCTGCCTTCCTTGTGCCGGAGGACTCGCCCAGGCTCCGTCCCTCTGTCCTGCTGGAACGCCCGCATTGCTCACATACCAGTGTGTCTGCCCTGCGGCCAGAGCCTTGTGGTCAAGGGCTCCCTTTAATTCACAAGGCTCCAGAGCATCCCCGCCGGGGCCGGACTCTGCCTGAGGCTTTCACCTCCCAACCAGCTGCTGTAACCACCACATTATTTGGGGTTGGAGAGAGGCACACGCCCTCGTGTGTGTGGCTCTCATGGGCCGTGTCCCCGCAGGCACGTGGGGACACGTCTCTGGGCTGGGGACAAATGGCAAGGTGGGGACAGGGACTCCCCCGCATGGAGAACATCAAAGCCTGAGCTGTTCACACTCCCCCTCGGAGGCAGAGTAGGCGCCAGCACGGCCTCCGACAGCCAATTACTGTAATTAATGCTGGAACGTGACATACATTCCAGCTGGCAGCGGCCATCCAGGGGCAGCCCCTGTGCCCTTACCCACGTTCCCAGTGACACGCCGGCCCAGACAGCACCGCCAGCCCCGTGTCCCCAGCACTGCCGGCCAGCAGGACCGAGGGACACTGGCTCGGCACGGCACGGAGGAGCAGCAGCCAACCCCAGTGCCCATGGAGCCCGAGGATGGTGGCGCAGCACAGGTGGGACCACCGAGCACCTCAGCACCTGTCATCCAGGACAACCACTCCATGGACACCGGCCCCACATGGACACCGGCCCCACAGTCCTGTCCCACTGCTCATTCCCAGAGCATCCTGCAGGACCCCCCTCCCAGCTTTGTCCCAGTGCCACCTGCAAGGAGCCATGGCACATGTCCTGGTGGGACCACAGCCCACTTGCTCAGTAGGGAGCTCCTCCACACCAAAACAGGGTGCTCAACCCACTCAACTCATCCTGAGCCTTCACCACCCAGCACCTGCCCCAGCTCCCAGACAGGTGTGGATGCCCTGCCCCAAATCCAGCGGGATTTGAAGGACACGGGGGAGCCTGGGTTCCCATTCCTGTTCCACTGCACTGAGAGGGTTGGTGGAGGCAGAGCTCCCATCCTGCTACATCCATCAGGAACCACCCTCTGACACTTATCCTTGCTTCACCATGGGGACACACTGTAGCCCCTTGGCTGGGCAGTGAGGCCATTCCCAGGCAGGGAGGTGACACTGAACCCAGTGCCACCACAACGCCATTGGCTCTGCTGGGCGCTCAGCAGAGGCTGTGTCACCCTGACCTTGCTCGGGGCAGAGGACACTCCGTAGAGAGAGCGCTTGGAGCACATGTCCACCCAGGACGCGGGTCCCACCTCACACACCCCGTGCCGCTGAGCTGAGACCCCCTCACACCCCAGGGCCTGCACATGGGCCCACCACCCCGGCTACCTCAAGGTCCCGAAAAGGCAGGTGAGACTTGCCAGCAAAAGATGATCCACCGGGATTTCTGGCTTCACATCTGCCAAGAGAGCACGGCCACCAGCCCTCCCGCTCAGCCCGTTTGGAGCGCTACAGCCTTCTCCCTGCCAGAGGCCGAGGATTAGTTACCGGCAGCTCAGAGACTGAATGTTCCCAAAAAATATCCTTGCACAACACAAACCCCTCCGACCGACTCAAATATGCACAGTCAGGTTGTTCGTCGCTATGGGAAAGCAAAGTCTTATCGGCTCGACGGGAGGGGACCAGCGCGCCGGGACCTGCGGTGTCCCTGCGGGGAGAGACAGGACCTTCGGCCTGAAGTCGCTCTCAAAGTTAAAGCGCTGTCCAATTTCTGAGAAACAAGCGGCTCCCAACAGGGAAAACATCCCCGAGTGCTGCCAGAGTGGTTGGCGGAGGGGCGAGGGAGATGATGCATGAGGAAGGGGGTCACGGGCGGTGCAATGGGGGTCTCCCCACGGGCGATGCTCAGAGGAAGCAGGATGCTACAGCGAAGCCCTGGGGAAGCCGCCTGGAGCTGTCGGGGTGGGGATGCCCCAGGCATGGCCCAGCATCCCCCAGCGAGCCACCAGCCCCCTGCCACATCCCTCTGGTCCATGTCCCCCGCCGCCCCCAGCCCCCGTGTGCCGCAGCTCCCTCCCCGTCCCGCCGGCAGACAGAGCTGCCATTGATGCTCGGAGCCGCCTCACCTGCTCCCGCCGCGCCGAAGGGGCTCCAACAATGGGCTGCCTGTGTGCCCTGGCCGGGGCAGAGCCAGCAGCCCCGCTCCTGAAATATAAGCAGCCGAGGCGGCATTTACCGCCCCGGCCCCGCTCCCCCGGGGGGGAACGCGCCGGCACTCCCGACCGCAGCGGCGGGGAACACCCCAGCCCCGCCGCGCACGTGAGTGGGACGCGGCCCCGGGGCCCCGCGGCGGTTTCTGCCGTCACCTCCTGCTCAGCCCCGGGGTGCTGCCGGGTGCTGGGTGCACGGGTGAGGGGATGCTGCAGCGGGTGTGCCCCCGTCAGGGCAGGTGTCCTTCCTTTGGGGCCACCAAACCGGTGATGCTCCCATGACCTTTGGATCTGACATTTATTTGGGGTCTCTGCATCACAGTGGAGCAAACCCGTCCCCGTGTCACTGCTGAGTTCTTGCGGCCACCACACGTTGTCCCCATCCCGAAGGACTTGAATACTCCCCATCCTTTCCTAGCTGTGCAGAGGGGCTGCACCAGGGAGGGAGATGCAGCAGTTGGGATGGGGGTGCTCCCAGGAATCCCCCAGGGACGCTGGCCCTGCTCAGCTCCTCAGTAAACACCGGTGAGCTGGTTTGCTCACCACAAGAATGTGTCCTGCCGGGGGTGGCCGGCACCCCGAAACCCCGGTGATTTGCCCCTTCCTCCATCGTGAGTCAGGCAGTGGCAGCTGCCCCAGGCCGGCACGACACTGGACACAGCCTGTACTTTGGGCAATTTGGGATGACAAAGTGGGGACGCGGCGTGTGGGGCTCTGATTGCAGGGTCGGGGGCTGCGGTGTTTTGCTGCCCCGTCCCACCCCTCCTCTGCCCCAGTAACTCCTACCCCGTACACCTGCCTGGAGTATCCCACGCTTCTGTCCCCCAGCCCTACCCAGAGGTATCCCTCCCTCCTACCCCCCACTCCGTGGGTTATCTCCCCTGCCCCATGCCCTGGTATGGAGTTTTCCCATTGTCCCACACACCTGGGGTATAACCCTGCCCCTACCCCTGTGCCCTGTCTGGGGTGCCACCCCCCTTCCCCAGAGCCCTCTCTGGGGTAGAACTCTGCCCCAAAGCCCTGCTTGGGGTATCCCCACACTCCACAGCCCTGCCTGAGGTACCCCCCGCCCCAGAGCCCTGCCAGGGGAACCCCTGCCCACAGCCCCCACAGCCACGTGTGCGCTCTGAGGGGTGTGTGCACCTGTAGCACCTGAGCGTGCCTGTTCACCTGCGCCTGTCGGTCTCTGTGTGAGTCTGAGTGTGTGTGCATATGTGTGCGTGTGCGTAAGTCTGTCTGTGAGTCTGTATGTGTGTGTGTGTGTGTGTGTGTGTGTGTGTGTGTGTGTGTCTGAGTCTGTCTGGCTGTCCGTGTGCCTGTCCGTGTGTCTGTCTCTGTGTCTGTCCATGTGTCTGTCTTTGTGTGTCCATCTCTGTGTGTCCGTGTGTGCGGCTGCGTGCCGGGGCGTTGCTGCCGGCAGAGGGGGTGTGTTTTTGTCTGCGTGTGTGTGGTTCTGTGTGTGTGTTTGTATGTGTTTTTGTGTGTCTGTGTTTGCGTGTGTGTGTTTGCGTGTGGTTTTGTGTGTCTGTGTGTGTTTTGTGTGTGTTTGTACGTGGTTTTGTGTGTGTTTGTGTTTGTGTGCACCTGTGTGCCTGTGCACTCCTGCACCCCAGGGCCATGGGCACTTCCTTGCTGCACACCTGGGGGCCCTTGGCAGCCCGGCCCTCCCTCTGCTTGCCGCTGGCAGCCCAGCAGGCTGGCCCTGTGCCCACTGTCACCTGGGATGGCACTGGACCACGGACACCCACCCCAAGGTGCCCCCGAGGGCTGGGGCCCCCAGCACCCCAAGCACCGAGGGCACAGAACCCCGGGGTGCTGCCTGCACAGGCTCCCCCCAGCAGCACATATGGGGTCACCCCTGCGTACCCCCCATCTGGCTGTGGGGATTTCGGGTGCCCTCAGCAGGGTGATCACGGTACAGTGGGGTGGTGGAAGCTCACCCAGCCAGGTACAGGGTATTCTGTGGACGCTGTGGGTTGGCAGAGGCTGGATATGGGGTATCGGGGTGTCACAGTGTGGTGCAGGACAGACATGGGGTGCTGCAGAGTGCTGGAGGCCAAGCTGGGTGGATATGGGGTGCTAGGGTGACATGAGGTGACAACAGCTGACCCAGCCCTATGTGGGGTATCAAGGTGCTGTGGGGTGACCCCACTGGCTATGGGGGTTCAGAGGGCTGCAGGACAACAGCAGGTGGCCCACCAGATCCTGGGTACCAGGGCACTGTGGGGCACCCAACTACAACCCCCCCAGCTATGGTGCGTTGGGATTTTGTGGGGCACCCAAATCCAGCCCCTCTGGCTGCGGGGTGTCAGGCTACTGCGGGGTACAGCCGGGCAGTTGCAGGGCTCTCCCCATCCCAGCTGCACCGCGCCAGCTGCCAGCATCCCACCGTGCTCTTGAGTAGTTAATAAGTTGTAGAGGAGATTTTTGGAGGAGGCAGGGAACAGGTAGCAGCAAGCCCGTGTCCAGCAACCACATTCCTGGGGGAGGGGGGCTGGAAGCACTGGCACTACCCCTGGCATGCAAGGCTGGGGGGGACACGTGCACCCCACAGCCGTGGGGCTGTTGCTGCCAGGTCTGAAGGGATTGCTCATGCCTTCGGATATTTTTCCCTTCGCTGGCTGCCAGCTCAGGTTGTCGGGGTGACACTGCCGGGGTGGTTACGTGCATTATCTGCTTCCTTCAAGGCCACAAGGCTTGTGCAGGATGAGTAAAGATATTTATCAGTCACTCAGAGGATCTCTGACAGCACTCCTGGCCTGGCAGGGTGGGGACAGGCTGGGGGCCAGGTTGGAGGGGTTCCTGCTGAGCCGGGAGCACCCGCAGTTTCCCTGGAATGGTCACAAAAACCTCATGGGTCAACCGTCACAGTGAAGGGATTGCACTTTGCACGGTGATGCAAAGGTGCCCAACGCTCACCGAACTCCAGTTAAACGTGAGCACTGATAGCATACCCCAGAAATCAATACTCCTGACCTGCCAGAACCTCCGTGGGGGAAAGGTGAACCCTTGGGATTTCCAGGTCCACAAAAGGGGTTTCGTGGGAACGAGCACGGTGGTTGTGCTTCCCGATACCCATCAGCCCGAAACCAGGGGTGGCTGTGGCAGGTGGCGTTTCTCCTCCTCCCGCCCTTCTCTTGTTACCCGGCGCCATCTCTGCAAACAAAGGGGAGGGTGTGGGACGCAGGTGACGGTGACGGAGAGCAGAGAGGAGCGTCCAGCAGGCAGCACTGAAACCCCACCCCAGGGCCAGCCTGTATAAATAGCACTGCGCACAGGTGTAAGCCGATCCCCCGGCTGTGAGCGGCGGCGGGTGACGGCCACGGTCTCGGTCCGTGGGTTCTTTTCCGCCATCACCCGCAGCGCGTCTCTGAAGCGTCCACCATGTCGATGGGACTGGAGATCGGCGGCGTGGCCTTGTCCGTGCTGGGTTGGTTGTGCAGCATCATCTGCTGCGCATTGCCCATGTGGAGAGTGTCGGCCTTCATCGGCAACAACATTGTGACGGCCCAGATCATCTGGGAAGGGCTGTGGATGAACTGCGTGGTGCAGAGCACGGGGCAGATGCAGTGCAAGGTCTACGACTCCATGTTGGCGCTGCCACAGGACCTGCAAGCTGCCCGCGCCCTGCTGGTGGTGGCCATCGTCTTGGCCGTCATGGGCTTAATGGTGGCCATCGTGGGCGCCCAGTGCACCCGCTGCGTGGAGGATGAGAGCACCAAAGCCAAGATCACCATCGTCTCCGGCGTCATCTTCCTGCTCTCCGGTGTCATGACCCTCATCCCCGTCTGCTGGTCGGCCAACACCATCATCCGGGATTTCTACAGCCCGCTGGTGATCGACGCACAGAAGCGGGAGCTGGGCACCTCGCTCTACGTGGGCTGGGCGGCCTCCGCGCTCCTGATGTTTGGGGGAGCCCTGCTCTGCTGCTCCTGTCCCCCCAAAGACGACAGGTACCCCACGGGCAAGGTGGCCTACTCCGCCCCACGCTCCGCCGTCACCAGCTACGACAAGAGGAACTATGTCTGAGCCCCTCGAGGGTCCTCTGGCACC
>VZRN01003760.1:405930-469998 GCA_013397935.1 Dasyornis broadbenti | reverse complement strand
CAGCAGCGCTGCGGCGGCGGGCCGGGCCCGGGCCGGGCTGCACCGGAGGCTCCACGGTGTCGCCCGTGGGTGGAGGCGGGGTCGCGGTCAGACCGAGGAACGGGGCGCGGGGCTCCCGCCGGGACCGGCCCTACCCGCTCCGGTCCTGCCGCGGGCCTGAGCCCTTCCCGGGGCCGAGGCTGCGGGCGCAGCTCGCCTCCCTCTTCCGCCCACCCGCGCTGGGGCCGTGCAGATCCCGCCTGGAAGTGCCTGGTGGGTGGGAGATTCTTGTGCCACAGCGACCCGGGGAAGCGGCACGGAGCTGGTTCTTCTTCGCATCCGGTGGGGTTTGCCCGGTGCCCCCCCGGAGGTCACACATAGCTGGGTTTGGAGCAGGTGCCTCCCCTCCGTATTGGGTAGGAGCTGGTTCTGTGCTGGTTTGGAACTGCGGGTGGCTGAAGTTTGGTGTGGCGATGGTTTTGTTGCAGGTTTGACATTTATCTAGAACCCCCTCAACTAACTCTGTGTTGTAAACATTAGCTTGCCTAAAGCATTTGATGTGATGCCGTTGGGTTTTCCTGCCGAATTAACTGAAGCGGGATGAACTCAAAATAATCCATGTTAAATTGGGGGGTCCTAGAACATAACTGGGCACATCATGTTAACTGTCTCATAAGGATCCTGATGGTGATTTTGGCAATGACCTGGAGGAAGCTGGCTGCTAGAAGCTAAGGAACAGCATGAGCAACTCAGTGCTGAGTGGAAAATGGGAAATGAGACTCCAACACTGTGGCCTGGTTAGTTTGGCACTGGACTTTGGGGAGACCACACATGTTTCACCACAGAAAGCAAACTGCAGGAAGAGTCCATAACGGGAACAGAGAAACAAGGGAGGGAGAAGTGGGATCTGTCCCAGGAAGCAGGAGATTTTGCCTGGGTTCATGAATATGTTGAACACAAAAAGCCAGGCTGGCGGTGGTCTTTGGTACCTCACTGAGGAGGAGGGGGACTGTTAACACAGTTCCCACACTGGTGGAAAGCTGGGCAGAATTTGGAGATGCTGTCTGAGGCGGGATTAAAGGTGGAAAAAGTTGCCGTGTGGTGCTGAGAGAACTCCATCTGCTTGCTCCAGCAAGAACTTCAGAGAATATCTGGCCAGTCTGCATGTGCTTGTGGAGGACAGAGATTGGACACTGGGAGTTCAGTCTGGCTGGTGAGGGTATGTGTGCATGGAAACCAAAATGTGTATCTTTAGGTGATAAAGATGCAAGCATGAGAACAAACTTCTCTGAGTCGGTGATGACTTTGTATTGACTGCCAACTTTTATATGGAGGCTCCATATTTTTATTTTTGTAATAAAAGCAGCTGGGCTGACAACCCCAGGTGTTTTGGGGTCTTCTCTGCTTGGGAGTCTGTGAGGTGGCTGTGGTGTCTTTCAGGGCGTTTGCTGAAAGATGGACATCCAAGTAAACTAGGAAAGGAATGTAAAAGTTTCACTTATAAATTTCTAGGACCATCTGGGTTCCCCTTTCCTTTGCTGTGTTCTCAGGAATCTGTTTATCTGGCTGTGACAGTTACTTAATTTTTCTGAGAGAGCTTGGACTGGGACATTTCCTCAGAGATGTCATTGCTGTGAGTTTTGTGGCAGGATCCTTCCAGTCTCAACAGCAGTGTCACTTACCTGTCAGACTTGGTTGTAACAAGTTAAAAGGAAAAAAAAAACAAACCCAAAACCCAAATCAAGTTTGGGGCAGGTCTTGCCACAGGGGCTTTGGAGAATGCTGCTGTGCCAGCTTTTATTGTGCTCTCAATCTGCCAAATATGCACTGGCCTGCTTTTGTGTTTTGTTTACGTGGGGCTTCTCAAAGTCTCCCTTGTCCCGGCGCTGGGCGAGCGCAAGGATGATGTGAGCAGCCTTTCCTTGGCCAGGTGCCTGCGTCCCGCTGAGCTCTGCTCACCTGGAGACAGGTGCCAGGCCTGGATGGCTCTCGTCTGCCTTGTTTGTGAGGATTGCTCTGGGAATCGGGCCTTCTCCTCCAAGAGACATGGTTTTAGCCTGGGCTATTTGAGACTGAGCTATTTCCATACCTATTCTCTATCCTCAGTTTGTTTCAGAGGCTGCTGTCAGTGGAGGGAGAGGGTTGTTCTCAGTAATACTTTGGTAAGTGAGGAAAAAGGAGGGTAGAGAGAACTGAGACTGTTTCGGGGGCTGTGTGGTTGCGCTGAGTGTGTGCAGTGGTGTTGGAAATGACTGAGCATTGTTTCACAGGAAAATCCAGCAGTGTCATCTAACCCAGGTTATTTTTATCAGGGAGAAATGTGAACAGAAGGAAAAAAAATCAGTGCCACATACTTGCACATCACACTCAACTTCCCAGGACAGGCATGCTCCCCCAAGGAATTGATAACTATCAAGCAATTATGAAAGCTCATACCTTTCTCTTGCCCCTTCCGAGGTAGCTCCAGCCAGCCAGTTTCCCGTGTGTTTTCGGATTTCAAGTGGGCTCTTACTGTGAGACTTTGTCATTCTTTGCAGAACTAGATCAGGGCCCTTGTTAGATAATGATGAATGGAGACGAGAGCTATTTAAAAAATTACTTTGCTCTTAGCAAATTAGCGTAACAGATTAATCCCTGCTCGTAATCCCTGGCCTATTCTCCAGGAGGATGCTGGCGCTGTGATGGAGCAGGGAGGAATTTTGTCTGGGCACTTGGACCGCGCTCCTGGCCCATGTAATCGCTTCCCTTCTGTTCCTCCCCAGCACTCCTGCAGTTCCACGCACTCCCAACAGCCCCAAAGGATAGGATTTCCCTCCAGAGGGATCAGATGATTAGCTTATAAATAGCAAATGCCTGCTCAGGCCTACTTTCCAGGGTGGTGTGATTCCTGTCCTGTTCACAGCAACAAGTACAAGTGCATCCGCACCTTGCGGCCCAGAGACAAATCCAAGGATGGGGGATGCTTTCCCTTGGAGATGGTGAATTTCTGCACGGAAGGAAACTGTCCTGGTGCAAGATGCTTTGGCTTTGCAGCCAGAGCCTCAGAGGTGGGGATTGACTGGGAGGCTCTGGTGGCAGCAGTGCACTTTACTGCTGGATGTGCTGGCGTGGCACAGGGAAACTGGCTCCTTTCCCTGGGAATGTGAGCTGAAATCAAACTGAAACATGTTCAGTGGTTGAATCGTGTTTGAAATGAGCCTGTTTTCCTGCAAGGAAGCCTGTGCTGGTAGTAGGGAGCTCTTGTCTCAAAGCCTGAGCTCCTGGAGTCATCTTTGAGTTGCACACATTCCCCCTTACCTATTTCCTTCCAGCCTTCCTTCCTTTCTCTCTAGTTTGGTCAGTCCTGGGCTGCTGAGAGAGTCTGACACACGTGGAGGTTTAGGGTCTATCGAGACTCCTGACACAGCTTCCCATCAGCTCTCCCAAGAGAGCTTCGTTTGTGCTTGGCCTTCCTCGTGCTGAGGTTTGACGTGGAGCCTCCAGTTGCTCTCACAGACCTGGGTTTGCCTCGAAGCTGGAGGAGCCCCTTCCCAGTGGGGTGGGAATCAAATTGTTGGGCTGGTTTCCATGGGATTTGTTTTGCAGTGATCTGTGTATGGTGGGTCTGGGAGCAGCATCTGCCTTTCCAGACAGAAGTACCTTTAGCGGGACAGACCACGAGCAGAACTAAACTGACGGTTCCCACTCTTAACAGCAGTAAGGCCTCTGCTGTTACTTACTGCTTTGTCTGTGTTGCTCTTTCTCAGTTGAGAGATGCCCTCAAATTTCTTCTTCAAGGGGGAGAAGCCTACCCCGGGCCTATCCCAAGAGTGGAGAATTATTTGTCAGTATATTCTGTTTCAACAGGTATCGAGTTTCGGGTCTCAGAGGTTTCCTTTTATGTTGTGAGCATTTGTAGGCGCTTTATTACCTTTAGTTTCTGATGCAGAGCATTCCTGATCTGCCTTCCCTCATGGATCCTGTTGCTTAACTTCTAGGTGGAGCGTTTGCTCAGCAGCGTGTGATGCAGCTGATCCCAGGCACTGCTCACCCAGGAAGCTCGGCTGGCCCGGCCACGCGTGAGGGCGTTCTGCTTTTGCCAACGTTTCTTCTCCTGGGGGACAGAAACATTGCGCTGTGTCTTGCAAGGGTGTGGGTCTGATCCCACCACAGAGATGGGCACAGCGTTCACAGGAAGGATGGCAGTGAGCAGTGAGGTTTTCCTAAGCCTTGGGAACAGCGTTTGCTAGAAGTAAGATACGTGGGAATGTTCTGATAGCAGAGTACAGGTGACATATTGGGGAGAGATGGAGCAAGAGCCAAATCTGGTGACTCTTGCTGAGGTTGCTGACCACTGTCAGCTCCTCCCCACTTCAGAGGAGCCCGTGCTGGCAGCAGGGACAGAGGTAGACACGGCTCACAACTTATCTGCTTGGGGGCAAAGTCTTGTAGCTGAACTTAAGCCCAGAATTGCAGCGGGGTATTCTCTGGAGCTCAGCTTTCTGCCATTTCATGCAGCACTGGCTGAGAAGTGGAGTCCTCGTTCCTTTTCCACCCTGACCAGTTCTTCACTGCAAAATGAAATCGTGGAATTGTTCTCTCAGTCAGAACGTGCTTGGACATGGCACTGCCTGTGAGTGACAGCTTTATGGTAAGGACCCTCAAAGCATTTCTCCTCTACAGTCATTTCAATTGCTTAGGCTCTGCCAGCTGTTCCCTGATGGTCCCTGCTGAAACCAAGGACTGCTCCAAGCGAGCGAGGGCTGCAGTTTGCATTGTTCCTTCTGGAAGCTTCAGAGGGTTTTGTTGTTTTGTTTTATTCTAGAAACTTGTTGAAGTAGCCAGCTTCCCCCGAGTGGATGAGTGCCTTGTGGCAATCCAGCATGAATCTATTCAGTTGTCCCTGTTGTTTCAACTGTGCTGCCTGGATTCACAATAAATATTTTTTTTCAAATCTTTCAAAGGACTCGGCAGAAGTCTCTTTATTGCAGGAGCATGACTGGCACGTAGCACTCAGGGTCACCAGTGTGACAGAGCCAGGTGGGATCTGTTTCACTGTTTTAATGGGAACGAGAGCAGCCGTTGTCCTGTTTAGTATCTCGTTTATGAGGCACCTACACCCATTCTGGAGAGCGTCTCACCGAGGGTACCCTGGGAGAGCGTGGCTGGCTGCCAGCCCGGAGCCTGGGTCGTGCCTGTGCTTCCTGCAGCCCAGCTTGGCTGCCAGCAGCACCTGGCAGCTCCATCACCCAGAGGGCTCCTCGTGACCCAGGGTGCTCAGGATGAGCTTTAGGGGGATGTGAGGAGCCCCGGAGTTGTTGCTTCTCACCCCAGTCAGCATCGTTTGACCTTGTACTCACTTCTGCTTTCCAGCCAGACTGCACCCCCTTCCTGCCTCCCCCAGGTCAGGGCTGCAGCTGCCTCCATGCCAGAGGCACTTCTGCCTTCCTTCCCCAACAGCAGACTGAGCTTTTCAAAGGCTAAAATGTTCTGTTCTTGCTGAAAACTTTGGAGCAAGCCCATGGCATCTGGGCACAGGCCAGAAAGCCTGTGCTGCCCTGGAGGTCAGGCTTGGGGCAGTGGAAATGAGTCTCTTCAGGCACGAGGCCCAGGGAGGCGGGAGTTGGATGGGGGGCAGAGCAGCCTGTGTGTGCCAGGACAGAGGCTGTGTTTGGGTGGGGGAAGAACTGCTGTGAGGTATTTGGGGGTTTGGTGGGAACAAACAAAGCAAAGTGGGAGTTGGTGAGCTCCTCTGGAAACACTGGAGATCTTTTTCAAGCCGCTTTATGTACCGCTGAGGATGCTGCGTCTGCTGTACATTCCCAGTGACCTGGGGTGTTAAAGTTTCCTCTGGCTGTGCTGAAGTACAGTTCAGGGTTTGTGTCCTCTTGTCAACTTTCCTGTGCCCTTGGGTAGGTCTGGACCCTTGTCAGCCACACGTTCCCTCTCCACTGCTCCACCAGGGTGACTCCAGGGTTTGTCACAGCCTGAGACTTTTATGTCCTCTGTATGTGGGATTTATTTCCTTTGATGCTATAGTTCAGTGCTGCTTTATTTTTTAAAGGCTCTGACCCTTGTGCCTTGGAACTGCTGCTGGCTTCTGGTGTGATGGGTGTCTCTGTCTGCTGTGCCCCAGGGCAGCCATTTCCCTCCACTCCCAGTGGACAGTGGGATGGCTGGGAGCCCTGCAGAGGGATTAACTCTGGCTCCTCTTTCTGGGGTATCAGCATTTCCTTCTGTGTGTTTGGATCCTTTGTGCTCCTAAACAATGTGCCAGGTTCTTCCCAGTCCTCTGCAAATGTCTGTCTCACCCGCACAGGGCCCTTCATCCCCTGCCTGCTGTGGAGGGGGGATCTGCTGCTCCTGCAAAGTGCCAGTGCTTAATATTTCTCTGTCAGGACCTCCTGGTGTGTGCGTTTCATATCCACCCCTTTACAAGAGGTAACTTCTCTAGGAAAGGAAAGCTCTCTGTGTTTACACACCTCCTCTGACAACCAGGTGATGTCCAGAGGCCATGGATGTGTGTGCAAACCCAGCCAGGGCATGTGGATGCAGTGAGAAGGAGTCTGGGCAATGAGAATTCTCATCTTTCCTGCAGCAAGGAAACATCTCCTCCAGGCCTGGTTTCCACAAAGGGCCAGGGGCTCTGTCTGCTGCCTCTTTCCCTTATGCAGAAAGAGGGCATAACACCATGTCCAGGGAGATGGACAAGAGCTGAGGTCAGTAGTGGCTCTTCCCAAAGAAGCTGTAGTCTAGCTGAGTTAATTGATAACCAGCTGACTGGGAATTTTGGAACTGATGCCAGCTGTGACACTGCCAGCTTTGGTTGATGCTGCAGCTCACAGGGTACAGTGCCTTTATAAAGTAATTTTGTTACTACATTGAGGGAGTTTTTAGCATCTCCAGGATAACCATATCCTTCCTTTTCCTGCTCCAGCTCCCACACTGCTGCCCTGCTCAGGGCCTTGCTGCCTCTTAACTCAGCAGGTGAGATTGCATTGGCCTCTGAATGTCTGTTATTGCTGTGCCCTGAGCTTTTGTGTTTGGATATAGCTGCCTATGGGAAGAGAAAGTCCCTTGATTTCCAAGGAGAACTGCTGGTTTGTGCTGTGCAGCCCCTGTTTTCCGGGGAGTTTTGAACCTGTGGTGCATCACTGTTGCTCCTAAAGGGCACATAATGGCAAGGACAGAGCATCTTTTCTTTAGAAGTGCTGTAGTGAGGGAAGTGGCCGTGGTGGGAGACTCCCAGGCACTGGAGGTGGGTGCAGAAATCCCTGAGGGGTCCCAAGGGCAAGTCCCAGATGTTCGCTGCGGCTTTGCTGGATTGCACCATCCCAACGGCTCCTGCCCGTGGGGGAAGTGGTCCCTTCAGCAACGCTGCTGCTGCAGCAGCTTCGCTCTGTGAGAGCTCCACTTCTGCTCTTCCTGGTGCTTGGGATCCTCGGAGTGCGCGTCCGCCGTCCCTGGTGAGAACACCGAGGGGAGCCTGGGGGCAGCGTCTTTCCGAGCGGTGACCTGGCCACAGCTCAGCTTTGAATCCCAGCATTCCACAGGGATGTTGGCTGTTGCTGTGTGATGTGGTGATTCTGGGGATTATTGCATCTGCTGATGCTTTGTGTCCCACAGCTTGCTGGGAGCATGAAGAACCGTGCTGCAGAGGAGCTTTGTTGCTTGCCGAAGGTGAGGGATGAGTCTTGGTGCAGGAAGGGGTAATTAGGGGAGCTGCCTTAGGCTGAGATTTGATAGATGTAGGGAGGAGCAGGGCCTGCAGGGAAACCTCTGCAGGCCTTTGAGATTATACATGATCAGAAGAACTGAATGAATGGGCCTGCTTTGGCCTGACGAATTGGTCACGTTCTTTCTGGTGCCTGTGGCTGACTCACACCACTGCCTGTTCCTCAGAGAGCCGGTAGCTCCCAGCATCCTAGAACTGTGCTCGTTCTAGGGCAGCCTGGAGACAAATTACAGGCAGCTGCCCGAGGGAATGCCACGTTACTGGCAGCCAGCCAGCACGGGCAGGATGCAGATCCATGGGCAGTGGATGCCAGGGCTGTCCTTTGCACTTCTTTGGAGTGGCACGAGATCATGGCTTCCTTACCCTGCTCTTTGCTCTCTCTTCTTTCTGGAATTGGAAAGTTAATCTGTCGGGACTCTCCAGGGAGTGCCACCCCTCCCAGTATGCCAGTGAGCAGATGGATCCCTCTCTGCTGCCTCATACCTGCGTTGCCAAAGGGAAGCGGGTAGCCAAGCACCTTTGGATGCTGGATAAGATGATCCTGGACAGAGCCTGTTTTGTTCAGCAAGGAAAGCAAATTGAGATTATTTTTTAATGTCAAATTCTTGAATGCGGAGGTTCCGTGCAGATCTGGCTCATTAGGAAATTCTGCAGAGCTTTCATGGCCATTGCTAAATGAGGCAAAAGAGGAAGTAAAAGTGGTTCTGTGCTGTAAAGTGGATTCATAGTTTTGTTTTATAACAAACCACAGACTTAGTGAGAAGTGAATCCCCCACCTCCCCTTCTCTTTGTTCCACTGCATCTTCCTTCTTCAATAGGTGTTTTTACTAGAGGAATTCCCAGGCGTATGAGAGGAACTGTTCTTCCTGTGAGCTTGTCTTTTATTGAAATACAAGAGGAAGTTCCTTAGACTTCTGTGAAAAGGTTCAATAGGTCTCGTGGCTGAGGAAGTCACATTTTCTGCATGTTTTACTGATGATGAAGCACTCAAAACTGAAGCTGGAATGAGCAGCTGGCTTCTCTGCTGGAATTCCCTGGGGAGCAGCAGCCCAGCGGGTGGGATCCCAGTGCCCTTGTGCTCCTGCTTCCTCCCGCCCCACAAAATGCACAGCAGAGGGTTGATACTGGAGCGACAGAAGATGGGAAGTGGGATGTCTCACCGAGTGCTGCGACTCCAGCTTTGCATTCTGCTGGAGCCCAGGGTGCTGGCCTGTGTGGCAGAGGTGAATACACAGTGCTGGGGAAAACCTGGATTCAGCTGGAATTGCTGATAGAGCTGCCACTGGTTTCGGTGACTGTGGGGTTCCACCCGGGCATGTCAGCGCTGCACTGCTGGGAGGAAGGGAACTGCCTCGTGTTTGGGCAAAGATGATAAAAATCCCATTGCTTCCTGAGATTTGTCTTTGTGTTAGATAGAGTAAATCTGATGCATTGCAGTCTTATCCTAAACCTTTTAGAGGCAGGAATTTGATCCTTAATGAGTTTTATTACAGTCAGTTATTAAGGGGAAGAAATCCCAGGCTCTGTTCCCTGTGTGAATTGCAGCAGATGAGAATAAATCCTCCGGCTCCTCTCAGTACCGAGCTCGGCATGTGGCTGCCTTCATCCCCCATCCTGCTGGAAGCTGCCAGCAGGGAAGGGACAGCGTGTGTGAATTTGAGCAGCTCTTGCTGCAAGATAAGCTGGGGACTTGCTATATATATCAAATTGCCTTCTCTTCCCCTGTATCGATTGGCTGGGGATTTCCCTTTCTAAGAGTGCCTTTGGAGTGGCCAGCATGGCCAGCGCTGTTTTTAGAAGCGGCTAAGCTCGTGCTGGAGAGCAGGGATGGGAGCACTTAAGCTCAGCTGAACTTGCTGACCTGCCCACATCCTTTGAGGTGAGGTTATTAATGAAAGCAGGTCAGTGTGCAAGGCAGTCCCTTCATGGGATTTTCCATTGCTGAAGTGCAAAAGACCAAAGGCTCTGATTTAACCTTCTTACATTTTGGGGGCTTGGGGTAGGAAAGGGGGACTGTTAAACACCAGGTGAGGTATTGCTTGGTTTTGGGAGGGTTACCACCTCCAGGAAGGCCTCATGAAGGGCGAGTTTCTGACTGCATTGCCTGGTTGTGAAGAGCAGCAATGGCAACACGAAGCCCTGAGAGGGCTCTGTGGGAAGGAGGATGTCCAGGCTGCTGGCATAACAAACCACCAGGAGACAGTGCCTGCAAACCCGGGCTTTCCATGGGAGCCAACAGCTCTGACCATGCCCAGGTTGGACATGCAATCAAAACTGAGCTCTTAACTTATTAATAACAGTTCTCAAGGGTTTTCATCTCCTCTTGTGGTCTTCTGCAGCTTGATGGTAAAAACCCTGAGCAGATGTTCATCACTGTTTTAGAGGCCCTTCCTGTGAAAGGAGGAGCTGAGAACTTAATGTGATGATGGCACAATTATTGCAAGTTTTGGAGAGGAACTGGCTCTCCCCCAAGAGCGGGGAGGAGTGCTCAGCAGAGCCGTGTGTTCCCAGCCACGTCTCAAGGGTCAGTGCTGCAGGGCCTGGCACAGGATCCTCCTCGTCGTTTGTGAGGAGGCTGCTGGGGAAACTGGGCTTGGTTTGGGTGAGTCAAGAGAATAAATCCTGATGCTTCCTTGTCCTCTCAAGCCTGCTGGTGGTTTCGGTCATAGCTTTTTCACATACGTGTTTTTGTGGGTTACTAAAAGATGCTTCATTTTATTCCCATGGAAGAAAACTACCCTTGGACAAACAACAGGCTCTCCTAGAAATTTTGTCTGTGGTGAATGGTGGCACTTGGGCTCTGGCCTGGGCTCTGCCTCCAGCCGGCAGCACGTGGTTCCAGAGCTGAGGAGCCTCAGCCGGAGCTGGAAGCGTGGCTGTAACAGGGCTGTGAAGCCCAGCAGTGTTACAGGGCATGTGATCGCCTGGAATAACAGCAGTACTTCTTGCTTTCAGACACTGTTTCTATTGACTGCCTGTCCCAGGGGAGATTCCAGATCCTTGCAGGCAGGTACCAGTTTGGTTGCCAAAGGTGTCCTGCCTGCCCTTTACAAAGGGCTATAGTTCCCCCATCCATCCTGACCCCTGGCTGCGGGAACGTGCCTCAGAAACCTTAGGACTCCTAAAGTAATCCCACATGGGTATGTTTATGCACCTGTATAAAAGAATAATAGCTATATTTGTAATAACAACGAGGCTGAAGTTGTGTTGCTGCTGTTCGGTTGAAATTATTTTAAAATACCCACATGCTGAGTGCCAGGGTATTGGAGCTGAGTGCTCTGGAGAGCCCTGAGCTTGGCTGGGCAAAGCTGCAGTGGGGTGGATGGGGAAGCGGCACACTTCAGGACATGATCTTTGGATTTCAGAGCCTTCTGGTGCATTTGGGTCACGTAGCTCAGGTTTTTTCTGCAGTCACAAAGACTGCCTTTCAGAGAAAACTGTGGCTGTCAGAGACTCCCCAGGTTGGTGGGAGTTAAAGGTGAATTCTCCTGGTGCATAATGAGAACTGAGTGTTTGCACAGAGACCGGTTTAGACAGCACTTCTCCACTCTGGACACTTGGGATGTGACCTCAGTAATGCAGGCACCGTTTCCTGGAAGCTGGTGCTGCTTCCTTCCTGAGATTGAGTTGAAGTCAGTGCATGGTGTGGAGGGAGGCACCAGCGCTGCCAGGGCAGTGTGACAGGGAGCTCAGCGCCCGCACATCCCTCCCTCCGGAGCTGCAGGACCCCAGGAGCCGGCAGGAGCCTGGACTGCAGCTGGGATGGGTACATCTGCACTGCTTTGGGTAGGGACCAGGCAATTGTTTGTACTTGAATAAAGGCTTAATTGTGACTTGAAATGTCCCAACTGCTTTTTTAAAGAAAAGCAAACAAAGCTGGCGAACAACAGACTGGAGTTACAGGGGACTTTGGAAATGTTTGCTAAAGCTGCGCTTCCTGCCTCCGTCAGTCCGATGGTTACGGAGTTGAGCTGGAGCCTTGGCTTTGAATTCCTTCTCTGCCAGCTCGGGTGAAAGGCCTGGAGGGTGGGGATGGCACGGGGGCAGCGGGGCTCTCTGGGTCCGTGGTTCCTCTGTGAGCCCTCATGGAAATGATCGAGGGGTCTGTCCCTCTCTGAGGCTGCCTCGGGCTGGCTGCGGTGGGCACTGAATCACTGCGGTGATGGCAGCCAGGCCCTGCTCCTGTCCCTGCTCCTGCCAGCTCCTTCGGAAGATGAAGGAGGAGGCAGAGGCTGACCTGGCAGGGGAGCGTCCCCAGTGTGCTGCTGCCACCTGGTGCCACCGGCTGCCCCAGCCCCGGGGCTGCAGCACCGGCAGAGCCACAGCCTTGGGAGGAGAAGAAACTCCTGTTCCCAGTCCTGGCTCTGCTTCCTTCACCGTCACTGCATTCCCCTTGAAACTCCGATTTCACTGTCAGTAATGTAAAGAGCAGAGTCAGCTGGCAGGCAGGCTGCTGAAATTAATTATACTTAAAATCATTGCAGAGATGGACAGCAGTGCTTGTTAGGGGTCCGGCAAAGCGCTGGGCTCTGTTCCCTTCCCTCGTTATCCTGTACACCTTGATGGCATCTGGGTGGCACTGCTGGACCCTCCAGCTGCTGTCTGTCAAATCTGCCTGTGCACCCCCATCTCCCAGAATCACAGAATGCCTGCGTTGGAAGGGACCTTAAAGATCATCTTGCTCCCTCTTGCACATGGTATAAAGTGTTTTCTGGCTCCTCTGTGTATCCATCTCTCCTGACTCCTGTCTGAGCGAGATGTGGCAGAGGAAAGGATGGCACAGACAAAATGCTGCTGGGGATGTGGTCCTGCAGCTTGGATGCACCGTAAGGATCTCCCCCTCGCCTGTTTCTTCAGTCTTCTGCAGATCAAGTTGTCGTTAGAGTGCTCTGGCAGTGTGCCCAGGCTAAGCTGTCCCCTGAGCCTGGCAGAGGTGGCTGGCAGGTCTTGGCTCCAGGTGCATCCCTGGTCCAGCCTATCAAGTTCAGCATTTTTTGAATTCTGGTGGTATTTTCCTCCCCCAAGCTCTAGTCTTGTTTGCCTGTTTCCCCCTCCAGCTCTCTCCACACCCTCTTCTACATTCCTGCATCCTTCTTTCCACAGCTTCCAGTGTTTCTTCCACTCTCAGCAGTCCTCACTTCGACACTGTTCAGCAGTTTAAACCCCAAAACTGCCTGTGCCCCAGTGCTGCTCCTGTCCCAGGGTCCTCGCCATGGCTCAGCGCAGCGACCCCTGCTCCCACCAGCATCTCTGCCCCGGGCTCTGCATTGCTCTTCCCAACCTCTGTGGTCTCCAAGCCCATCTCTCCTCTCACATACTTCCTTTTCCAAAACTTCTGTTCATTCTCCCTTTTGGCAGTGGTGCATCCATGGTAGCTCTGGGGTCCATGTCTGCCCACAGCCACGTGGGCTCAGGGCTTGTGGCAGAGTTGCTCTGGGCAAAACCAGAGCTTTGCTTTTATTGGGCGTTAAGCCTGTGGCTGCTCCAGGCACACCTCTGACTTCTCCAGCCTTCTTTCCCCATTCTTTTTCACTGTAGAGGACCTTGTTTCTTTAGAGGGGAAAGGTCAAAATACAGCGTTAGCATCCCTCCTGCCTCTCTGCATTCCTCCTGCCACTCTGCTCCTTTCCCTGCACCAGCCACAAGTTCTCCTCTGCTTTGTCCTCTCATCTCTGCCCCTGTGCTGTGTGTTCTTCCCTGTTGCACTATTCCTCTTCCCCCCCTTGCTCAGTTTCTCACCTGCCTCTGAATCCTTCCCCATGCTGTGTACTTTCTCCCCTGTTAAAAGCGACCTCTGTTCCTACTCACCTCCTGTGCCTATTTTTTTTCCCTATTTCCATGATAAGTCCCTTGGACACAGCCCGTTCAGAGTGGAGTCCCCCATCTTCTCAGCCTGGAACTGCTGCTGCAAAAACCTTGAGCTTGGCAAAACTTCTGTGTTGTTCTCCCCACTTCAGCATTTGGGAGGTTTGACTCCATGGCCGTTGTGCTCCTGAAATCCTGAACTCGCTCTGCCCATTCTCTCCCTTGCTCTGCTGCTCCCTCTGCACTTCCTTGGGGATTTGCTGTCCCAGCAGGGCTCTGGTTTCTGTGCTGTTGCTCTGTGCAACCTTATCCTCACACGCGTCCCCTGCCCTCCTTTGCAGCTGGCACAGGCATATTCTGTCCCTCTCTCCCTGTGCGTGGCTGTCAGTCACAGGCCTGGATTATCTGTTCCTGTGTTCCCTGTATCCCTCTGTGGCCGATGCTGGCCTCTCACATCCTCCCTGTGCCGCTGTATGTGCTTGCCCTGGCAATGGGCACGGGGGCCAGCCCGGCACTGGCCACATCTGGCTGTGGTTTTGAGGGCTTTTCTCCCGTAGGATGGTGCTGTGCAGTCAGCAGCAGTCCTGGCTATGGCAGCGTTCCTTGGGCTCTGCATCCGCAGAGAGCAGATTTATGTGTCCTGGTCTGAGCTCTTGGGAGCAATCCCACCTTTGAAACCTAGATGTTCCCACTTGGAATGCAAGTGGACAAAGACGTGATTGCTCTTAAATATGAGGAAAAATAACTTTCAGGATGTTTGAATCATGACCTGGCTCTTCGGTTGGACGACCAGGAAGGGTTTGCAACCTTCTCCCGGTGGCTGTGGGTGAGCCGGGGTTGGATGTGGTGCTGGGCCATGGGGACAGAAGTGCCATCAATCTGTCCCCTCTGCCATCACTGCCATTATTTATTTTTGCAGTAGACTTTTTGTCTGTCCCTGTTGAGCAGCTCATGTGGAGGTGCCTGTGAGATCCTCTGAGCTGCACTTCCAGCAGCCCTTCATCCGTGGGTAATTCTGCATCCTGGAATTCAGCCCTTCCCCCTGGTTAGACCATAAATTATGATCCCTTTCTGCTGCAGAGCAATCTGAATACTTTGGCAACTTGTCACCATCATCTGGTATTGCTGTGACATTCCTGGGCTCTGGTAGCCTGATCTTTTCTCTTTAATAGTTATTCAGCAGTAAAAGAGTTTTGTTGTTGAAGAGCAGCTGGTCGTGGCCTTCATTAGAAACAGCCCTCAGAGCTGTAATTTTGTTTAAAATAACAAAGACCGGCCCATACAATCTGCTTCGCATGTAACTGTGGGGTCTGACAATTATATTTTTAGCCTCTAATTAGTCGGGAGGCTTGAGATGGCTGTTTCTGTTTCGTTTGGGATCACAATAAGGCTAATAGGTTTCCTGTTTTTTTCCTTCTAACATCCACTCTAATATTGGACTTGTTCTTCTCCTTTAAGTGCACCAGGACCTACTCTACGATTTTAGCTGAAATTAAAGCAAAAATCTCTGCCTGGGGCAGATGCTGAGCGCAGAGAGCTCCGCTCCAACTGCAAACAATTGCTGGAGTTTTATGAGCAATTAAAATCGAGTCTCCTAGTGGGGAGCGAGGAGCTGCCAGGGGCCACCCACCTCGCCTGGGGCACCCATGGCACCCCTGCAGCCAGGAAGCCTTAGCCAGCTCTCGCTCCCTTTCCCAGCTTTCCAAAGCTCCGTGTGTGTGTGTGTGTGTGCCCCGGTGAGCATCCTCCCTCCTTCCCGCAGGATCTCTGCTCTGTGGTGTGCTGGCAGGTGATGGCAGGGAGCGGGTGCTGTTCCTCGTTTTTCTGTGTTCCCCACGCCTGGCTCACCGTTCCTCGTTATTCTGTGCTCCCTATGCCCAGCTCGCCATCGTTAATCCCGCTGTGCTTTGCTCAGAGGTTCCTGTAAATCCACAGCACTGTGCTTTCGTGGCATCTCCTGCCCCGTGAGACCTGGGGCAGCAGAGGGAGAGGAAGTGATTCTCCTGGGTTTTGACAGTCCAGGTGTTCGTGTGGAGAGCTGGCATTTCCAGCACAGGTACAGTTCTTGTCGCACCCTGGCTTGGACTGCAGCTGAGAGGGGGCCTGGGTGTTGCAGTCCAGAGCTGCAGTTTGGAAAAGGAACAGTTCTTTCCTGGTGTGTGTGACGGTCTGGCCAGGGCCGAGCTGAGCACCCTGGAAGATGCAGGCAGAGCTTGGGCCTGGCCAGGTTCTTCCAGCAGCCTCTTCCACCATCTGCAGGGAATGGGGACAGAGGTTTCCACACTCTGCTGCAGTCCATGCCGCTCTGTTTCTCACCAGGAGGGGCAAGGATCTCTGGAGGCAGTGATGTGGTTGCATAAGGAAGCGTGGCGTGAGTCACATGAGCAGGAGGCTATGGGACAGCAAATGAAGGGTTTTACGAGTGTTCTCAACTCTGACACGGCTTTATTATCTGAGGGTTTGGCTTCCAGACTGAGAGTTTCAGGGGAGGTTACAAGCTATAAAAATGCTCGAGAGAAGTGAGTTCTTTTCTCTACTTGCCCCAGCCCAGGTGTGTCAGGTGGCATCACCTCACCAGCCCCACCTGCAGCACCAGCACCATCCTGTGCCTCCCTCCAGTGAGAGATGGGGAGGGCAGGCGGCTGCTGGCCCCACACTCTGCCTGTGCCTTCACAGCAGCAGAACAGCCTGAGGCTCTGGGCTTTGGGGTGACTTGGGGATGAAAAAACTCAACATGAGCTGTCAGTGTGCACTGGCACCCAGAAACCAGTGACAGGACAAGGGGGAATGGGTTCAAACTGAGAGAGGAAATTTAGATTAGATATATTGGGAAGAAAGTCTTCTCTTTGAGGATGGTGGGGCCCTGGCACAGGTTGCCCAGAGCAGCTGTGGCTGTCCCATCCCTGGAAGCGTCCAAGGCCAGGTTGGACAAGGTTGGAGTAACCTGGTCCTGCCCATAGCAGGGGCTGGAGCGAGATGAGCTTTCAGGTCCCTTCCAACCCAAAGCATTTTGTGATTCACTGATTCCATGTATGTGTGAAAGGCCATTGTTCTCCTTTATCTTCTTTCCCGTTCCATCCTTTTTGGCTTGGCTTTCTCTGTCCCTGGTCCCCACCTCATTTAACTCCATAGCATCAGCCTCCACCTTGGCATAGCAGGTGGCCAACTCCAGCTCATCCCCTGTGACCAAGATTTTAAGGTGAGCTTCTGACCTGGGTTTCGGGGTAATTCAGCCTCTTGCATGGCAAGCAGCTCCTTGAGCAGCTGCCAAACCTGACTTCCACAGGAGAGGTGGTGGGTCCAGCCCAGAGCGGTGCTGGACAGCAGTGCTGGGTGCAGTGGGCGGTTGCCACCTCCTTCCCAAGGCCGGGAGACTCTGGCTGGAAGCCACAGGAGCAGAGCCAGCAGCCAGTGGGACACTGCAGCCTTTGAAAGGAGGAGGGCCATGGCCAGCCCTGAAACAGGGGGATGCATTTGGGATGCCAGCACAGGAGGTGTGGAGCTGCACAAGTGCTTGAGCGAGGCTGCCTGGTGGCCTGGGCCAGGTGTCATTTGGGTAGGGCTGGAGGTCCTCAGAGGTACAAGCAGCACTTGGGTTTTTGTGGTATTTCCTGGCTTTTTCTCACCCCATAAATCCTCAGGAGCCCCTTCAGCTTTGCCCCTGCTCCCACAGGAGGAGGAAGCCCCTGGGCACACAGGAGCAGCAGCATTCCAGCAGGCTGAGCTCATGGGGAGTCCCGCTGCCGTGGGTTGCCTGCCTCTTGGGCAACTGGCTTTCCAGAGGTGCTGGGGGATGGGAGCGAGGAGGAACCTCCTCACTCATGATGCAGCCACAGAGTTTCAGTTTCTGGTCATTACTGACTTCTGCACGGAAGGAACTGAGAACCTGAGGTGGCCATTAGCAGTGATTGGATAAATTGGTACAAAGCCCACTGCAGGAACAGTACTCCTGTTGCTCAGTGTTGTCAATAATTCAAATATCTTCAGATTTAGTGGGGGGAAAAAAAAAAAACATATCTAACATTTTTCTTCCCTTGCTAATTGTGCTTCTCACATCACTTTTAAGTCACTGGTTGGCAGTGACTCCTGCTGGTGTGGTGGCTCCTGCTGGAGGCTCTTTCCTCTGTGTAGTCTGATACATGAGATCGTTTGCTAAGTAGTGGGAAAAAGGCTTTTGTAGTTCAAAAGAGCCAGACTGATCTGGATTTGAAGGGTGATAGTGCAGTATTTGGCTTTTTCTGTTTTCATAGGAAATTTGATTTCTGGGGTGGGGGGGTGGGTTTCATAGTTTCCTGCAACTTGGTGGTCTGCTTTTAAATGTAACATAATATGACAGAATGGTTTGGGTTGGGAGGGACCTTAAAGCTCATCTCATTCCACCTCCTGCCATGGGCAGGGACACCTCCCACTGTCCCAGGGTGCTCCAAGCCCTTTCCAACCTGGCCTTGGACACTTGTGAGGATGGGACAGTGAGGGGCTGCACAGGCAGGTGAGTGGTACCTGGACAGGAGTGCCCATGGCTCAGCCCATCCCTGGTCCCAGTGTTTAATTGTGGATAATTCCATCCCCAGTGTGCGGCTGGAGGAGCAGGGCAGAGGCAGAATGTGGGCAGGGGAGAGAGGTGTTGGTGGTCAAGTGATCCCGTACTGGAGACACCTGAAAACCTGGAGGAAGGGTCTTTTCCTTCATTCAGCTCCCAGGATCATCTGTGGGACCATCTGGTGCTGCTGGGAAAGATCTTGGAGCAGGACCTTGCTCAAGCCTTGCTGCTTGGCTTTTCCCTTCCTACAAATGCCTCCAGTCACCTCCGTTGAGCAGGGGCAAAGCTGGCAGAAGGAGCTGCTGGTTTTTCATGGCACTTGGAGTGTTTGCATCCTGCCCCGCCTCCCCAGCAGGACCAGATCGGATTTTAGAGGTGTTTTTCTCCAAAGGATCTTCCCAGGTCGTTGAACCACAATGACCAAGTCTGTCTTCCTGCAGCTCCCTCCTGTGCTCCCCCAAGGTGTGGGTTCTGTACCTGTGGGGCACAGACTGCTGCGTGCGGATGTGACAAGTCCTGGGTGCTGTTAGTGAGTGACCAAAAGGATCTGGTGTCTCCCTGTGATGCTGAATCTGATTTCCAGCAGCTCCTGGAAAGGGCACGAAACAGAGGTTGGCAGGGATAGGTACTGACAGGGCAGTGGCCTCAGGAATTGTGATTTTTCGCCTTTATGTTCACACTGGAGCACCATTCCTGTAAATTTAACTTCTAAACTAAATTCCTGTAAGCTAAACTTCTGCTCTGGGTTGTCTCCTCTTTGCTGCAGCTGAGACTCGTGGAGGAACAAGAAGAGACCGAGCTGTGATTGAACCAGGAGCGTTTGGACGGTGTCTGAGGATGGTGAGTCCATGTCCTATTTCCTCTCTCCAGGATGGACATTGAGGAGCTGGAGCGTGACTAGAAAAGGGAATGGAGCTGGGGAAGAGGCTGGAGCACCAGGAACAGCTGGGCAGGGCTCAGGCTGGAGCAGAGGAGGCTCAGGGGGAACCTTGTGGCTCTGCACAGCTCCTGACAGGAGGGGGCAGCTGGAGGGGTCAGGCTCTGCTGCCAGGGAACAGGGACAGAGCATGAGTGGAAGTGGCCCGGAGCTGTGCCAGGGGAGGATCAGGTTGGATATTGGGGAGAACTTGTTCACTGAAAGGGTTTTCCAGCCCTGGCACAGCTGTGCAGGGCAGTGTTAGAGTCACTGTCCCTGAAGGGGTTTAACAGATGTGAGGATGTGGCACCTGGGGACGTGGGTCAGTGGTGGCCTCAGCAGTGCCGTGGGGATGGTTGGACTCAGTGATCCTACAGAGCTCTTCCAGCCCTGATGATTCCATGATTCTGCCTCTGTCCTCTGTGGGTGGTCTTGTTCTTTGTGTGTCCAAATCTTCTACTGCTGCTAAATGCAGGAGACAAAATACAAGAATGAGCAAGAAGAATGCACCAGTATTGTGTATTATATATAATAATATAACAGAGAGGATTTATCACTGTCAGCAAGATGCTGTTAATGGGATGCATTTACCCCTAAACTCTTATTGGAATGTTTTGGGGAAAAAAGTAAGACTGGAACCCCCTTCTGTCTCCTTGGACTACTGACATAGTCATCCAGTTTTTGTGGCTTACTGATTTATTTTTTCTTTAAAACTTACTGCTGGGGTTTCTCATTGTGTTCCTCTGTCACCTCTTCAGTGAAGGATTTCACACCATGTTAATAACAGCTCTGGTGCCACCAAAGGAGCAGAAATTTCACAAGAATTAGTCACAGAAGAATGTGGTAGAAAAGAATCTGAACCGCAGCCAAAGCAGCCAGATTGCTGATAAACTTGGATAAAGGGCCTCTAATGCCTCCAGCAAGAAATAACCCAAAATACAAGGGATCTGCTGGGGGGAAAAAGCTGGAGACTGGGAATGTAGAAAGATACGCTGAGAGTGTCCTGAGGGGGGTAGTTTGAAGAGGGGTGATCTGCATGTGGGCTGTGGATGGGCAGAGCCTGAACTTGCTGCAGTGACACGGATCAGCACCAGCTCTGTGTTGTTGTGGGGGAAGGAGTGCTGAGGAGAACAGCAGAGACAGACAAAGGGCTGGAAATTCAGATTGAGGACATGAAAATTTAGGTTAAACATGTTAGAAAAACTAAAAGATAAAAACCTGGCAGAGTGCTCGAGGAAATGGTGACGTCTCCTGAGGGATTGTCCCCGATGTGTTTTGTTAACAACTGGAATAGGAAGGGAAATGTGCTCTCTGCATTAGCTGAACTCTCAGCTCCAGTAGTCACACACACACACAGCATTTTTGCTGTAGTCCCTGTCCTTGTGCCCCCTAGCGCTGCCTCACAATCTCCTGTGCTTCCTGCTGGAAGAGCTGATCCCCACGCTGCAGGGTGAGGAACTTGCACTGGGGTGCAGAAATTAAAGTCCTCACCTGTCATAAGCTGAGAAAGGATCTCACTCCTCAGCTTGGGGCTGCCCAGGTGTCACATTGGACGTGTAAAACCCAACAGCTTCTCCGGGTGGGACTGAGGTGAGAGGGATGCAGATGTATCCAGATACGAATGAAAAAAAAGGGAATAAACCCATGGAAAATGCATCCAAAATCCCTCCAGGAAACACGGAGAAGGCCAGGGCTGGCCCCGAGGGCCAGGCTGGTCAGACACCCGAGTGCCAGGGCCAGCAGCAAATGCTGCAGGGGAGCGTGGCTCAGGTGTGTGCCCTCACCTGGCAGCACCTGCAGCTCAGGGACTTGGTAATCCAGAAACAATTTACTGATGTTTTATGATTCCCTGGTAGGTTTTCTTCCATGAATTCATCAAGTTTTTAGAAATCAGGTGAAGATTTGAAGTTGTGTTAGGGCTGTGCTGCCGAGCACCTCTTGCTTTGTTTTGGAACCTGCCCCGTGTTGTTTTGGCTGGCTCTTGTATTGGGAATAACAATACAAGTGTGGTGCTGCCTGTGAGCATCTCCTGCCCTTCAGGGTTTTGTAGATCTCCACACACTCCCCTTAGGCATCTGAAGAGCTCTAGTCTTTTAAATTCTCTGTAGTGAAGCCATCTTTAGTTCTCATCACTCCTCCCTGGACCTGCTTTTCTGTTTTTTTGGTTTTTTTTTTTTTTTTTTTTGAGTGCACAGACTGGAATTTTGGATTTACTAAAACCTGTAAGCTTTTCTTTGTCCTCTACTCCTTTACTGTGTCTGGACAGATCTTACCTGGCCCTGCCCACTCTTAGGTGTAATCATTGTTTGGTTTCTTCTACACAAGAGGGTTTCCTGCTCCTTATGAGTACCCAAAGATGACTTTACTGTTTCAAAGGACCTTCTGAAAAGGTTTTTTTTTTATATTTTACTAAAATGTTGCTGTGATTTTTTTGAAAATTATGTTTTCATTTTGGAAAAAAGAAAGCAACCAACAGAAGCGCCCCCATCTCACCCACTGTTTTGGGAAGAGATTATGGGCTTTTTGGCTCCCATGGCAAGGGAGAGAAAGCGACTTGTAATTGCAAGCTGTAGAAATAAGCATTTACCTCCACCTCCTTACCTGAACTTCTGTCAGCAGCTGAAGGCAGAGAGCTGATGGAAACTCCTGACACAGTCCTTCTGTGACCTCTGCAGAGGGCTGTGACTGCCGAGTTAAACACAGCAAGGGCTGGAGGTGGGTTGCTGGTTAGGGGGTGCTTTGGGGCTGGCTGGCAACCCTGTTCCCTGCTGGCATGCCGAGTGCTTCCCCAATTCCCTGTGCTCCCTGCAGGCTGAGGCCACAGCACCAGGGCCCTCTGGTTAGTGAGGGCAGGCCCAAAAGCTTTGCCCTTGCTCCCCAGCACCCCAGATGTGCCTCACCAGCTGCTCTCCCCTTTCTGCTGCTCTGGGTGCTTGGTCAAGTGTTAACATCTCGGATTGCACGACTCTTGCCATTTTTCCCCAAAACTACCTGCTGATGGGAATGACCTTGAAGACAGCACTAGTGCTGGTTTAATCCTTAACTCTGGCTAATGGAGCCCTAACGAGCACTTGGTACCTTAATACATGACTAAAAGCAAAGCTGCTGGCTAGGTTGGTGTGGGTGCTGTGCTGGCAGGTCAGTGCTCAGCTCCCAGGGCAGCATTCCCTGCTCGCTGCTGGGATACTGGCACTGAGGGCATCTGGTTCTTACCCTGTGGAGGGGCCCAACTTATTCTAGGTGGGGATTTGCAGCCACCCCTCATCCCCTCTTGTTGGTGCTCAGAGTTGACAGCCCGTGATTTGTGCCCTTTTGTCCCTCTCCTCAAAGGTTTCCTGCAGCATTTTCTGTTCTGTGTTCACCTCCGGGCACCTTCCTGAGCAAATACCGAATGCAGTGTTACTGTCTAGTATTATTATCTATTCGTATCTAGATCTATAGGCTTTTCTATCATCCTGTCCAGATTAAAAGATAGCATTGACCATCCCAGTCCTGGTTTATGGGGTATAAAACAGTAACTTCTCTTTGCACAGGTTTAGGGGTTTATTTCAACCTCAGGCCCAGCAGCCTTGCAGTTGACCCACAAACCTCCCTAGGATTTGAGGAAATGAACTGTTTTTGTAGGGGGACCTGAAACAAAGACGCCCTTTGTGCAACAGAAGTAGGGGAGGCAGAACAAGAAGTGCCTCTGGCCACAGTTCGTCAGTCCCAGCATCAGCTCATGGACAGAGAGAGAAATACGTGTCTGAGTGCAGCTCATCTCATGTAGGCAGAAAGAGAATAAATTTTAACTTTTAGAATGAGATAAATGATAGAAGTCTCCCTCCCCCTCCTTACCTGGGAAAAAAGATCTACATAACCAGTTCCTAGCCTGATCTTCACTGGAAATAAATACTCAGACCTGGAAGGATCTAGGGTATCCTGATGGCCCCTCTGCTGCTGGAGCCCCTGGCTGTCAGGCAGAGCTGCCCTGGCTCCCGCTGACTTGCTTCTCATGTCCTGGAATTCCCTTCCCAGGGCAGTCACCTCCTCCTGCCAATTTTTCTGTCGGTTTTCTCCAGCTGGAGGCGGATCAGGGCAGTCTGTGCAGTGGATGTGCTACCAGGGACAAGGCTGCGCATTCGGATCTCTGCCAGCCCTTGCCTTCCCTCGCTTCCATCTGTGGGGGGGATGCCCCGTGCTGGGGTAATGAAAAGCCCACCCTTAACCTACAGAAGGGATGGGTGTGGTGCCTTTTGCCTAAGGAGAGAGTAATTTTATTTGTGGTGCCAAGGAGAAACAGAGGATAAAGCAGTGCCAGGGTTGGGAAGGGTGCACATGTCTGTGGAAGGCTGAGTCAGGTGCGCTGGTAACTCCCTGCAGTGAATGGGACCAGTTTTCCTCTTAGAATCATGGAATGGTTTGGGTTGGAAGGGACCTAGCCAGGTGGGAATTAGCTGCTCCCTGAGCCACCCTTTCCTAAACTGGCAGAAAGCTGGACCAGCCACTGGCAAAATGAGTTATTTCAGGATGCTGACTGGCTCCAGACCGTGAGAGAGATGTCAGCATCCTGGTGCCCATCCCATGCTCCCCGTGCGGATTCCTTGGGCAAGTGGGACCAGATGTTCCCTGTGAGCCCTGTGCTGCAGGCTGGGCTCCTGGTGAGTGCAGGGGTGTCTCCCTAGGGAATATCATCTCCTTTAGAGGCTGCAGGAGGGCCCCTTGAGTGCCAGTCCCATCTCTGCCAAGCACTGTGTTATCTCCAAGCTTCCAAATCCCTCTTGGGACCTTCGGCAGAGGCTGCAAGCAGTTTACCTGCAGCGTGGATGCAGGAATGTCTGGAGGGAACAGTGGGCAGTGCCAGTGGGAGGGGAAAGGGACTAATCACTGCCAGCTGCCCATGTTAAATCCAGCCCTTCCTCAGAACTGGGAAATCTTTTGGATTGTTGTGATTGGGAGATTTCTCTCTTTGCCTACATGAACACAGAGTAGCCTAAACTCAGAGTAGCTCATTTCTGTGAAATAACCTTCTCTTCCTCCATGATATGGAGCAGATAGCCCGGCTGCAGAGGCATCCCAGGTGGCATTCCTCGGCTAAGCCAGCTCAGGAGGCTGGAGCACTGTGCAGTCCTGGGCTGGGCTGCCCAGCGCCACTCCTGCCCTTGCCTGCGTCACTGGAGGGAAAGGAGGGCAGGTATTTTGGGAACTCTTGACAGAAGTGAAAGCAGAGTCTGAATCAAGTTCCTCTTGAAACTCTGTGAAGCCACTGAACTTCAGAGCAAGGTTTCTGCTCTGCACCAGGCTCAGTGCATGGGCAGAAGTTTCTAAGTTGTGTGTGAGTCTTTCTCTGATTCTAAAAGTATTTCAGTAAAAGCAGAAGAAGTTCTATTTGTGCATGTTCAGGTCAGCTTAGGTTGGAAATTCAAAATACGGGCAGCCCTTTAACTGCACAGCTGCATCCTAGGGGGGGTTACAAAGGTCCTTCTACAAACAGGCCTTGTGCCAGGCCTGAACTGAGCCTTGGCCCTAAAAATCTCGCTGTGAGTTGGAGTAAAACTCTTACCTGCCTTGTCTGTGGTTTTGTGTGTTATAAACTCTGGTCTTGTGCTGTGTGTACTTAACAGCGATGTGTGCTTGCACTCTGTCCAGGAGACTCCCGGACTTCAGCTGTTCCCCAGACGAGTTGAGTTGCTTTTCCCCTGACACGTAAGGGAAAAGAATAAATATTGGCTTTACAGTGTTTATAGCCACACTTTATCAACAGTATAAAAGGTTCCTTCCAGCTTTAGCTGCTCTGGTTTCTCAGCATTCCCTTTAGAGGGGAACCTGCAGAGAGCAGGGCACCTCTCCTGCCACTCACTTTTGGCCAAGACAAATCTGTAACCTCATCCATCACCCTCTGTCCTTATCTGTAACCCTGTTTGTGTTCATAACCCTCTATTCTCTTTGTGTTTTGGTTTGTGGGTGCCAGCTGGAGTCAGAGGCTCTCGGGGCAAAGGGCTTGGTGCTGAGGCGCAGGGGTCAGCCCAGGGTTGAAGAGCTCAGGGCAGGGGGCTCGATGCCAGGGTGGGGGGCCCAGAGCAGAGAAGGGCATGGAGCTGGGGCAGAGGTCTTGGAGCAGAGGGCTCAGTGCTGGTGTGGAGGGTCAGTGGGCTCGTGGCAGAGGGCTCGGTGCCGGGCTGGAGGGCTCGGGGCAGAGGCCTCGGTGCCGGGGCACGAAGCCTCCTTGCCGCTATTGTTCCCGGCGCTGCCGCTGCCGCCATCAGCGCGGCACGAGGCAGGTGCCGGCAGGAGCAGCGCCATGGGCCGGGAATGCCGCTCCCGGCCGAGGAAGGAGCCGTGGCCGCGGTCCCGCTGCCCGCTCCATTTTCTGTCTCGCCCGTCACGGAGACGCTCAGATGGCAGAGCCGCGCTCGGCGGCGCTGGGAGGGAGGTGGAGTCTGCCCGTCCTCCGCCCGCCCTCCCTCCATTGTCAGCGGCGGCGGCGGCGGCGGCACCGGCGGCACCGGCACCTGCTCGGGCCGCCGGCGGCCGGGATGCTCCTGCCCTTCCCGGCGGAGCGGGGACTCTGCCGCAGTGCCGGGCCCGCGGCCGCAGCTCGCAGCCGGAGGGAGGAGATGCTGCTTGTGCCTGCCCGGCCCTGCTGCCGCCTCGGGAAATGAACATGAGTCTGCCAGGCCGCGTCTCCTGCTCCATGCTCAACTGCTTTGTAAGTGCTGCTTTTTATTCCCCTTCTCTCCTCCATGGAAGCGGGGCCGTAAGCCAGCTGCGCTCTCCAGCTCGCATGCCGGTGGAGGCATCCTCTGGATGTGCTCAGGGAGAAGGGGGGATCCCCTTCTCCTCGCTCTCACATGGCGCCGGAGGACACCGTGGCCCGTCCCTGCTGCCCTGGCTGGGCCCAAGGGCACAGCGGTGCCCGGCGCCGCGGGCTGAGCCCCGGCAGGCCCTGCTCGCTGTGCTGGGCCCCGCAGGCTCCGCTCCTTGCCTGGAGCTGGAAAATTACCGTGTGAGAGCCGCCGACCCCCGGGGAGCTCGGCGCTGCCGCCCTGGCTGCGGTGTGTGCAGAACCCCTCCGGTGCTCCTGCTGTGCTGTGCCGGGCGGGGGTCCTGCGCTCGGAGCCTTTTATACCGTCAGGGTATAAAACAGGAGTTTTCGTGCTCTGATGCCCCTTCCTGCAGACCCACCCTCCAACCCCTCCACCCCCCAGGGCACTCCTGGCCAAAAGGGCTCCGAGGGCTTCAGGAGGCTTGTGAAGAGAGCAGGGCGCTGATCCCCACCCTGCCGGTACCCGGGATGGGGCTGTGGCAGGAGGGGATGCTCAGCCTCCGCCTGCCCTGTGCTGCAGGCGAGGAGGGACTCAAGGACACCCAGGCGTGTGGAGAGCTCAGGCTGCCCTGTTCCAGTTCCTGCTGCTCCCTGGGATTTCTCTGCGAGCTGCAAAGTGGCGATGGGAGAGGATCTCTGCTCTGGCTGCCGCACCACCACACGGGCACACACCTTCCCTTTGTGTTCTCCTGGGCTGGTGCCTCAGCCTTGGAGTGAGCCACTGACAGGAGGGGCTCCAAACCCCCCGTGGTCTGGAGTAATCATCGGTGGCTCTGCTGGAGCAGGTGCTGTGCCCTGTGTCCCTCACAGCATGGTGACAGGGCAGTGCCTTTGCCTCCAGCTGGGGCTGATGCTGAGTTTTTGAAGGCTCTAAGCATGTTATGTGTATGCAGGTTCCTTTGACATGGGGTGGGAGGGGTCTCGCTGCCCCTGTCTGAGGTCCAGGGAGCACCTCAGGCCAGGCTGTTCCTGTGGGCACTGAGGCTTCAGCCCCTGTCGGTAACACAAGGGGATTCAGCATCATTTTGAATATTCTTGAGCCAGAAGGATTGGGATCTTCTTTCTTCAGGTTGAAATTGGGATTCTGACTTGGGTAACATATCCAGAAAGATATTTAGTTTTAAAATATTACTCAGTGCTTACAGAACACCGTGTTTCCTGGTAAGTGCTGGAGCCTAGAGCTAGAGAGCAAGCAGCATTCTGAAGGAAATATTTCCACACTAAATACATGTGGAATTAGGACCATCCTGGGCTCAGCAGTGAGCATCCGCAGCTGAGTGTCTGGGTGCCACTCCTTTGGACAGCAGCTCTGTGGTGTGACAGGCTCTGGGTGAGGGCTGGTAAAAATTGGCTCCAAGAGTTAATGCCAGAGCTCAGGGAGCATTGGGACAATGCTCTGAGACTCATGGTGGGATTTGGGGTGTCCTGTGCAGGGCCAGGAGTGGGACTTGATGATCCTTATCCCTTCCAGCTCAAGATATTCTATGATTGTATGAGTGACTGAAGATTCCCAGGTTCCACACTGAGGCATACATTCCACTTGTCAAGAATGGCACATGCAGGTTCCGTGTGACCTCTCAGACCACCCTGAGGCCTCCACGGGTTTTCTGGGGTGTCCATCTGCTCTGGGCTTGGTGTTGGCACCAGTCTGTAGTGCCTATTGTGAATTGGGTGCACTTACACAGTTACATTTCACAGTTCTCTTCGAAAAGCTTCAGGCTCTTCCCAGATTTCTTTGGTCTGAGAGTGAAAATAAAAACTCCCAAAAGAAAGCAGTCCTTAAGAGAAGGAAGAGTAGGCTGGAGCTGGACTATAGATGGAAATCCTCTGTCATGTTGTGTCTGCTCCGGTGCCATGGAGCAGGTAATGGGAACAGCTGACGTGACAAGTTACTGTCACATCTGTCCCCTGTGGCCAAGGTGTGTCTGCTTGGCTTTCTAAACACCACTCAGCTGGAAGAGGCGGAACTTGGAGGCTTCAGCATTTCACTGTGCTGAGGGGACTGCAACAGCCAGAGGAACTGCTGGGGTCTGGGGGCAGAAGAGGCATTTCCTTGCACAAGTATCCCCAAGCTCCTTGGGTGCCAGGAGTATCCAGCAGCTTCGATTTTTGGCTTTCCCAGCACGTGCTGGCTGGGGCTGTCTCACTGTGTGCTCTGTTTGCAATGCAGGGTGAGGAAGGCCCTCCCAGTTTGGAGTACATCCAGGCCAAGGACTTGTTCCCCCCGAAGGAGCTCGTAAAGGAGGAGGAGTCACTGCAGGTAAGGAATTAAAAACACCCAAACAGCTCTGGGATGTGGCAGGCTGGGCTCTGCAGAGCAGCTCTCCAGCCCAGCACGTCCTGGAGGCCGTGGGCTGGCCGCTGCTGGGGGCACGTTTGGAGCAGCAGCTCCTTGTTGTGCGTGGGGGCCAGGCCAGCTGTTCCCAAGGCCCTGTCCCTGCCTGCCCAGCCCTGGCAGGATGTGCCCAGCACCGCCAGCCGCTGGAAGCGCGGCCGGAGCTGATGCAATGCACGGCCAGCCTGGGTATTCCCTGTCGGAATGTGACTGCCCAGCCTTCATCCTGCATCCAGGGAGGTGCTCCCCGGGACAGCGGGGAGCGTGGGGGCCGTGCTCTGTGCAGCCGTAGCGTGCGGCTGCACTGCCTGCTCTCACCTCGCACACGTTGCTCCTGGCATTTCCCTGCTGCATGGCGGCTGCAAGGAGGAACCTCCATATGGTGCCAGCCTCCTGCTGCAGAAAGCTCCGGGAAGAGCCCCGGGTGCTGTTGCTGCTGTGTAGCAAGGGCAGGATTCCCTCCTGGGCTTTGGTGCTTCCTTTAACATCATCCAGCGCTCATCGTCCTCCTCGTGGGGCCGGAGCCAGGCTCACCTTGTTCTTGCTGCTGCGGCAGTGTTTGTTCTGGGGCTGTCACTGCCTTGGCAAACAGGGCTGGGGAAAGCAAGGCCTGAGAGCTGTTGGCTTGAAGGAACAGCCACAGTCTGGGGACTTGTGCAGGGTCAGGGCTGCAGGGCTGTGGCTTTGGGGAGTGAAGCTGCTGAGGCAACTCTGAGCTGAGACTCCTGGAGAAGAGCGGACTCTGCCTCAGTGTGGAAAGGTAAAGATCACCTCTCCCAAGGGTAATTTGCCTTCAGTAAATCGTTAATTTATTGTAAAGCAGAGTGTTCAAGGCCAGGTTGGATGGGGCTGGGAGCAGCCTGGTTTAGTGTGTCTGCCCATGGCAGGGGGTGGAACTGGATGAGCTTGGGTTGGGTGTCACTCCCAACCCAAACCGTTCCACAATCCTGTCACTCCAAAAGGATGCCATCAGTTGATAACAAGCTGTATTCAGGCACCTGCTGGTTTATTCCAGGATTTCCCTCCATCGGTTCTTGCAGCTTACCAGCTCCTTTCTGTTCTGTCTCCCTTCTGTTGCTGTGTGAAGGAGCCACGTAAGCAGGAGAAACACATGCCAGCTAAAAACAGCTCTGGCAAGCATGCAGAAATCAACTGCAGAAATAAAGAGAGGATATTCTCTCAAGCAAATAATTAATATTTTCCAAGAGTATTCGGACAGATGCCAGTCTAAGGTGGTTATTTTTGTACAAAGAAAGGATAAGTTGTTAGTACAGTTGTCACTTGAAGTCTGAAATCCAGGAAATTCAGGTTTTTAGGCAGCACATACCCAAGCCATAGAAACAGCTTCAAAATAAAGAGAAGGTGGTCTGACTTGTACTAATTACAGTGTAATGAATTGTATCATCTGCCCTGTCTGGCAGGTTTCAGCTCTGGCTGAAATGATAAATCGTCGTGACATTTTTTGCATAATTGGTTACCGACATCACCTGGTGTAGGTGGCATTCAGGGAACAGGAGGAGCGTGATTAGCTAAGGACAAAGGGGCCTGGTAAATTTTAGGCTGTTCTGCCTTCTTTTTTTTTTTAATATAAGTCAAGCTTGACTGTCTACCAGGATCCTGTGTTTTAAAAATAACTATGGCATGTCCAGACTGATGAGGAAAAACAGACACTTGATTATCTAGATATCAGGGGAAAAGAAAAAAAAAGAATACAGGTAACTTTAATGAAGCTTTGTTGCAGCTTAGCCAGGACAAGCTTCCTCGGTCACATCGATAACTACGCATAGGGACTCCCTCAGAACCTTGTTGGCAGAAACTGGGCACAGCTTTGGTTCATTTGCTTACGTGGATTGTACTGCTGAGTCTCACAGTGCTGCTGAGGGCCCCCGTTGTTTAAATGACACAGCAGGAGCACATAGGTGACAGTGCCCTGGGGCAGAGGGTTCTGATCAGTCACAGAGTCCCAGAATCACTAAAGTTGGAAAAGACGCCCAAGACCGTCGAGTCCAGCCTGTGGCTGATCCCCGTGTTATCACCCCTCCCAGAGCACCGAGTGCCACACCCAGTCATTCCTTGGACACCTCCAGGGATGGGGACTCCAGACCTCCCTGGGCAGCCCCTGCCAACGCTCCCCCATGGTGCTGGGCTCTGCCAGAAGTGCAGAGCACTCCCCATCTCCTCTCTGAGCCGTCCTGTGCTCGTGTCCCTCTCCATTCCTCTTGCGCCAGGGGCTGGTTTCCCTTCTCGGAAGAGCAGGCACCATCAGTCCCTGTGTCCCCAGGCCACCCCTCGCTGCCAGGTGTGCACAGCACACACGTGATCCTTCAGGAGGTGCTCGCTGGCTCTGGAGGCGTCCTTGGGAAGAGCTCCCTGGGTGGGGCTGGGTGCCAGTGCCGTCCGTGCCGCTCTCAGGGCACGAGGATTACTGGCAATGGTCCCTTGCGAGGTGCGCTGCAGAGGCGATGGGAAGAGCGGCTGGGGAGTTCCAGTGCACAGAGTACCTGTGTGTCCTGACCTGGTGCTGTCTCCCTTCCAGGTGCCATTCACTGTGTTGCAGGGCGAGGGCGTGGAGTACCTGGGCCATGCCAACGACGCCGTGATCGCCATCTCCAACTACCGCCTGCATATCAAATTCAAGGACTCTGTGATCAATGTGAGTCTGGCTCTGCCTGCACCATCACCTCTCACAGGGCTTCAGAGCAGGGAGGGGTGGGAATACCCCATTCCTGGCAGCTGTGGCATGGGAAGGTGCCTCTCAGAGGATGCTGGGCCTGAGCAGGCAGTTGCTGTGTTGCTGCTGTATTTAGGTGTGAGGATGGGGTTTTCCTTTCGATAGTAATTAGGTCTTTCCTTTGCTGCTTTCTTTAAATTCAGCATTAACCTTGGTGGTTTTAAGGCGGTAGAGGTCTCTTGCAGGTCAGTTTTAATGAGATTTCTCCCCAGTGCAGAGTCAGACAGTGGGAGCCCGAGGCTTTCGCTCACTGCCTTGACTTGCCAGCTCTTACTGCAGCTGTTGTTTGGCTCAGTTACCTGTGCTTGGCTGGATGTGATTGAGTCAGGAACTGGCCCCAGGTGGGAGATTACCAAGGGAGAGAACAGAAATCAGAATAGTAATCATGGAAAGAGTTCTGTGCTGACTCATGGAGCTCCGTAACTCTGGGAGTGGGTTTGTAGTTCACAGAAGCAGCTCGTGACTGGTGGAGCTGTGCTGGAGCACGAGGAGCCTGCAGGCACGGCTGCTGGGGCTGCTCTGGCCTGTGGTGTGCCTTGTCATGCCCTGCATCTGTCCCTCCCTCGCAGGTGCCTTTGAGGATGATGGAAAGTGTGGAGTGTCGGGATATGTTCCAGCTTCACATTGTCTGCAAGGACTCCAAAGTGATCAGGTATCTGGTTTGGTGCTGTGGTGCAGCTGCTGCTGCTGCAGCCTGGGACCAGCTCTGGTGGCTCCCTCTGTGCTGCCTTTGGAATTGAGCTGTGCATGGTCAGGGTTCTAAGGCTTGGGGCCGTGCTCCTTTTCCTGGCTCAGTCCTGGCTGGATGAACGTCCCCACTGAGGGTGATTTGCCTTTGGCTTTGTAGGTGCCATTTCTCCACCTTCAAGCAGTGCCAGGAGTGGCTGAAGAGGCTGACTCGAGCCATCGCCCGCCCTGCCAAGCCTGAGGACCTCTTTGCATTTGCCTACCACGCCTGGTGCTTGGGGGTGTGTGTGGATGAGGAGGATCAACACGCACATCTCTGCCGCCCAGGTGAGCTCCTGGCCCGGCCCTTCTGCTCCTCTGGCCAGCAGCACCGCAATGCAGCTGAGCTCTTGTTCATAAACCCTGCCTGGTTTCAAATTCACCTGGCTGGCTCATCCTGAGCCTGGCCTAGAGATCCAGCTGATGGCCAGATGCTGCTGGGTAAGAAGCACAGTAAAAGGAATTACTTATAAACAAAATAAGAAACTTTCTGAGCCAGCAGCACAGAAGCAGCTTTTCCCTTTCTCCTTGTGAGAAAACATCCCATCCTTTAGTTCTCTCATCATGGTGGTAAAGACCTCAGGCAGTGCTGTCCCTGAGTGGCAAACAGCATCAGTTTTTAGGCAGCCTAATTAATATGAGCCCATCTGCATCTCTTCTCCAACACCCAGAACTGCTGTGACATTGCCAGGATCAGGTGTGTGGAGAGCTCTGGCTCATCCTTACACAGGCACAAATCAAATCTTGGAGTCCATGAAGAGAAAACCAGAGCTGTGCTGGTGCCCTCGTGTGGACTGGGAGTTACGCTTTCCTGGGAACACAAAGTTCACTTGCAGTTGCTTTGTCTTATCCGTGATGAAGCTGTTTAACACATGAATTAAAATGAGTGAGAAATCTGGCTTTAGACCGAAAAATGTGCTGATCCTAGAGGAGAGCAGCAGTAGCCTGAATGGCGTGTCCAAAGACAGGCTGGGTGGAAGGATGGGCTTCCATAGTACAGCTGTTCCAAGAGAAGCTGAGAGGGAAGAGGTAAGCAGAGGTGAGCTGTGTCCTTCCCATGCCCTAAAGCCCAGCAACCAGAGATGTTTGCTGTCTTTCCTTTAAGGACAGTGTTATTCTCTCGTGTAAGTAAATTCACCTGTGCAAGTTGTTGCTGCAGGATATGACTGAGGTGAAGAGCTTTGCAATGTTTAGTTATTAATGAGATTTGACACTGGAGCAACAAAGGCATCCAGAATTTGTGAGGCAAGGCTAAAACATGAGAGAGAAAACCCTGAGTCAGCATCTGAGAGCAGTCTGGAGGAAGGAACTGCCTGGGGTGGGTGCTCAGTGCTCCTTGCCATGGGGTTCCTGACATCCACTTTGGAAGCAGTCTCTGCCAGAAGGGCAGAAGTGAATTAAATTAACCCCCCGCACTCACCCATCGTCATGGAGAGGCTGTTTCTGTGCCCTGAGATGAGATCTGACTTGACAAAACAAACAGAGGAGCCCCTCTGAGGGACTTCTTGGCTACTGAAGCACAACCCCTGCTGCCATCCAGCTGCCCTGGGGTTTCCCCTTGCCACAAAGATGCTCCAGGGGCTGGAGCCAGGCTGGCAGAGCTGGGGTGTTCACCTGGAGAAGAGAAAGCTCCAGGGAGAGCTCAGAGCCCCTTCCAGTGCCTGAAGGACCTTATAAAAAACAGGGAGAGACTTTTTATACGGGTGGATAGTGGCAGGACAAGGGGGACCAGTGTTAAAGTGACAGAGGGCAGGGGTAGATGGGATGTTGGGATAAATTCTTTAATCAGGGGCTGGAGAGGCCCTGGCATAGGCTGCCCAGAGAAGCTGTGACTGTCCCATCCCTGGAAGTGTCCAAGGCCAGGCTGAGTGGGGCTTGGAGCAGCCTGGGACAGGGGAGTCCCTGGCCATGGCAGGGCATGGAACCAGATGGTCTTTAAGGCCCATTCTAACCCAAACCTGTCTGAGGTTTCGTGATTCTCTCCAGCCTGTGACAGTTGCTGTGGAGCTGCCACGAGCATGTTCAGGTTTCCTCTGTCAGTAACTCCCTGTGCTCTGTTCCTCAGGGGACCACGTGAGGTTCCGGTTTGAGATGGAGCTGGTGAGGATGGGCTTTGACCTGCAGAACGTCTGGCGTGTCTCTGACATCAACAACAACTACAAGTGAGTGTTCCACCACCAGGCTCTCCCCACTCTCCTCTTCCCTTGCTTGTCCCTTGGTGATCCCCGTGCGGAGCAGTGGGTGAGTCAGACTCAGCTAATCCTCCTTGCTGGCCTCGACAGCCCCTGGGCAGATCAGCATAGGAGCCAGATCCCTTTTCTTTCTGCCTTTCACATCATGGAATTGGAGAGGGAATACAGCCCAAACATCAGAGCTAGCAGGAATTGTAAATGCTGACTCAGGTAGTTGATAATGTGGCGGCTCTAGTTCCTCCTGGAACACATTTGGGAGTCTGGAGGATCTGTCCATCACGGGTTTGTCTTTCTGGTCAGTCCTTCTCTCTCAAATGCTCAGTTTGACATGACAAACAGCTCTCGTACACTCAGGCAGCTGTTCTACTCTGTGAGGAGCTGGAGGTGGGCTACTGGAGAGCTGTTGGGATGCTCAGGAGTCTGGGAATGAGCGAGGCTCGTTCAGTCAGAGCAGGAGAAGCTGAAGGGTGATCTGCCACCAGCTGCTGGCAGTGGCACGTGACAGAACAAGAGGTGATGGCCCCGAAGTGCAGCCTGGCAGGTTCACAGTATGGAGGGGAGAAGAGCCTTGCCTGGGAATGTGGTGCTGTGCTGGACACGGGGGTTCTCCATCATTGCAGTGGGACCTTTCGGGTGACGCAGGGTGGGAGGTGCTCCCTGTGAGCAGCGGTTGGAGTGGAGGTCTCTACAAGGTTTTCTCACCAGCAGAGTGGAAAAGACCTTTTTCCACCAGTCAGTGTTTCCAGCCTGTCTTCCGCTCCTGCAGGAGCGCAGGACTCTTGGGGAAGGGCAGCTGCACTCTTTGCAGCAGGTGGCATTAAGCCGTGGGATTTCAAGCTTTGATGGGCATACTCATTTGTGCATTCCTTATGATCCTGATCTTGAAACCCCTGGTGTCCCTCAGTCTTCCCTCTGTCCCAGCTGGTCTGGGCACCCCCCTCACCTATGGACTGGACAGTTCAGGTCACTGCCTTCCTGTGGAGACCATGAGAAGCCTCAGACACACTGGATTGGGGAAATCTCAGTTTTGGAGTTGCTGCCTGTTCTCCCTTCCTGAAGAATCCAGGCCGCAAGCACTAAATTTGGGGGATGATTTCCATTTTCCCTCTGCCCTGCTGACCACACTGTTGCTTTGGGACTGTTCACGTGACTTTGCTGGCATTTACAGAGTTTCTCCAAGGATGCCAAATAAAAGCTGTTGTCCTGAGCTGCTCGGTTTTGGAGTGCACAGCCTGTGGGTCCCTGCCCTAGATAGAGGCTCTGCATGTCGGGCTTTCTCCCCTGCTGGATCTTGAGGTGTGGTTCCCTCTGACCATTTCAGGAAGTTCAGCTTCCATTGAGCATCTGTGCTTTGCTTCCTGGCCAGTAATCCACAGCCATTAGCCAGCTTCTCTGAAGACAGGTGTTTGATTTCCAACCAAACCAGGGAAGAAAGGACTTAAAACAAACCTCAGCAAGCTGGGTGTGGGCCTGGCTTTGCTTCCCTCCACCTGCCGAGTTCCTCCCCGGGGATTCTCGCAGGTCCCAGCTTCCTGCAGACATCCCCAGGATCTCAGGGGTGGTGTAATTGCCTTGTGCAACTCAAACCAGTTCTCTCTTGCTGCTGGGGGAGTGTGGCTTTAAATGCTGCCTTGGCTTTTGATCATAACCACCTGCCTCTATTCACAGGGATCAGGTTACTTTTTAACTGTTTATAGTCCTTTTATCTTTTATTTCCCTGCATTGGCAAAACAGACTTGTTAAAGACAGGATACTCCAAGGTAATGGCTTTGTTCCTTGTCTTTCAAGTCTGTTCCGAGATGTCCTTATCTGGGAACTATTATCTTCTTCCTGGCGACAGCCATCATAAAATGAGAGCAATACAAGCTTATAATAACCACTCCTTCAGTCTTGATAAAAGTATACAGTGATAATAAAATTATTACACGGTTTCTCCCTGGCTCTCACATCTTCGGGGATCTTACACCCAGGGAAATGGGATCATTCCAGCATTCCCCATCTGGTGCACACAGGCTGTCCAAGGTAGGAGCTGTTTCATATCAGCCTCAGTGCTGATGGGTTTGGTACACATGTAGTTCCTTCAAAAAAAAAGGAAAAAAATACCTGCTTTTCCTGCTCTGTTGATGCTTATTTTCAGGTTTCATCTTTTTACGGTTTTATTTAACTTTGAGGAGAAAGTTGCCTGGGGTTCTGTTACTGCTTCAGCCAGATGGTGTTTCCTACTGGTTTCTGTGACTGCTCTTAATTCAAATTGTATCTTTTTTACACTTCTCTATAAATTCTAATACTATCCATACCATTGGAAAGTGATAATTAGTGTCCTTGCTTGGATTTGCCACAGAAACGTGTGGACAGTAAGTCTGTGAGGACTGTTCGAGGCGCTCGTGTTTGCCTTCTGTGAAGGAAGAGCTCGGACAAGGCTCCCCGGGGCAGGATGGGATTGTTGGGGTGTCCTGTGCTGGGCCAGGAGCTGGACTCGATCCTCGTGGGTCCCTTCCAACTCAGGATGTTCCACGATTCCATGGTCTGTCTCACTGTTACCTTTGTGGTCATTGATTCTCGCCCACGGGTGCTGATTTGTGGCTGTGGTGTTCCAGCCACCCTTTCCTGCCATCCGACCCCACAGTTCAAGGCTGTTTCCCGTGGTGCTCTGGCTCAGCCTGCTCCCAGGGCTTTCCAGGCCACCCCACTGCAGGTGGTTCCCCGTAGGACTCCCACTGTGGTGAAAAATGACCGTTGAGGTTCTGAACTATTTCTTATCTTCTCAAGAGCAGCTGTTTCCGAAGAGGAGCATCCTTCAACTCTGTGGGGAGACACCTGTTTAAAAACACAGGCACACAAAAAATCTTTAAAAAAAAAAAAACCCTTCTGAAAATCCAAATCTGCCGTTTCTGCTTGTTCACTGATGTTTCAGGCAGCTCTCGCACTGCCTGGGGGGTGACCTCCCTCCCAAAAGCCATGTTGGCTCTTTCCAAGTGCACTGAATTTGCCTTTCTGTTCGTTGTTGAAGTTGTGGGAGCCTTATCCCCTCTAAAAGCATGGTTGAATCTACTGAGTGATGAATGCTGTAACAAAGGGGTTTTTCAGTTATTCTACTTTGGAGCAGCTTAGGCCCAAAGGAAGAGCCAGGGACCTCTGTATGATTTGGCTGGGAGCACCGAGAAACACCTGAATGTGTGAAAATGCCACCTTTGGCTCAGGCACTATCCTGACCCTTGTGTTCTGTGTGAAAGCAACACAAGTCTCCCACGGGAATTTCTGCCCTCGCAGCCTTTCTGCGTCTCTTCCAGCCTCTGTGGATGTCGTTCCTGTCACTCCGGGGATTCGCAGTGCAGCCTCAATGCTGTCCTGTTTCTCTTTAGGCTTGGGATTTGATCCACGTGCATTCCAGTGGGTGCTGGTCACTCTGAGCATCAAACGTTGCCCACGTTTTGTTCACAAGCTCAGCCTGTTTTGGTCTTCCTACAAAGCTTGTACTCTGAAATTTAGGGTGCCACTAATATTCTTCCTTGTATCCGTTTATAAGATGCTGTTAAGCCAACAGAGTTACTTACCCCGGTTCATTTCCTCTGCTGTGTTCCTCTGGAATTCCAGCCTAGAGAGACGCGTCTCTTTGTCTTGACCTCATTGCCTGTTTCTGTGTACCCTGCTTCAATTTGACTTAACTTAAAGCTGTCCTGTTTCCCACCTGGATTTTATGGATTTCTGTCTTACTGTTTTCCTAAGGCTACAGAGCTTTAGTGATTTAACTCTTGGAAGATACACTCCTGAACCTCTCCTGGACTGCCTTTCCCCAGTTTGTGCTTTAAGACATCGCCCATGATTCACCTGAGGTGCCAGGGAAGTGTTTGCACTCCAGTGAAGCCTGTTCATGTATAGACTCAGCTGTTGCAGAGGTTCCTCCAGACCTGAACAGGTGCTAACCCTCTCCCACATTCCCGCATCCTCAGTCACGCCTCACTGCTGCTCTAATTTCCTGACCAGCTTTACTCATGGAATCTGAGGCATTTCAGAGATGTCCAAGCCCAGACATCCTACCACAGACAACCTGGTCTTCACCTTCTTAACTGACAGCTTTAATTTTGCTTTCTGAATTCCTCGTCCTCACCCAGTTGTTTTTATCCCTTAGCCACCCTTGCTTCCTGCCTGGGGCTCTCAGAGGAGCTGTCTAGACACTGAAGTGCCATTTTCCAACGTGGCAGGCAGTTCTTCACTAGCACCATGAGCTAATTAATATTGGATCGTGCCTGTTGCCATTGGCTGGGATAGCCTGGGCCCAGGAACACCAGACCACCCTCTGGAGCTTCCTGGCTGGATCCTTTCACCCCCCTCACTTTGCTCCCCATCTGCCCTGGAACATTCCTGCCAAATGATGCAGGATAGCCTTGAGCCAGGGCTGCTCTTTGATGTCCCTCACCACACACCCACCTGTGCCTGCCTGGGCCGAGGGGGCTCGGCGGGTCCAGCTCCCAGGCACTGCTGTGTCTGAGCCTGCCCTCGGCCTGTGCTGGGAGCAGCAGGGGCAGGGGAGGAGCTGCAGGAGCCGGGAAGCACCCCCTGCACTCCTGGAATTTTGTGTGTGCTTCCTGCAATCCCAAAATGGCTTGGCTTGGGAGGGACCTTAAAAACTTATCTCATTCCAACCCCCTGCCATGGGCAGGGACACCTTCCACCATCCCAGGCTGCTCCAAGCCCTGTCCAGCCTGGCCTTGGGCACTGCCAGGGATCCAGGGGCAGCCACAGCTGCTTTGGGCACCCTGGGCCAGGGCCTCCCCACCCTCACAAGGAAGGATTTATTCCCAATATCCCATCAAACCCTGCCCTCTGGCAGTGCTCTCTGCTCTCACTGTTCTCCTCTCGCTGCTGGTACATGTTCAGATATCTGTTAGGAATTTGATTTCTGGCACCCCACCAAACAAGATATGATCTAGATCTCCCTCCTGTCACTTTATTTCCATACCCCCAGTCCCCACTGCCAGATTTCTGGGCAGATTTGTGTCTTGCTCACTGAGCAATGTGTCAGGCTGAGCAGTGGTACCTGTGCTCTGCAGGGCAGAAGGTGGCAGATCATTCTTTACCAGAAGTTCTGTGTGTACCTGCTGCAAGGAAACAAAAACTCCACCTAACTTATTGACTCTTCCCCTAAACCCTCATGAATTCTTAAATCCAGAGGTTGTTCCAAAGGCATCCTGGGAAGTACTAGGACACTTAGTATGAGCCTGGAGGCGAGGACTGAGGTGAGAGGAGGTTGTCTTCTCTCAACTCTTTCCTGACAGCACTTTTTGGGTCACGTGTTGAGGCTGCACTGAGACAGGTATGAAGAGGAAGAGCCAAAGTCCTGCATGTTGAGTTTAGGGAAACACGAGCTGCTCTGGGGCAGATTCTTTGATTGTTCGGTCCTCATCTTGCCTTCATGGTTTCTCTTCTCCAGGCTTTGTTCCAGTTATCCCCAGAAGCTGCTGGTCCCTGTCTGGATCACTGACAAGGAGCTGGAGAACGTGGCTTCGTTCAGGTCATGGAAAAGGATCCCTGTGGTGGTGTACAGGTAAATGCAAACCCAGATTCCCTCCCCAAGACCCGCGACAGCTGCCCGTGTCCTGCAGGGGCTGTGGGGCAGGGGTGACAGGAGAGCTGTTTATCCTTTGGCCTCCCGCCTGCAAATGTGGTGCTCCCAGGACTCCTTCTCCCGGCAGCATCTGCAGCAGGGTGTTTTCCAGAAGGGAGAAGCAGTGTTCCAGAACTGTCCTTTCCTGCTTGCAGTTAGATTTGAAGGTGTGGGTGACTTTCCTCCTACGGGAGATGTTGCAAGATGAGGTCATATTAAAGTTCTCTCAGAGTTTCAAAACCTTTCCACACATTGGTCCTTGTCTGGCTGCTACTTTGAAGAGAAATCTGAGCCAAAAGGAGCCTGCTGGGTGCCCTGTGCTCAGTGGGGTGTGCAGGCCCGGACAGACCTGGGAATGCCCGAATCTGCAGCTTCTCATGAGGGACAGTGGAGGGGGAGCTCTGATCTCTGCTCTCTGCAACCAGAGACAGCACTCGAGGGAACCGCTGAAGCTGAGTCAGGGGAGCTTTAGGGTGAAAATCAGGAGAGGGTTCTTCCCCCAGAGGCTGCTGGGCACTGCCCAGGCTCCCCAGGGAATGGGCACGGCCCCGAGGCTGCCAGAGCTCCAGGAGCGTTTGGACAGCGCTCCTAGGCACAGGATGGGATTTTTGGGGGGTCTGTGGAGAGCCAAGGGTTGGACCGATGATCCTTGTGGGTCCCTTCCAACTCAGGATAATCCATAATTCTATGAAATGCTCCCTGGCCAGCCTTCCAGAAATAATCTAGCGGGGGATGCAGGAGGCCAGGCAGCCAATGGAGCAGGGCTCTGCAGGGCAGGGGCCGGTTCCTCATTAAATGTGTCTCCTGAGGGACTGACATGTTTGAAGCCAGCAGGAGGCTGATGGAAAGGGACACTCAGGCAGTTGTGCTGTTGTAAAATGCACATTATGGGTTTGTAGCCTTAGACTCTATGTTAGCAGTTACCAAGTTCAAATATAAAAAACATTAAAATATCAGAGCTGTATTGGAAAACACAAAAGTCAGGAAGCAAACCGAGTGAATTTACAGGCACCTTAACTCTGCATCTTCACATTTCATGGCTTGCTGTTGGATGTGGCAGAACACTGTGTGTCCCTTCTGGAGCTCAGTTCTGCAGCAGAGTGGGAATGAGCACAGCTCATCGGATGGAGCCTCTCTCTCCTTGTAGCCAGCTCAGCTAAGAAGTTAATTGTATTTGTGATTCCTTCTGCTAAAAATGGCCTGGTGCTGGAGCCTGTCCCGCTGTGCCTTCCCACCTGAGGGCAAAGCCGTGTCTTTTTCCTACTCCAGCAATTATTTTGTTCCTTGCTTTATATCTCTGTAATGGTACCCAGTAATTTACAGGCTGAGTGCAACCCTTTGCAGCCGGGGATCAGATTAGGAGACGCTGACAAGTGATGTTACAGGATGGGGCAAGCGCTTGCCCATGTGTGTCTCTCATTTTCGTGTACTTTTTTTAGCCTTTGCCCTCAAGATTGAAGTCTTTGGGGCAGGAGGGTCCGTGAGGGTCCATGAGGCTGCCTCTGCAGTGCCTTGTGCTGTGTGGAAACGCAAAGCCTCACACTCAGAGCTCAGGAGAGAGTGGATGAGTGTCTGCATCCCAGGGACTCTGATAGACCTCAGAGCTTTTGCAGAATAAGGCTGATCTCATTGGGTCACAGTCAGAGATGTAAAACACGTCACCAAAGGTACCACATTATCAGGTTTCTTTAATAAAGTATAACTCAGCTATTGAGCAAAGCAGAAATTCAGGTCTCCATCTCAGTCCTCAGTGAGATGCGCAGGGGAGATGCAGGAGCCTCCAGGCACAATCCACTTCTAAAACAAGGCAAAGGATGCAATCAATTATTTAGCTGAGTACAGAGGCAGACGGGCACGGCGTGGCAGCTCTGGCTCTGTCTGCTCAGCCACCTTGAGGAGACCTTGGGCCCGTGGCAGCGGGAATGCTGCTCCTGACACTCGGCATCGCATGCCAGGAGAGCAGTGGGGGACAGCAGACTCTGCTCCAGCCCCACAGCTGAGCACCTGCTCTCGGGCTCACGTCATGCCAGAGTTCCAGGTCATGCCAGATGGAGATGGGAGTTTATCCCAAAGATTTGGGAAATGGAAGCACTTGCACACCACATCTCAGTTGGGAGCCTTTAGGCTGGGCTCAGCAAACCCTCTCCAAGCTCGCTCTTGTGCTTTAAGCCAAGCTCCTTGATTTACAAGTGCTCATCCATGGCCAGGAAATAACAGAGAGGAGACTTGGGAGATCACAGAACCATGGAATGGCTTGGGTTGGAAGGGACCTTAAGGGTCACCTACTTCCAACTCCACCACCACCTTCTACTAAACCAGATATTAATTAATCTGTTGTGCAGGATTGTTGTGGGTTAAATGGCACATGCTGACAGCATCAGATGTGCTCTAGCCATGTGCTCAGAATGAATCCATGAGCAAAAACTCAAGTGATAAACTACAGAGGCACCTCATATTCCAGCTTTGGATCATGAAGGGGTCTTGAGTCATTAAAACCAAACTGAGGATCCCTAAAGAATGATTTGCTCCACAGAAGTTGAAACACTCTGGCTCTGCCATTCCAGTTTCAAGAAAGGAATGTTTTCCTTTGAGGAAAACCTCCCCAAAAAATCCCAGGTAAGAAAAGCCCTTAAATGGTTCCTATGCTCGTGCTGGGGAGTTGAGCAGAGAAGGCAGAGTCAGGCTCTGGTGCTTCCCTGCCCTGGCCAGCTCCTGGCAAGCTTGGCTGTGGTTTTGGTTCCTCTGCTGGCCCCGGCTTGACATTCATTGGTGCTGTTCCTCGTTTACTGGCACATCACCGTGTCCCTTGAAGGTCCCCAGCCATTTGTCAGTGCTCAGAGGTTTGTGTTACCGTGAGTTTGGTGAGTTCAGCACGACCCTGGTGTGGTCGGCAGCTTTGCACAGAGCGGCTGCCATGCCCCACTCTCTGTCCTGCCCCCCAAGCTGCCTGCCGGGAGCAGTCTCTGTCTGGCACAGCCGCTGCCTTTCCCAAAAAACGTGCTCAGGCGCTGTCTGGGAAAGTGCTGCTTGGCACAGGCCAGGAGCTGTGGGTGGCTCACAAACAGGCTTGGATGATCACAGGCCGGTGCTTAAGTCCACACCTTGGCTCTGTTTCATTTACTACTATAAACAAAGCCTTTGCTGCTCTCTGTTTTATCCATCCTTGAGTGATCCTGAAGGCAGGAGTAGATCTCTTGGGAGTGACTGCTCTGCAAGTCACCGTGCAAAACACAGCAGCACTGAAAGTAAAGGGACCCCGTGGTGTTTTGACTTGGCCAAATATGAACATTATTTCTTTGGAAGGCTTCAGTTGAAAATCCTCATCATTATTATCTGTGAGATGTCATTAAGGAAGCCACATAAACTGACAGAGGGCAGGGTTAGGTGGGATTTTGGGAAGGAATTGTTCCCTGGGAGGGTGGGGAGGCCCTGGCCCAGGGTGCCCAGAGCAGCTGTGGCTGCCCCTGGATCCCTGGCAGTGCCCAAGGCCAGGCTGGACAGGGCTGGGAGCAGCCTGGGATGGTGGGAGGTGTCCCTGCCGTGGCAGGGGAATGGAATAGATGACATTTAAGTCCCTTCCAACCCAGCCATGATTCTGTGAGCTCCAGAGAAAGGCTGCAGGAGGGGTGATGGGATGGTTGAGCATGGCTGGCGTGAGGATCTGGTTCAGGGCTGTCCAGTTTGTTATCCCATCTCCAAGAAGGGCCAGGCACCAGGAGCAGCACCTCAGGGAAGTGTAACAAATGGGGCAGGGATGCAGGTGCTCTTTCCTGGTGCATCTTTGGAGCATCTGCTATCTCAGATTTCCTACACCCATTCGAGAGACGGTGTCTCAGGGTCGCTTGGTGAACCTGCCACCAAGAGTTGTGGAACTCGTTAGTAGTTCCACGTGGCACTGTGGCATTGAGTCCACTCTTTGTTTTGTTTTGTTGTCCAAGAAATACTCGTGTTTCTGGAACAGATGGCATGGCCATTCTGGTGCTTGCTTGTGTCTGGAGGTTGTCTGGCTCTGGAGGTTGGTTTGATGACAACATGATCCTTTTTGAGATGGACTGTTGAAGTATTAGTGTCATAGGATGGTTAAGATGTGGAGCCATAATATTTTCTGTCTTACTCCTTTCCCAATAACTGTTAACACATCCTTAATCTTCGTGCTTCTCTTGAGCACTGAGCCGAGGCTTCTGAGAGCTCCCCAGTGACTTCAAACCCTTTGGGATTTGGCTGCTGATTGGCACTGAACTGCTCCATGTCACAATTGGGGTTATGTTTTGATCATCTGTGAATACTCTTCACTTACCGGTACTAAATTTCAGACTTTTCTGGGTCGTTCTCTATCACCAGTAGCTTTTTCACCTCACAGTCCCTTCCCTTTCCAGGCCATTTGGGAATGACTTGACCAGTGTGTTCGTGTGGGAAATGCACTGATTCCTGCTTCAGGCCTCCTGCCAGGTGTCAAGAAGCACAGCCAGGGTAGGGTTCACATTTAGGGGTTGTTGATAAACACCAGCTCAGGCCTCCACCCAGAAACTCCCTGGTCTGATGCCGAGTGAGCTCATCTCTCCAGCTTACAGGTGATAAGTGAAATGGTTTAACAACGGATCTGTAATTTAAGGGAGGAAAAAAGGAAAGAGAAGGAGGGAACAGAACAACATTAAAATCAAGTGGAAGGTGCCTCAGCCCATGGCAGAGGGCTGGAACAAGATGATCTTTGATGTCCCTTCCAACCTAAACCATTCCATGATTCTACGAAATAACTATTACTTTCCCAAAATACAGCCATAGTGATTTAAAGTTCTTCTCTCTGGTTTAATATATGAATACTGACCCATCTATTTACAGCAATATTTATATATTACATGTTTATAGAGTACAGGATATATTTATATATATAAATAGAAGTCAGAGAGGTCGGACTTGAGGATCTTGAAGGTCTTTTCCAACCTAAATGATTTTATATTATTGTAAATAAAAATAAGAGGCTGGTTTAGCCTCTGTGTCAGTGCTGTAGTGGTGAAAAATGGTTTTCTGAGATTCCCTGCCCTGTTTCCCTGCTCGATGAGAGTCAGTGCTGAAGATAAAGCAGCTGCAGCCAGGGGTTGCTCGGGTGCTGGCAGTGCACAGGGAATGTGTCCCGGGCTGTCCCTGCGCTCCCGGGCTCCACGAGGTTCTGTGTCCCCGCAGACACGTGCGCAACGGGGCGGTGATCGCGCGCTGCAGCCAGCCCGAGATCAGCTGGTGGGGCTGGCGCAACGCCGACGACGAGTACCTGGTGACATCCATTGCCAAAGCCTGTGCCTTGAACCCCGGAGCCAAGGCGCCGGGCGCCGCGCCGCACGCCGGGAGCAGCGACGGCAGCGAGCCCTGCGACGCCGACTTCGGTGAGGCAGTCCCACCACCCCTCCTGAACGGGGAGCTCCTCGGTGCCCCCAACACCGCAGCGTGGCTGCGGGGCTGTCCTGGTGCAGGGTTTAACCCCACTCTGGGTGCAGAACCCGGGCCCCGTAGTGCCGTGACTGCGGTGCGTGGGGTGGCTCTCTGGGCTCGCTCGCGGTGGCACTGCGCTGGTGGGAACGGAGGTGCCGGGAGCTCAGTCCCTGTGTGTCCCTGCAGACTCGTCCCTCACAGCGTGTTCGGGTGTGGAGAATGCGGGAACCCCTCAGAAGCTGCTGATCCTCGATGCCAGGTCCTACACGGCGGCCGTGGCCAACAGGGCCAAGGGAGGTGGCTGCGAATGTGAAGGTACCAAAGGCCAAGAACATTGCAGAGCATTTTCCTCTTGGACCTGCCTGGCAGTGGGTCCTAGGGCACAGCTGGGGGTCAGGTCGGCATTTTGGTACTTGGTCACTGGGTACACATTCCTACACAGGGATCTGGACGGGCTGGATCAATGGGCCAGGGCCAATTGGATGAGGTTCAATAAGGCCAAGTGCTGGGTCCTGCATTTGGGTCACAGCAGCCCCATGGAATGCTCCAGGCCGGGGCAGAGTGGCTGGAAAACTGCGCAGTGGGAAAGGACCTGGGGGTGGTGGCTGGAAGCAGCTGAACATGGGCCCAGGTGGGCAAGGGGTCAATGGCACCTGAGCGGTGCCAGCCACGGTGTGGCCACGGGACCAGGGCAGTGACCATCCCCCTGATCTGGCCACTGCTGAGGTACCTTCAGTCTTGGGGTCAGTTTTGGTCCCCTCAGGACAAGAAAGACCATGAGCTGGGGAAGGGGCTGGAGCCCCAGGAGAGGCGGAGGGAGCTGGGAAAGGGCTCAGCCCGGAGCAAAGGAGGCTCAGGGGGAACCTTGTGGCTCTGCACAGCTCCTGACAGGAGGGGGCAGCCAGGGGCATCGGGCTCTGCTGCCAGGGAACAGGGACAGGAGGAGAGGGAAGCTCCTGTAGCTCTCTCTGAATGTTCCTGTCTCTCATCTCAGAGTATTACCCCAACTGTGAAGTCGTGTTCATGGGCATGGCCAACATCCACTCCATCCGCAACAGCTTCCAGTACCTGCGTGCAGTCTGCAGTCAGGTGCCAGACCCCAGCAAGTAAGTGACTCTCCTCTAGCTGAGTTTGATGTCAGTGCCCTGGGGGTTTCACTCTGTTTTCCCTTTTTCTATCCCAGGTCTCTAACTGGGAAAATGGAGGGATAGGAAAGTGCTCACAGTGCTTGAATGCAGCTCATTTTGATCCATTAATCCAGAAGGGATTGTGGCACTGTCTCAGCGTCACTTGGTTGTGTGTGTCCTCTGGGGGTTTCTAAAATGTGGCTGTATTTGAGAAAAATTAAATTCAGGGTTGGATTCTCTGCCCTTCTTTCCAGGCCGCCTGGCACCTCCGGGCCATGTTTTAGAAAAGACTGATTGTCACTGAGGACTCCAAGAAGACTAAAGTTAAAATGTGTATTTTTTTTCTTCACTGGAGAGCTAAGCAACCATTTTCTTACTTTTCCCCCCCTCTTCCAGCTGGCTTTCAGCCCTGGAGAGCACCAAGTGGCTGCAGCACCTGTCTGTCATGCTGAAGGCAGCAGTGCTGGTCTCCAGTGCCGTCGACAGAGAAGGGCGTCCAGTGCTGGTTCACTGCTCCGACGGCTGGGACAGGACTCCGCAGATTGTGGCACTGGCAAAGATTCTCCTGGACCCGTACTACAGAACCATGGAGGTAGGATTGTGCTCTGCTGCAGTTCATTTCTGTTCAAAGGCAGCTTTTGTCTCGGAATCCCCGTGGAAAGGAGCAGGATTGCATTTGGGAATAAGCTTAGTGGTGTTTCTGAGCTCCTGTGGTGGATGTTGGGTTTTCCCTGTTCTCTTCCGGCCTATTTTGGGTGAACTGTTCCTCACTCCTCTGCCCAGCCTGGGGAAATGCTGTGGGAAATACCGTCTTGTGCTCCAGGTTCAGCTGCTTCCCTGCTCTGAATTCTCTGAGCTGGTTATTGTGTAGAAATAACAACTGTTAGTTTGTGTCTGGAAGCCTCCAACACTGGTGAGCTTTGCTCCCAAACCAGGCACCACTGCAGCCTCCTTCGCAGCCCTTCATGGTGGATGGGGCTTGCTTTGTCCTGCCACATGCCCTCAGCAAAGTCTCTGCAGTTGTGTTTTTCTTTCATTCACAGGGCTTCCAGGTGCTCGTCGAATCAGACTGGCTGGATTTTGGTCACAAGTTTGGGGATCGCTGTGGACACCAGGAAAAGGTGGAAGATCAGAACGAGCAGTGCCCAGTTTTTCTCCAGTGGCTGGATGCTGTTCATCAGCTTCTGAAGCAATTTCCCTGCCTCTTCGAATTTAATGAAGCTTTTCTGGTAAGAAATACACGTGCAAACGTGTCTTTGTGCCAGGTGTGAGCAGAGGCAGAGGGGAGGTCATGACATTTTATGGTGTTGGAGTTGAAAGAAAAGAGTTCTGCAGAACCTGGGAGATTGTGAGGTGATCACAGAATCCCAGAATGGTTTGGGGTGGAAGTGAACTTAAAGCCCATCTCGTTCCATCCATCCCCTGCCATGGGCAGGGACACCTTCCACTAGCCCAGACTGCTCTGTCCAACCTGGCCTTGGACGCTTCAAGGGATGGGGCAGCCACAGCTTCCCTGGGCAAGCTGTGCCAGGGCCTCACTGCCCTCACAGGGAGCAAGTTCTCCCTAATTTCCAACTTAAATCTGTTTTAGTTTAAATCCAGTCTCCTGTGAAGGGGTGGTGAAGGGTTTGTATTCTCTGGTTTCTTTGAATCCCTTCTCCAGTCCCTTTCCGGCCCAGGGAATTCAGATCACAGCAGCAGCACTGGTTTGATTTGCATATCTCTGAGCCGTATGGGTCTGAAATGTGAAAACAAATTAAATAGGAAAAAAAAAATAATCTCTGTCTTACCGAATAATGCAGGTGAGGGTTCTAGAGGGTCATTTGGTTCTAGAGGGGTGGATTTGGTATCAGCTGGGTGTTGCTTTCCCTTCAGTCTAAGAGATCCCTGTCCTGCCCGGTGTGGAAGCGAGGACAGCACTGGGGTCACCAGGGGTAGGCAGTGCATGAGCCCTCCCAGAGAAGGGCAAGATGTGCCCCTGGAGACAGGAGCCCCCTTTTCCCCGTGGCTGAGAGCTGTTCCGGCTCCGTGCTGCAGGTGAAGCTGGTGCAGCACACGTATTCCTGCCTCTACGGGACCTTCCTGGGGAACAGCCCCTGCGAGCGGGAGATGCACAACATCTACAAGCGCACATGCTCCGTGTGGTCCCTGCTGCGGGCTGGCAACAAGAACTTCCACAACCTGCTCTACATGCCCGGATCCGAGCAGGTCAGTGTGGCTCCTGACCCAGCTTTCCAGGCTTTTCCCCTGGGAGGCACCAGGGAGGGGCTGGAGGGGGTTCCTCGGCGTTCGGCTCTGACGCAGGCAGTGTCGCAGGTGCTGCATCCCGTGTGCCACGTGCGCGCCCTGCATCTCTGGACAGCCGTGTACCTGCCGGCCTCCTCGCCTCACCCTCTGGGACAGGACGACATGGACATGTACATGCCCCCAGGATCTCAGAGCCAGGACTTCAGTGGCAGGTGTTTGGACAGGTAAGAGCTTCGAGCTTCAGGCTCAGGGTGTTGCCTACCCACAGGTCTTCCTGCCCTTCTCGTAGTTTCCCTGCTTTCCCCGCTGTTCTCAAGTTCCCTGTGGGAGCAAGAGCTCTGTAGCAGCGTCTCAGCCACTTGGAGAAGGAGTTGAGGTCTGTGCTGCACCTCCAAGGCAGGAGGCCACGCTGGTGTTGTGCATTCCAGCTCCTGCAGCCGCCCCTCACCACCCACCCCCCGAGCTGCAATGGGAAACATTTCCCTGCCCTCGTCTCAGTTTTGACTGAAGCCAGGGAAGTTTCAAGGGGGAGGTTATTGTGAGATTTGTGTTGCTTTTGGGTTCTAGATTACCAAAGACAAGATCTATGGATGACCTGCTCTCAGCCTGCGACTCCAGCAGCCCTCTGACCCGCACGTCCAGTGACCCCAACCTGAACAACCACTGTCAGGAGGTGCGCGTGGGCCTGGAAGCCCGGCATGCCACCGCTGAGGGGGCTGAAGGGGCTGCAGCGGCCACAGGAGAGGCACGGCCCGTGGAGGAGAAGGAGGAGAACCCTCCCCTGCAAGGCAGCAGCGGTGCTGAGCACGAAGGGCAGAGCAGGCAGCCGGGCAGCCAGGCTGCTGTGCCAGCCAGCAGTGTCCCTGTGGAGGCAGAAAAGGGAAACGGAACACACCCGGAGGAGCTGGATGGCACGGCTCCAGCTCCAAATCCTTCCGGACAAGAAAATGGTGACAAAGTTTCCCCCAGTTCTGGAAAGCAGTTGGAAACCTGTCCCCAGGAACCTTTGAAGGCTGCTGGCACGGTGTCCAACGGAGGAGGCTGCCCCAAGAGAACCACCACCCGCCAAGACATTCCCAGCCAGGAGTCCCTGGCACCAGGCACCCCTTCTCAGGACACCCCAGGCCCCGCCCCAGGCATCCCGTGCCCGGATGCAGGCAAGGGCAGAGGTGACGCTGGCCGGAGCGTGCCCTTGGAGGAGCCTGGCCGGCTGGGAAGGGTCCTGCTGGAGCAGTGGCGCAAGCCCATTTCCCAGAGCCAAAGCAGCGAGTTCTCCTTCCTGGGGTCCAACTGGGACAGTTTTCAAGGCATGGTGACATCGCTCCCCAATGGGGAGCCCGCACCCAGACACCTCCTCTCCTATGGCTGCTGCAGCAAGAGGCTGAGCAGCAAACCCCTGCGGGCCCCAGGCCTGTGCCTCAGTGGCCCGTGGTCTGGCAGGGAAGGTGGGAAGCCCTCGGCCTGTGCTGGCCACGTGGGCACACATTTCGGGAAGCCCAGCCGTTCGTGGCTGCCCTGCCACCTGAAACAAGCCTCTGGTCCCAAGCACATGCCGCCAAAATGTCCTTCTCCTGTGCCTCCTCTCTACCTGGACGACGATGGGCTCCCCTTCCCCACGGACGTGATCCAGCACCGGCTGCGGCAGATCGAGGCCAGCTACAAGCAGGAGGTGGAGCAGCTGCGCCGGCAGGTGCGGGAGCTGCAGCTGCGCCTGGACATTCGCCACTTCTGCGCCCCTCCGGCCGAGCCCCCCATGGACTACGAGGACGATTTTGTGAGTACCAGCCCCCCACACCCAGCACCGGGCCCTGCGCCCCCTCACACCTCCCCCGGCAGCCCACAGCTCTGCATCCCTTTGGGAGGGGGTGGGAAAGATTGTTCCTCTGTTTCCTCAGCCATGTCCCCCTCCCAGCCGTGTCCTCACCCACCCAGAGGTGTCTCTGCTGCTCGAGGGCCAAACTCCTACTCACCCATGGATGCTTTGTTCCATGTGGGGCGGCTCGGGAGCCACCTGGGTGCCCCTGAGCAGCGCAGAGAGTGCAGAGCAGGGAGTGCCCTGCAGTGTGTGCCCAGCAGCAGAGGGGATTGGTGAGCTGGTCTCGTTTTGCAGACGTGTCTGAAGGAATCAGACGGCAGCGACACGGAGGATTTCTGTTCTGACCACAGTGAGGACTGTTTGTCAGAAGCAAGCTGGGAGCCTGTGGATAAGAAGGAGACGGAGGTGCGTGTCCCGTCGTGGAGCTGGGGTGCAGTGGGGGGAAATGTTTTTTGCAGCTGACCTGGGTGGGCACAGCAGCAGCAAGTGGTTTGGGGATGAGGCAGTGAGCAGCCTCCCATGTCCTTGACACATCCTGTGCTGCTGCTGGCTCAGGTGGGGTGGGCTCATTGTGAGGTGTGGCCCAAAGCCACCCCCAGCCTGCCCAGAGCTGTCGCTGGGGCTTACAGACGGGAGCTGACTGGTGTCTGCCCTAGGTCACGCGGTGGGTCCCGGACCACATGGCCTCACACTGCTTCAACTGCGACTGTGAGTTCTGGCTGGCCAAACGGAGACACCACTGCAGGTAAAAATGTCAGCGCTCTGGGCCCCTCCTCTCCTCAGCCGAGTGTCACAAAACGCCCCTCTGCCAAGTCTGTTCCCTCCAGCTCCCAGGAGAAGGTTTTAGATCTTTCCACTACATGCCAGGCCTCATCAGTTCCCTGCAGAGTTCCATTCTACATTGTTCTTGTTTCTATTTTTCCAAGGCCTTTGATCCCTCTCCTGGACAGCAATGAGTCAATCCCTGTCAGCACTAGCAGTTTGCCTGCACTGCAGATCACAGTGTAGGGAACTTGCTGACAATCCTCAGTCAGACCTGGACCCTTTGTGCCTGCTGAAGTTCTGCTGTGGTGCTCCCGGCTCTCTTCTCACTGGTTTTCTTTCTCCTTGACAGGAACTGTGGGAACGTGTTCTGTGCTAGCTGCTGCCATCTGAAGCTGCCCATCCCTGATCAGCAGTTGTACGACCCTGTCCTCGTTTGTAACTCCTGTTATGACCACATCCAAGTGTCACGTGCCAGGGAGCTCATGAGCCAACACATGAAGAAACCCATCGCCACAGCTTCCAGCTGAATGCCAGAAAAGGGACCTGTCTAAGCCCAGCCTTTTTTCTCGTGGGTTTGAAGGGTGACTCTGCCTCCAGGGTAACTGTGAAGGCCTTTGGTGCAACACTTGAACACCAAGCTTGAATGCACTGTCTGCAGCAGCCTCGCTGCCGGGCTGGAGCAGAGGAGCTCAGATGAGAGAGGACGCTGTGTCCCCACCCTGGAGCCGGTGGGCCCGTGTGTTGTAGCCCTGACGACCTCGGGCTCAGAGGGGATCACAACCTCTTCCTTTAGTGGGCTGGAAAGCAACGTTTTCACAGCTCTTGCCTGTGCAGAATCCCCCCAGAGCAATAGAAAGGCATGTTTAGAACCACCTTCCCCTCCAAAGGCAGGCTGCTGTATGAGAAGGAAGAGGGCAGGCTCCGGATGGTCCCGCGGGCGTTGGAAGGGCCTCAGCCTGGAGCAGATCTGTAGATTCTCTTTCCATGAGTGTGATTTGTGATCAGCTTGGTGAACAAGACTCATTAGCCGTCACTAATTGATTTTCTCTCGGGCTCTGAAGAGAAATTCATTCCAGCTGAAAAGGGCCGAGCAGATCACACCCGTTTTCAGGCTCTGCTGGGATCGGTGTCGCACTGGACCTTGTCCCTGCCCCCAGCACCGTGGGGAGATGGGAGATTGGCTTTTCACTTCTGCTCTGCCCATCTGCTTTGTCTGCGGTCGTGTCACAGCCTGGTGCTAACACAGGAATGGCACCCTGATCCTCTCCTGGCATGGAAACAGAACTCGTGTTCCTGTGTTGCTCCTCCTCCTCTTTTCTGCCCTCAGCTCTCCACTTCCTACTGCTCTTTATCCTGAAAACTTGATACCTTGAGGGTATAGGCCATAATGTGTTGTTTTACCTCCTGGAATGTGCTGTCTGGTGTATGTGAGGGTTTCAGTCCAAATGCTGCTATATATTTCTGTGCACTTAATGTAACCCGAAGAAGGGAGAATGAAGCATCGATACCAAAACGGGGTGGGGAAGGACACTCACTGGCTGACGTAGACACTACGGTCTGTGCTTTTCACTTTAGGACGTGCAGCCAAGCTGCAGTGATAACCGTGACATGTGGCATCTGTTCAGTGGTGGGAACAATCTCTCTGACTTGCCCCAGTGCTACCTGAAATGCCTCTTGAATTTGACTTCTTTTTTTGTCTCCTGTACAGCGGTCTCAGTTCAGAGTTGCCAACTTGTAATTGCCTCTCTGCTTCTCCTTTAAACTAGAGAGCAGGAATCCCAGCTCATCCTAAGGACACGGAAGTGGGTTTAGAAAGGAAGAAAGGTTTAGAAAGGGGGCTTTGGTGAGCTTGTAGTCCCTAGATCCCTCGGGGAGCATCCATCCTGTCTCCTCTGTAAGGCGTCTGTGGGTATTAGTGAGGAAGAAGAGTTTGAAAGTGGGGCATTTCTTTGCAGAAATGCAGGTTTTCTTTCCAATATATTTTGCACCTCAGGAGCTGAGACTTGGCGTGTGGCAGGGAGGACCTTTGAGGACCTTGGTCTGCTAACAAGGCAAAGGACTTGGCACGGCTGGGATCTCCCGGATCTTTTGGTAACAATTTGTCATCTCTGTCAGAAGGAATGAAATAAGGACCCTTTCCTGCACTTTGACTTGTCAGCCTCTGGTTTTGTAAATCCTGACGTGCGAGTGAAGCTCATCCTCTGAAGACCCTGTACGTGCTTAGACTCTGCTTCTTTTCCATACTGGGAACAACCGACACGGCTTTGGGAAGAGAAGGCACCTTGCTTCAGATTCTCCCCTGCCTTGTACCTTGCAGTCATTGCCAGACATGGAAGAGTGACCACTGGCCTGGCAGAAGAAGCTGGATTTGCTCCTGTTCTGCGCGTGTTGGGATGACTGCAAGCAATGAGGAAGCCAGAAACCAGGTACTGCTGGCCCTCCCGTTCAGGCCATTAGTCCAAACTGCTTTTAGCTCTCGTGAGTTTCAGCGTCACAATGTGCTGGCCAAAAACTCTCCAATCAGTTTGATGGCATTGTGACAAACAAAATGTGCTGTACAACTCAATACGGTTGAAATAAAATCTCTATATTAGTGCTGCTGGCTTTGGCCCCTTCTTTCCTCCGTGGGGAATTCTTCTGCTTGCCCAGGGGGTTTCAGGCTGCTGTTGCTCTCTACCTTTTCCCTTGATTAAGGTGTGTTAGGGATTTAATGTCCCTTTTCACAGTCAGAATCACAGGTGGGGCACAGAACACCTTTTGCTAGAGGCCCTCTTTTTACAAGAAAAGAGCATTTATTATTGACTTACAGCCTCAGCAGTTCAGTGTCATCTGGAGAGGCAGAGGAAGGCTGACCGCTGGGACATCGGCGTCACCGTTGGCTTCTGATCCCCAGCAGGGAAAACACCACAGCAGAACTCCCCCGTGCACAATTAAAAGATAAATAATTATTTATAAATAATATTTATTAAATAATAAGCTGCTGGGACACTTGTGGCTGGTGTCACGTCAGCCTGGGCACACCAGTGAGGGGCACTGCACGCTCCAGGTTCTAAAGAGGGAAGCGTTATCACGAAAGGAACATAAAACCATCGCTGCCGACACGCTCAGCCTGAGGTGATCGATACCTGTGCCGAAATGGGTCTGAACCCAGCACAAACAGGACATCAAAGCCTTCCCCATCCATGCACCAACTGCCAGGAATTCTTGGAGAATTAACAACCGGGGCTGCTTGTGATGTGCCACGCTATCTCGGCAGCCACTGAACAAAATAAACACAGATTTCGGTGTAGCGAGGAGCCAGCTCAGGCTGGCGATGGTTGGGGTTGTTCAGGTGTGTTAATGGATAACGCTGAAACGGCTGGGGATGTGGAGGAAGAAGAGGAAGAGGGAGGTGATGTGTGGCCTTGTGAACCCTGCAAGTGCAGCACAGGAGACAGTTCAGATGAAGGCAGAAGGGATTTCAGAGCAGCTTTCTGAGGTATGTGAGTGTCTGCCCAGTCTGTTTGCAGTGCCCAGTCTGTTTTCACACATTTCTCTCCCACAATCTTGGGCTTCTATGCAAGTGAGCTTGGGGTGCTGCCATTTGTTTCTGGGACCTCGGGGATCTCTGTATCTCCGAAGCTAAAAGATATTTATGCAAAATTGTCCACAGATAGAAAACGCTGCACACAGCCTCCAGTATGTTTAAAGTTATCATCATTTAAAACAAAAAAGTTGCCCAAAGCAGTGCACAGCATCAGTCTCACCTAGCCTAGGCTGCTCATGCAGCTTTAGAACTACAGAACAATTAAGGTGTGAAAAACCCTCTGAGATCATTGACTTTAACTGTTCTCCAGCCCTGGCCCCAAGTGCCACATCCCCAGGGCTGTTAAATCCCTCCAGGGATGGGCACTCCCAGCTGTGCCAGGGCTGCCCAGGTCCCCAGGGAGGGAAAGGGCTGCTCTCCGTGAAGGTGGATGTGGTGCCAGTAACCGTGGGGAGGTGGTTCCGGGCTCAGGCTGTCCATCCCCTCGCCCCGCTTCCTGCAGCACCATCCGCCGGTGCGGCACACCAGGGTACCCCAGCCCGCCCTTCTGGTTCCGTTTCAGAGCAGGAGTTGCCATCTGATTCCTGGGGTGTTTGTGTGGCTTACGTGGGAGCTCACCTGTAATGCCTAGAAAACAAAAAGCATTTAAAAAGGGAGAGAACGCACCTCAACACCAAGTTAGGAAGAATTTAAAGATTTCAATTAACGTTGTTAAGATGAAGATGGCTCATTCGAGCCTGCCCTGAGCGATGCATGCAGGGCCATGGTAGAGCAAATGCCAAGACACAGCCTTTGGATTTGTGGGCCTCTGTTTCTATGGGACGCAGCTTTAGGGAGCTTTGGTTCTCGGAGTCTCAGTTTCTAGAAAGACAGAACAAGGCAAACATCGGGTTTCGTACACGCTCGAGTTCTGACAGGCTGACAATTCCCTGTCATGATGGTTTAGGCACGGCTTTGCTGTAAATGTGAGGTAATTTGAGAGATAAAAGATATTTTTGTTTGCAATGCGCCAGGCTGTTCCAAACGTCTTGCAACATGGAACTTTTTGTTAAACATCCAGGAACAATTCCTGTAAAGCAACTGATGCTTCCCAGCTTGGCATCCTGTGGTGTCTTGTTGATGTGTTACAATGAGACAATCGTCATTTCCCTATCCAAGGTAAAATATAAACAAAGGAATTCTCAGACGTCTGGTCATTCTCTGTTAATATATGATAAAAATATTGATTAAAATTTAAAAAACTTATTTTCTGCTCTTGCTGAGCAGGAAATAATAAATCCTAGGTGTTCACTCCTCGTGCTGCCTTTCACCGCCTGGGAAAAGCCCTCTCCCTGACACTCGTTTCACTTTCTCGTGTGCCCCCTGCAGTGCTGCTGACTCAGGACACCTCTGTCACCAGGGCAGTTTCTCTCCATCTTTTACATCTCAAGCAGGGGGTGGAAGGGATGAGCCTTGAGGTCCCTTCCAACCCAAACCATTTTGGGACACTCTGATTCCGAGTTTCCCTTCACCTCTCCGCTCTCCTTTCTCCTGTGCATAACGTACAGAATGCTGAAAGCTTCTTTCTTCCTATGTTCACACAAAAACATCTTCTTCCCCTCATGCTAAGGGCACAGCACCAAGATTAGCTTATTTCCAGAGTGATACTTCATCTTAAAATACGTATTTCCTAAGCAAAGAGCCTAAAGAATGCATTTTGAATCTTGACTCTTTTCATTTCACTTCTGAAGTCCCATTAAATTAAATCAAAGTCGAACTTTGTCAAAAGGGTTCTTTTTATGTGCATCCAAACTTCTTTGTTAACTTCAGCCACAAGCAGATTTCTCTGGGTTTTTCATTGTGAGAGCAGTAAAAGAAAAGATGCCCACCTGGGTCTTTTAGACCATAATTCTTTGAAGGATTTAGTTCTGTTTGCTTTCAACTATTGGCAAAACCTTTGCTAAAGGTAGGACAGGATCAGAGAAATGCCGTGAAGCTTCATTATCGGGGAATAACGAAAAATCAGTCGAGGAGGCCGTGTGAGGAACGGGAGTTATTGGTGCCAGCCGACCTTGCAAGTCCAGTCACGCCTTCAAATGCATCCGGCCGAGGGTTCCTGTGCCCACAATCACCTTTATGGCGAGTGCAGACCTCAGAGCAGTCGTGTCACTCCGAGGGATACACCCCTGGTAAGATAAATAATTGTCTTTGTATGCAAGGCTTAAAATTCACATGGCCAGAAGGGGATTCTTAAAATAAAAAGCAGCTGAAAACATCTGTTTTAACACAGCGTGAAGAGCACCACATTTTCCCTTGAGAAAAGCCGGGTAGCTGCATTAGTAATGCACTTGTAAAACTCGTTGTAGGATTCATCTTGCCTAAGATTCATCTGAATGTGTAATAGTCAGATGCATGTGCCTGGGCTTGTCCAGATTGCACACGGAGTCAGTGGAGAGAAACAGGCACCTCCCAGAGCTTGAGTCACTCCAGCTTTCTTAGACGGGTGCCTTTGGAAGACAATTAATTTCTTTCTGATGAGCCTATTAGTTCATCCAGTGTGCAGAGCGCCGACAGCTGCCAGAGCTCAGGGGCTGTGGCAGGAAGGCATTAATCCCACCTGGATGTCGAAGTGCAGACAACATTGCCTCTCCTGTTTTCCCTTCTTGAAGAGACTTTTTTTCATTTCAGTGAAGACATCATTTTCATTTTCATCACTCCTTTGGTTGGTAAAGGATCAGAACTTGCAGATTTTGTATCCAGGCCCATTCCAAGTGTTCACAGATTGGACAGGACCAGGCACAGCTGCATTCCCTAATTTCCCGCCCAGGTTTGCTGGTGACCCCAGACGAGGAACCAGCTCCCCTTGAGCACAGCTTTTGGGGCTGACTTTGTACATTTACAGCAAAAGGAGGGTCTTAAGCTGCTTCCTTGGCATTTCCCGTGCAGTGCGTGTGTGAGGGAGATGGAAGATGCTGGAGGGTGTCAGTCTCATGCCCTTTGGTCCAGCTGGGCTGGTGACAACCCCTGTTGATGCCCGTTCCTGCCCAGAATGCCTGGGAATGATCCGGGCATTCCTTCCATTCCCAGCAGAGCATTGGAGAAATGACGCAGCATGTGCTGTTTCAAGCTCGGAGCAGATCTGACGCTGATCGTGTTGGATTTGCATTTATTTCATAGAATCATAAAATCCCAGAATGGTTTGGGTCGGAAGGGACCTTGAGGATCATCCCATCCCACCCCTGCCATGGCAGGGACACCTCCCCCTGTCCCAGGCTGCTCCCAGCCCTGTCCAGCCTGGCCTTGGGCACTGCCAGGGATCCAGGGGCAGCCACAGCTGCTCTGGGAATTCCATGCCAGGGCCCCTCCACCCTCCCAGGGAACAATCCCTTCCCAAGATCCCATCCATCCCTGCCTGGATTCACCATATCCTAGACAGAAGAGCTTAGAAACGTCTCTCCCATTAACAGGCAGGACGAGAGCGTGTGAGTGAAGGCTTCTGGCTCCATTTGCTGACCCTTGATTCAATCTTGAAGTCTTAGAAATGAATCGCCACCTTCCCCTTCGAAATCTCTGCCCTCAGCAAACGCTTCCTTCCGTGGTTTTGGCTTTTCACTTGTAGCTTTAGATAGCACATGAGCTGGATTTGATGTCTTACACTTATCTCCTACTCCACGAGCACTTTTTCCCTTCAGGTCTTTCCTTTTCTTAGAAGACTGGGTTTCTCTGTAGTGTTTTTTCCCCCTCAGAATCACTCCAGCAAGCCACAAGAAGTTCCTCCTTTGCCATTGCTCTCTGGCTGTGTCTTCACGGGAGCCCTTCGGAGGTTTCTTCTGTTGGTTTCTCAGGTTTGCAAGCACACTTTGGGGTTTGCAGTGAGAGAAGCACCGATACCATTTAGGTCTTTTGGCAGAATTGTAATCTGTTCACAGATCACAGAATGTTCTCAAAGATGCCCAGATTTCATCATAAAGCTGCTCAGAATTAGCTTTTGGGTAATGTGAGTCATTCCCACATCTGCTTGTTTGGAATGATGGCCACCAGCTCCTTCTGCGTTGTTCAGCTCCCAGGTTTGGTGCTCCGAACTGCACGAAGATGCAGCAACATCCTATTAAAAAGGGCAATTGGCAGAGATATTAAAAACCTCCTCAGTTATCACTGCAACTCCGTTGTGTAAAATCCCACAAGAGTGCCAGGCCTTACGAGTCAATTCTCTGAGCTGTTTGCCACCTCAAGTCACGCTTGTTACCCGGACTGATCATCAGCGTTGGACTGAACTTGATTCCGTCGAGGACGTCTCTCTCGCTCAGAACAATTGCAGATTATAAAGGCCGTCCTGCAAATAATGCCTTTGCTTTTAAATTATCTCTGTGTATCACCAAGTCATAGCTGCAGAAAAGTGCCTCATCTACAAAGCTGACTTTTAGAAGAAAACCAGCATTTAATTTCACTGTGAAATTTGCATTCCTATGTGAATCCACTTTCTGTGGCTCAGTGTGATGATAAAGTCAAGCAGCCAAATCAAAAGGCTGATAGCAAGACACTAAAGACTGCGGTTATGGAGTGTCTGCATGTGTGTAGATCAATTTTCCAACGTTTATTTTTAATATTTATTAGAATATATACAAAGTGAATACAACATATATAGAATAAATAGAATATGTAACATGTAGTAGAATACATGGTTTTGAAGACAAAGAAATCAGTCTTCAAATCGCTTGGGAGGTGCAAATACATTTCTGGGATTGATTTCACTGTGTGATTCCTGAGATGTTTAATCAAAGTGAGCCACAGCACTCAGCAAACCAAGCACAGATTCCGGGAGTGTGGAAGTTGTGCTTGGCTCCTCGAGCCCCAGCACAGGGCGGCTCAGCCCCCAACCCTCCGACTGGCTGTGCTGGTTCTGCCGCTTCCCCTGCGGCGGCAGCACCTTCCAGGGGCGTGCAGGGAGCAGGGGAGAGCAGGGGAGGCTGCAGCTGAGAACTGGGAGCCTATGGACTCCTGGAATGAAGGCTGTGAATTTGAAAATGGATCTGCTCGAGAAAGGGAAAGCGTTGTGGGTTACAAATATCTATTTCAAAGAAGCCCTGAACATGAAACGAGTATTTCTGTAATTCCAGTGAGGTTCCAGGGCAGCAGCATAGTGGGTGTCCTCATCAGTGCCGTGGTTTGTTCTTCAAAAGTTTTTTGCTTGACTTCACCAGAATTTATCTTAGTTAACGAGCCTATGTTTATCTTTGAAGAATGTCCTTGCCTGGACAAAAAGACTGGGAAATAGCTCGACTTTTTTTCCCAGACAGCTTTTTGCAGCCCTGGGTTTCACTTCATGAATGAGAAAAACGACAGTGACTTTTGGAATCAGCCCCACCTCCAAGGCGCCTTATTAAAGAGAGCTACAGGACTTACCCTAAATGCCTTATACCATTCCAGTGGAAAGTGCTCTTTACTTGGAGGGCCTGGCTTATCAGATATCAAAAGATCTGAAGTAAAAATGCAAGGGCTTCCTTTTCTACTACAGAATAATGCACATCCTTGTTTTTCCCCTCACGAAGGACAAGCAAAGCAAGTTATGCTTATGTGTGTTGAAAAAGGCTTGACCTACCCAAGCTTGATCATCCAGTTTCCTGTCTTGCAAATATCAACCTTTTTCTTTTATTAATTTTTTTTTTCTTTTAATACAAGTTTATCCAAGTTTATACAACCTTATCCAACTTGGCCACGTTCTGGCCAGGATAACGTGTTGGTGTAAGGATGGGAATAGCCAGCAGCCAGTCAGGCCATTGATATTCCAATATTTCCTTTTCACCCAGTCCACCTTTGTCCTCTCACTTTCATCACGAGCTTCTTCTTCATCCAGGACTTAAGGGTCAGTCAGAGTGTTGGGAGTCACAATCGCAGAACTTATCTCAGAATGGATGTTTGGGATAGAAAATTATTCCAAAGCTTTTGGTTCAGTCATGGCACCCCTGAAAAGGCCTGGTTGTCAGTGAAATTCCCATCTTCCCTTTCACCACTGTGGCTAAATTTGACCATTTTTCCTCTTGAGCTCAAGTGACCAGAAACCATCAGTCTTTTGAGTCCTGATTTCTGCATCTTTTATCCCTTCTTATTGTTTCAGTGCTGCCCCTGTCCCTTCCTGCCCTCTGGGAGGCCCATCCTCCCTTGTCCTGGCCCTCCAGGCCTTTGTGAATATTCTCTCTGCATCTTTCTTGTCGGCTCCTTCAGGTAGGGTATTTTCTCTGTTGCTGAAGGCATTTGGGGTTTGGGGCCCAGATTTCCTTTCTGGGAACTGAAGGATCAGGTGTGTGAGCCCCCTGTTTTGGGGGGAGATGGTTTTGGTTTCGAGGCCCCGTGACTTGTGCAACTGCTCAGGGGCTGATGGGGTCCTGCACCCGAGCTGCTTCAATGACTGCAGATTGTTCCGTGCTGAAGAGCGAGTCAGGGACCATCAGCCCTTCTGTTTGACAGATTCTCTCTTTTTTTTAGAAATACCCTTTGTCTAACTCTTCTCCTCTCCCCAACTTCCGTGGGGTATTCAGTTACCGTATTCGCACAGGCCTTTTGGAACACTGTTATACAGCATTGTCAAATAATGCATTTGTCATTCTGATAATGATACATATATGATATACTTTTATAGAATTATAGGTGTATTTAATATATTTAACACTGAGTGGCAACGAACTCGCAGAATCACAGAATTAGTGAGGTTGGAAGGAACTACACTGGTTTCATCTGGTGAGACTTATGAGAGGGACCCGCCTGGTGCCAGCTCCCTGCTCAGGCAGAGCCACCCCAGAGCCCAGGGCACAGGATTGTGTCCAGAGGCTCTGGAATATCCCGGGCAGGGAGACTCCAGCCCCTCTCTGGTCTCTGTTCAGGGCTCGCTCCCTGCCCAGGGAAGAAGTTCTGCCTCCTGTGCAGGGGAGCTCCCTGGGCTCAGTCCCTGCCCCTTCCTCTGGTGCCACTGCTGGGCCCCAGGGAGCAGAGCCTGGCCCTGCTTGGAGCCCTCCCTGCAGCCAGGGACAGACAGGGATATTCCAGAGCCCTCTGGTCACAATCCTGTGCCCTGGGCTCTGGGATGGCCCTGCTGGAGCAGGGAGGTGGCACCAGATGACCCCACTGTGGTCCCTTCCAGCCTGAACCATTCTGGGATTCTGGCTAATTTCTTCTGGCTGGTTTGACTGAGGACAAAGTTCAGACTGCGACGACACATACTCTAACTTTTGTGTATTCTACTTTTCTGATTTTGTGTTTTGCTTAATTTTGTAAGAGCTTGAGTTGCAATCTGGCACCCCCAATTCTGAGTTACACGTGTTACATAACACACCTGGGCAGTGTTCACCTCAGCTTAGGTGCCCTTTCAGGGTGGAGAAGAATAATTCTTATTTTATCCTAAAGGAAAATACTGAGTGATCTTTGGTCCTTCCTTCCATCCTTCCTTCCATCCATCCATCCATCCATGAATCTTCAGGAACTCAGCATCTCACTGAATCTGTAGAAGGGACAGATTCAGCTGGAAAATGTAGCGGGAAAAATTTCCTCTCCCTTGGTAAAAAGAGATTCAACTTTTTTTAGAGATTGCCAAGAAAACTACTTTGAGACTAGTACAGAAAGGGGAGGGAGGAATAGTTTAGTTACCGGTGGCAGTGTGAGTCTTCAAATATTACAGTTAAAATATTACACTTGTACAGCCTCGGTGGACTTACCAACGCACTTCTACAGAGATGCTTACCCTAATTCCTCTTCCATGGAAAAGGTATTAATTAAATAAGTAATTAAACCCTGAAGTTCTGGGAGTTGTGTCAGAAACTTGGATGTCACAATTTGGAACTGATGTCCACAGATGTGTTGGCTGAGGGTGACAGTGCTCCAAAGGAAACGCTGAGTAATGAGGTGACTCTGGAAGCAACCAGGGAAAAAACCAGCGAACTGACGAAGTTGATGTAGAAGTCCAAATATTTTGAATGAAATCAAAAAATAAATGTTGTACTGGCCTGCTGATATCTATGCTGGAGCACATGAGAAAAACCAGCAGCAGAACATCTGAGGTCAAACAATTCTCTAATCTGGTAATGAAAAGAGAAACCTAAATATCCACAGAGTCGTGAGACATAAAAGGACACCAAGAGCCCTCTGGATCCATTTTGGAGCTCAAGTTGGTGCCACCTGCAGCCTTGCAGGAAGCTCTTTCCCTCCCAGCTGTTCATGCAGGAGCTGCTGGTAGAGTTGGAAGAGCTGTTGCTCACTTCAAAGGGGAGTTTGCAGATTCCAGATAATGGTGCGAGTTAATAATTCAGCTCATAACGCCCATCAGTTTGAAACATTTAAGGAAGGAACGAAGTGTCTTTGTCAGTACAGAGAAAGAACAAGGGCTGCAGTTCTTTGCCTCAGATGTGAATGTCTCTGCTGAGAGATTAAAGCTCTCCCAGGTGCCATTCCCGGGGCTGCTGTGGTGACTTTAGCAGGGTGCTTGTTCACTTTCTTGACCAGACATTGGAAATATCCCCATATTGCCCCAAAATTAGGGTAATTTACAAAAGGAAGAGCCTCTTGTTTGTGCTCTCTGTCACACCTTGAGTCTTCTGTAGGATCTTGGCACCGGCTGTGACAACGTTGAGGCAGTCGAGCCCTTCATGGATCAGGGAAGGTGTGTGTGTGCGGTAGAACACTCCTGCAGGTCCTGCCAGGCTTTAGAGCAATTAGCAGTGGGCAGCTGTTATCCATGGAAGTGAAGGCAAAGACCTTGGTGCATGGGAGCACTTTGCTGCCAATTTGTTTTGTTGTTGTTGTTTCATATTTGAAGTTTGAAGAACTAGAAGGATTCCTGCTCTTTCAACGCCAGGCCTCAAATTCCCGAGTTGGAGCTGTGTTTTATAGTCCCTGCTAGGAGCACACCCGCCATGTGGCTGCCAGGGGACACACACAAGGCCCCGTATTTACTCAGCATTCCCGCTTCTTCCTAGATCTCCATCTGCTGGCAGATGTGCCTTTCAAGTGGGGGGTGCTTCGGAAAGGAAGGAACAGAGAGAGCATGTGAAAATGTGCAGCAGCTGCCAGCTGGGCTCCCTATGTATATAGTTATATGTGTGCACAGCTATATTTATATATGTATATATAGCTACAGTTATATATGTATCTAGTCCTATATGTATATCGTTATAGTGGTCAGTTATATGTTTATAGTTATTTTGATATATGTGTATAGTTATATATAGTTATATATAGTTACATGTGTACACAGTTAGATTTACATATATAGTTGTATGTATATAGTTGTTGGTATATTGACATTTGATAGGTATATTGTTATTTAGATAGGTATATGGCTATTTAAATAGATACCTTGACATTTTATACTGAATCTGCAAAGTTTTTAAACAGAAATGGATGTTGATTTGCATTTTCTCTGTGTTTTAAATTCCAGGCGATCGAGCGTCATAGTTGAAAGCACGCTTCGTGTTTCAGTAGTTGTTGCTGACACAAGAAAGAACCCTCAGCACAGGGACAAGTTTATGAAACAGGGGACCAGTTTCTCGTTTGCATCATTTATTCATTTCTGTGAGTGACTGCAGGGGTGTCACGATCCGTGTGGCTGACGAGTTCGCGTTCCTGGGGCCCCTTTTCCAGGAGTAGCGGGAGCGCCCCCCGGCCCGCCGGCGGGACCCGGGCGCGGAGCTCCCGGTGGCTTCCCCAGCGCCCTCCCGCATCCCCGCTTCGTCCCGAGCCGCGGCTCTGACCCGCAGCATCCTCCAGATCCCCGCGGAGCCCGAGCGCTGAATTCCAGACCTCTGACATCAGCCCGACCTGGAACCTCCCCGAGCCGCGCTTCCCGCGGG
>VZRN01003760.1:354920-405598 GCA_013397935.1 Dasyornis broadbenti | reverse complement strand
CTGCCCATGTCCCAGCTTTTCTTGCCGTCCGCGCTCGCTGCCGGCACGGCCGGTGCCCGCCTCCGCTGCGGGGACGCCGGGCTTTGGAAGCTTTCCCGGAGCGCGCGGGGGTGCTGGCGCAGGTCGGGCGATTACATGCGGACACTTCACTTTCAGCCATGCCTGCCCCGGGAGCTCTCTGTCTGCTGTAATTTTCTCCCTTTGATCTCCCTGGATCCTCTTTCGGGCTGTGGAGCTCCGCTTGCACCTACCTGCCTGCTGCGTGTGTGCGAAAGAGAGTTTTCCTCTTCTTTTTAGTGCTTTTTTTGGTTATAAATACCAATTTTTACTTTTAAGACCGAACCCAAACATCGTCAGAGCCGCATGGTTTTGTTAAGCTACTGGAAATAACTTTTGCCTGGGATTTACAGCAGCATTCCCTCCCGACCCGGCCCCTCCGGACTCCAGCAGGCTCACTGCCTAACAGGTTTGCAAAGCTTTTTTTTCTTGTAAATCCCTTTTTCTCCCCAGAGCCGTGCGATCACCGTAACTTCAGTTTTAATCGAAAACACCTTCTGTCTAAATTCTCCCAGTAATGAAGACTCCTGGATACGTTTCATGTGACCTTTGGGCAGACCATGGAACTCTGTATTTTATTTTGTGGGGCCTTGAGTCGGGATCTTCTTAACGTGTGCTTGGAAGTGGCCATACCGGAACTCGGGCACGCACAGAAATAGTGCGAGAGAAACCAGATACGCCGCAACTTTCTGCCTGATACCTGTTGGGCTTCGTGTCTAAACTTTGGAAGTGTTTGGGGGCCTTTTTATTTCCTGGGAACTTGCAACTGTGAAGAGGAGCTGTGTGTTTCATTAATTATCTTTGAGGGCTCTACCCGGAGTCAGACTCTGAGCATGGATTTCTAAGGGGAAGGTAAAGCTGACCTCCAAACTTGAATGAAGCACTTCTGGCATGAGGAAGATGGAAGGGATCAACTCCATTTGGAAGGGAACGGTACCGGAGCAAGCTTTCTTGTCGCCATAAATTCAAGGAATACCGCCTGCCTCATTTCTGGGAAGGATACCAATCGGTGCAGATAACATTCAGGGTTGTGCTTATGCTGTGGGAAATGCTGGCAAGAAGGTGAGGTGTCTCTCGAGGGTATTTGGGATGGATGTTTTGAACCTGTGGATCTTCCTAACTCTCGGCCGGGGGACAGGAGGCCTCCACATCCGCGGGGAGACCTCCCCGTGCCTCATCTCCGCGGGACCGAGGAGTTCCTAATGCTCCCGGTATACCCAAACTGACTTTTTGCTTGCAACCTGTTTCGCGGATCCTTCTGGATTTATCTGCCGGAGGAGGGACTCACAATTTAGGATTCTTTTTTTTTTTTTGTTTTGTTTTTTTTTTGTTTTTTTGTTTTTTTTTGGTTTGTTTGTTTAAAATATGCCTCTGAGCTCCCGGCGGCCTCTGAGCACGTGGCACGGGGCAAGAGGAGCGGTGATGGCGAGAGCCGGCGTCGCCCGGTGAGCCGCGCTGGCGGTGACCGAGCCCCTCTCTGCGGCCTCTGGGCTCTGTCCGGGAGCGCGGCTCGGAGCCCCGGGCAGCTTTGCCGCCGGCCGGGCCCGCCGCGGTGAGGACGCGTTGCCGAGCGGTATGAGCGGCCGGAGCCCGCTGCTGGTAGCATGAGTGCTGGCCCCCAGGTGCAGCTGGCTGTCCTCTGGCCTTGGCTGCTCATGGCGACCCTGCAGGCAGGACTGGGCCAGACCGGGCTGGCGCTGGCGGCGGCCGTGGAGTCAGAGCGGGCGGCGGCGCAGAAAGCCATCATCAGGGTCATCCCCCTCAAAGTGGAGCCCATCATCCTGGAAGGCGAGTTCGCCAACGTTGCCGAGGTGACTCCGGCCGAAGGGAAGCTGCTCCAGGTAAGGGCTTTATCCCGCTCTGGCGGACTCGCCACCGCTCCCGGCCTCTCCCCGCTTTCCCTCGCGGCCGCCTCGGCTCCGCTGCGTTCCGGCTCCCGGGGCGGCTTTGTCCCGTGCTCCGTGCGCTGTCCGCACGCGTCCGGTGCACGGGGGCCCGGGGCACGGCATCGTGCGAAGGGCTGAGCCTTCCTGCGGGCCTGAGCTGTGGCTGCGCCTGATTACTGCTGAATTGTGGATGTGGTCGGCTGATTCCATGGAGATTATTTCATATCTTAATTGATGTTATAAAGCTGAGTGAGTCGAGTCACATGTCGGGATGTGAAACATCTGACAGAAAACAGGATTAGTACTTTTTTCTCTGAAATCCATGAGGTTTTCCACACCCTCTGCTGAGGCTGGGGTTCTTTTTCGGCTCCAAAACCCATTCTGGCTGTGCCTGCCAAAATCCCTGGCCCTGCTCATGTTTGCGTGTACCTGAAAGGTGAATGTTACCTACACAGGAGCTCCGGTGCTGTCACCACCAGGTATTTTTATAGATTAATTAATGCTGCTCTCTGACATTTATTAAGGGGAGAGTATCTGCACACCTGGGCAGGAGGTGCAGGTGCTGCACAGCCAGAGCTGAGCCATTCACTGAACAGACCCATCTCCTGCACATGCTGAGTTTGGGGCTCAGTTTCCTGAGACCTGCTGTGCGCTCTCTCCGTTCTGAGGGTAATCTGCCTGGTATTCGTGTGCTTTATTCTTGAGAACAAAAGAAAAGGCAAAATAGCCTGTGTTAATATTAAATCTTAATTTTCTCTTGGCTTTTTCCAGTCTGGACTTTCCAAATGGGGTAAGTTGAAATCTTAATTAAATTTGTACTTTGGAAATTTAAAATAAAGTAATACATTTTGTGTAGTTTTCTAAGAAGAGAAATACAGTTGAGCCAGCTTTGAGAACGTGGTCACCTGTCCGAAAGGGAACATGGACAATTTGTGACATGTATAAAGCCTGCTTTTCCATGCCTTTTTGGATTCCTCAGAATGAAAACTCTGCTGTAAAATTATATTACCAGGCTAAAAAAAAAAAATATCTGAGACAAATGTACTCAAGGTCCATTTCTGTCGTGAGGCAATGTCCAGGAAAGTCAATATTTATTCCTTACAAAGACTACAGTGGTGTTGCAACTGAGCACAAAGTATATAGTGGGACCTTTTGGAAATGGGAGGATGATAACCTCTCCTGAGGGATTGTAGAGCTTTCCAGCCAAATGCAGCAATATCGAGTGGGAATTCTGTGCCATCACAGCAGCACCAACAAGGTGTTTGCAATAAAAAGCTGTGAATAGGGTCCAGTTTCATCCTTTAAGAGTTATCCTCCAAATGGAGAAGGCTGGGAAACACTTCTCCAGCCTGTGGAGTTTGGGCACAGAGACACTGACCTGGCCTGGGTGTGTTTTCAGGCCTTGGCTCGGCCGTTCTGTGTGCTCAGGTGAGCGCTCCTGTTCCATATCCCACTGGATCCAGTGCGGGAAGTCCTGGTTTCAGCTGGCAGTGCTGGGACAGGGGGTCAGGCTGTGCCTTCTGCAGCAGGATGTTTGCCTGGTGCCAGGCACTGTGCTCTGGGAAGGCTTAGCCAAGTGTACCTGTGACCTCTCCTGCAGATCTCCCGGTGTAGGTTCTAATTCTGCTGCTAAGAACTGAAACTTGGGAGTACAAAACGACATTTAGAATTGTTTGGGTCCCAATCCTGCAGTGGGTTTCTACCTCTGGGAAGAGAAAACGGGAAATGGGGACGTAACGCCTCAGGTACAAACTAAGTAAGAAATTAGTGGGAGGAATTCTTTTCAGTTTGCTTTTAGACACTGGGATGTTAAATACACCAGAATTAGGCTTTACTGGGACATCTCATTTTGCACGTGGTTGTCAACATCCCAATCTTGCAAAAACTTAAGGTCACGTGCTTAACTTTGGTGTCAGTGGAAGTCCTACTTAAATAAACTTAGGGCTGTGCACGCACACCTGCACAATCGCTTCTTCAAATGTAGTTTAGGGACATAACATGGTCACATTTACAGTTAATGAGTCAAGAAATGGGGTTTTTACAGCATTTTTGGATAGGTCTTGGTTATGTCAGACCCTGTAAGGTGCAGTCACCCATCCAGGCAAACACAAACTGCAGAGAGACAAGGATGAGGGGCATGGATAGCCCAGTCCTGTTTCCAAAGCAATGCTCTCTTCCTTCACAGCACAGGATTGCTCAAGGATCAGTGGTGCAGAGTTGGCTGTGTAGTCAAGTCAGGTTCTCTTAAACTTGTTCTGGTCAATATGTTTTTAGAAATACATTTGTAATTTAATACAGAAAACCCTGCACGTAAATTGTGGAGCCTTACCAAAGGTACTTCTACCAGAATGTTTTCCTGGTTTCATTTCTCCCAGCCCTATTTTCCATTATCATCTACAGAAATGGACTTTGTGGTGGTGTGTTACATCTTAGAAGCCAACTATACCAATATCCTCTTTACCTGCAATAAAATAGCCTCGGGGTCGAATTCCCCCTCAAGCCTTTGCCCCTGTGACCGGTTTTGTGGGAAATCTCTGGATTTCCATTGCTGAGTGGGTGAGCAGGAAGATGCCAGGGAGCTGCCCGCCCCTGCCAGTGTAACCCCGGCAGTGTTTCCTCTGGCACTCCAGCGCTGCTGCCGTGTGATGCAAAGGGAGAGGAATTTCTCAAGCAGGCAGAGCCACTTAAGCCTTTATAGGTCAAAAAACCAACACCTCAGACTTCTTGCAGAAATCATCTCCAGGCTTGTGCAGTGCTCTAGCTTGTTCAGGGAACATCTGCTCTGAGCATTAACTCTTACTGGACGCGGGAAGCAGCCCGGGGAACTCACTGGCAGCTTCCAAATTGGAAGTTTAGATTTGGAAGTTTGTATTGGGTAGGAATTGTTCCCTGGGAGAGTGGGGAGGCCCTGGCCCAGGTGCCCAGAGCAGCTGTGGCTGCTGCTGGATCCCTGGCAGTGCCCAAGGCCAGGCTGGACAGGGCTGGGAGCAGCCTGGGATGGTGGAAGGTGTCCCTGATCACGGCAGGGGGTGGCACTGGATGAGTTTTAAGGTCCCTTCCAGCCCAAACCATTCTGGGGTTCCATGATCTCTGCTGGGTCACTGCGGGAGGCTGAACTGCTGTTAAAAATCCCATGGGAGCCAAAAACTGGCTCTTTATTACAGATGGAGGAACCGAACCTTTTAGACAAGCAGGTTGGAAGGAACATGTTTGGAACTTCCTGACCATGGACAATCCACGAGCAGCTCAGGATTCAACATGTCCTCGGAATTGCAGTTCCTGTGGCCGTTTGCAGATGAATTCCCTTTCACAGGATTGCTGTAGGGATTTTTCAGCCTCTTTTTTGATACTTCTGCTGCTCTATTGGCTGACTCTTGAGGAATGTCTCAGTTTCCTTCTTGCCCATTCCTCAGTCTCCATTTAGCACTGGAGAGAGTTGATGTTGATTTGAAGGTAGATAGGAAAATAAGGAATGACTTGAAAAGAAGAGAGCCACTGGAGAGAGTTGAGAGGAGAGTTAAGATTTTTCTGATTTGAATTACAACAGAATTCACGTGCAAATCTAATTGTGGAAGAAAAAAACCCTGTTTATTTGAGAAATAGTTCATCACTTACAGTCTTGTTTAGTACAGTTCAAGGATGATCAGGATTCAGGGATGCATTATTAAAACTGAGCATTAATATCTCTTTATTTGTGTATAACCCCAGTCTTCTGCACAGGGGAAAGGATGATTCCTTTAATCTGTGCTGAGTGGCAGGGATTGGTACAGTCTTCAGTTCTAGGGCAAGTATTTGGGAAAAAGCATTAAAAGTTTAGGGACGTTTTCCCTGATAATGATATTTTCAAAGAGATGGATAACCTCACATTACAACAGGGAGGGCAAAGTGATCGGCAATCCCCAAACCCTTCCCATGCTGACACATAGAAAATTCCGGTGGATATGTGGGACAGTGGCACAGTCTCGCTGAGCAGGCCGTGTGTAGATCTAGTTTTCCCAACGTCCATTATTTCGTTTCAAGTCTCACAGTACTTTGTTCCACTTCTGTACAAACTCAGCAGTTTCACAATGAGGGGCTTGTAGGAGAAAGCCAGCTTTCACTTACCCACAGAATACATTGTTTTAACTTATGACTGCAGGAAAACACCTTGGAAAAAACAAAAACAAACTTGCGAAACCCCACAGAACAAGCTCCCCAAAGGCTCTGAATCCCCACACCAATGGTTTTCCTCCTTCCTTCTCTCCCCCCAGAAAAGTAAATTACTTTAAAAACATTCAAGTTGATCTATTTAGGATGGATTGAGTGAGAACAGGAGGAGGAGCCTGAATCACCATTTTTTTAGGTGGTGTGTACAATTAAGAAGGAGCCAATCAATCACAGATCCAGTCAGAGGAGGAGAGTATCTCGGTGGTAATTAACCTTTGGAATTGCTGCAGCAAACCCTGTGGGATCACCCTGGACCACCCTGGACCACCCTGGCCATGGAGAGTGTTCCTGGTGTTGCAAGGCACATGCAGTTGGAATTGGCATCGCCGGCTGCAGTGCTCGCAGAGGGTTACACTCCCAGCCATACCAAAGCAAATACCTTCGTAGTCTTCAATACTCCCAGCTCCTGGATCAACAAAAGGATGTTGAGTGCAGAATGTTGACAGAGATCAAAGAAGTGGGAAAGTCGAACCAAATGATAATGGGGACTTAAATTACCTGTGAATAACCTGGTCAGATAGCACAATGCGAGGCGGTTCTGCTTCTTGGAACAGCTCGTACTCGGCACACAGACTTGACTGAGCATTAAGTAATGTGCAAGAAGTGCCTCAGCAGCAGCAGTAATGGAGCCACTTGGCCTGACTGCAGCACAGTAAAAATGGGTGCCTAAGTACCAAAAAGTGTGACTCTGGCACAGACTTTGGAGTGGGAAATTGCACTGAAATGCTGGGACAAATGGCTCCTACAGAGTACGAAAACCCCCACGTTTTTACACAGGACACAGGTACTGCTCAGGAAAGGCGGAGAGATTTGGAATTGTTTAGCCTGGAAAAGAGAAACTCCAAGGTTACCTGATTGTGGCCTTCCAGTCCCTGCAGGAGCTCACAAGGAAGATGGAGAGAGACTGTTTGCAAGGGCCTGAAGTGACAGGACACGGGGGAACAGATTCAAACCAGAAGACAGTAGGTTTGGATTAGATATTAGGAGAACGTTCTTCGCTGTGAAGGTGGTGAGGCCCTGGCACCGGGGTTGCCCAGAGAAGCAGTGGCTGCCCCATCCCTGAGGAGTCCATGGCCAGGTTGGATGGGGCGTGGAGCAGCCTGGGTCAGTGGAAGGTGCCCCTGCCCATGGCACGGTGTGGAACGAGGTGAGCTTCAAGGTCCTTCCCAGCCCAAACCATACTGTGATTCTGTGATTTTAGGAAAGTAGAAGCTGTTTTGGGGAACACACAATGCAGTGACTCAAAAAGGCTGTAGTCAGCCAGCACAGGGACATTGGACGTGTTAAAGAAACCGTTTGGCCCAAACAAATCTCTTAGAAATTGGACACAGAGTGTGAGTGTAGAGTTGGCAGTGTCCAGTGTAATCCACAGTGTGGATCAGTTCAGCAGTGGTGCAGGATTTAAGTGTAGCTGGAAGGTGAGCCATTAACATCCAGAAGCAGAGTAGGAACCTCAGTTAGAGCTGGCTGCTAGAATGGTTGAGCTCAGAGCTGTTTCTGAACCTCCACCCCTCTCCTGAGCAGCAGATACAGAAGTTGAGCTGCAGCTTTCCATGGTGTGTCTTCTCCTTTCCTCACCCAGAAACCATGTGACAGGAAACTGCGCTGTTTAAGGGATTTAAAGGACTTTAAACCTAAATCTCCCAGCTTCCCAGTGCACCATCTGGTGCTGGTTGTTGTTGCAGTTGAATTATTTATGACAGGTGGGCACAGATCCATCCTGAACTGAAGATTTTCAGTGGTAAAAAAGGTGACGAATCTGGAGGCTCCAGAAATGACATGGGGCAGGCATTAATGGGAGACACAAACCCCACTGGAGCAGAGCAGAGAGCCGTGGTCAGGAGGCTGAACCCACAGGGCTGGAGTGAGTGACAGTCAATAGAGGACGTCTGGCCATGCACAGGCCCTGGAATACATCCAGGGAACAAGTGGACATTTCCCAAAGATAAGCTGGCAGAGGGGTGAGATTACAGGAGAAGGGAAACAGGCCCCTGCTGTGCTTGCAGGCTGCAGCCAGGCTGGATTTGTGGTGGAATGGTTCTGAACCATTAGAGGAACGGCGTTTCTTCTGTGCCTCCATCAAGCGCAGGCTTTGGTGGGCATTTCCTGTGGATTGAGGAAGGCTGTTCTGAACTGCATGTGAATTCATTTTTTTTTAAATGAAAGCTTTCAGAATTGTCAAAGTAATACAAACAACAGCAACTCGGTATGATCAAAGAGAGCTCTGCTGTATCGGGCTGGATTTTGGGCAAAAATTTGACATATGTTTTTATTTAATTTATCTCAGTGGTTTTCCATGCAGTGAAACATGCCAAAAACATGCCTAAAAGCCTAAAATGTTCACAAACTTGCCTAAAAGCTTTCTGTGGACACCAAAAGTCATAGTCTGGAAACAAGCAAGTCTTAACCTAAACTGAGAAAAGTAACAAGTAAGTGCAGTGCAGTTTGACTTTCAGGTCTGTCATCTTCAGTGTCATGACAGTGTGTATTGCAGGGATTGCCAAGAGTCAAATGAAGGAAATGTTGGGTTATAAAAAAGCAGAAATGTAAAATAAATCTCAGTACAAGTGAATACATCACACTTAAGTAATGCACATTGATATTTTATTACCTTCCCTCCATTCAAGGTCTCAAGCTTGGCTGCAGCAGGACAGGTGTAAAGTAGGCAGGAGTGGTGTGGATGGTCGTGGTGGTCTCTTCTGTCCTTGAGTTCTGTGATTTATTACTTCATTTTAATACCTCTTTATTTTTCCCCTTATTTCCCTGGCTGTAAAGAGCAGGAAGCACTGCAGAGCCTTTCATTTGCCCACACTTTCAGGCTGCATTAAGGAATTGTAATCACATCTCATGCTTCGGAGCTTTGGGCCTGCTGCCAGCACGGCTCAGGCGGGAGTTGGCCAAGAGTTGTCTTGGGACCTTTTCATCTTGTTTTTAGGAGCATCAAGGATTGGCCTTGCCTCCAAACAAGGCACTCAGACATGTAGGTCAGCGTTCAAAGGTGGTAGAGAGAAGATTGTTTTGGATGTGCTTAGCTTGTACGGGCTCCTCCTGTGCTGCCGGATTTCTGTGGAAGACTCTCTTCCCCCCTGCAGCCACCCCGTTCAAATTATCTGAAATTTTGGGTGTGTATCGTCGTCCTGTGCATGTTGAGATCTGAATCATCTGCCTAAATCAACGGATGTATTCTCACCTCGTCACTTCCCCATCCCTGAAGGGGCTGGTTAAGGGCATTAGTGGCCCTTTGATCTCTCTTTTGTTCTGCATCTCAGTAATTTGGTCTCCAGTGATCAGATGGGTTAATCTGATGCTTATTACTGTGCTCAGCATCAGGGTAGTGGCAGAGATGTACTGGATTGTCAAACACAGCAGTTCTGACTGGGGAGTTGAATAAATTCCTCTGGCCATAAGCTCTGTGAAACAAATTAAAAGCTTTTGACCAAGTTTGGTTATGACATGCTACTTCTGAATGTAAAGCAGTTTGGGGATTAAATTTGCTTTGTTTTGGTAAAAGGTATACGGATTCTAGTTCAAAATTGCGTGAAAGGACAGATTTCAGCTTCCTGCTTCCAAAGCCCCTCAGCAGCTGTGGTCCCGTGGGGTCTGTTTCAGGCAGCACTGTTGGTGCAGCGCTGTAGGAGGGACACGTCCACTGCAGAAACTCGGGGAGAATGACCCTGGGATTGAGTTGGATCCAGATTTAACAAATTCACAGCACTCCAGTCCTGTTAGAGATGTGAAACAGTTCTCCTTTCAAAGGCCAAAAAGCCTGAAAACAGAGCAGGGCAGGCACAGTGCTATGGGGTGATGACTACATGGCAGAGCAGAAGAGACAAGTTGAGGAGGTCTAGAGAGCGAGTGGAGAACATTGGTTCTTTTATTGGTTGAATTTTGAGTTTAATTTTGTGTACGATCCTGCACCATCCTGTTTCTTTCAGATAGTTTAAATATAGGGAACATCTCTAAGGATGTGAAAGTCAACTAAGAGAGTGACTTGTGATAATTCCTGTAGCTTCCTGTGTGTCAGTTTGATTCATAAGATAAATTTTGGCAAGTTGGTGTCTTTACGCTACCGTCCAGGTTAGAGATACAGCTCCAGAAACCCAATCTTGCCTACTTTTTGGAGTAGTGAGAGAGATGGTGTTCGTGTTTGTGTTACTGCTCCAGTCGTGAGTCCTGTTCCTTGCAAAATGATCTGAATAACTTTTTATTTACTAAGTTCTATTCCAGAGCAAGTGGAAACTCCCCAAGATCCTGAAGAGATGCGAGCTCCCCCTCTTCTGCTCGTCATGCTTTACCTCAGCTGTTCCTTTGTTCCCTGGGTGTCCTGTTGGGGTGGTAGCCCTGCAGCCTTGCTGGGGCTGCACATTGTCTCTGAATGTCAGTGCTGGGAACTTCTCTCCAAACATTTCCCTGGAGCCACCAAAACGTCTCTGTCCTGCCCATTACCCTCTATTTCACCTGGTCTCATTCACAGAGCATGCCCCAGGTCATACAGTCTCACTCCGCTATTATTTTGTCCTCATCTGCTCTCCCAAGTGTCTTTTTAAAATCTTCTATAATTTTCCTCTTTCTCTTGCTTAGAACAATGGTTATTCTCGTTACCTTTCTGTCTGTGCTGTTCTTGTTCAGCAGCAGGTCACAGAAGGGCTTAGGCTGTCAGCGTTTGCTTCCAACACTTGGCTCTCCTCAGGGAGATAACCTGGTCTTCCCGTTGCCCCCTTTAGAGGACCTCTGACCGCTGCTTGGTCACTCCTGGGGACCGAGAGCTGCTGTTTGTAAACTTTGCACAACTTCTTCATGAGAGAAGCACATCAGATTTGGGTGATGGGCAAGCCCCCTGTGCTTGTACAACACACAGCCCTTATGTTAAAAAAGATCATCAAACAATTGGTGTTGGTTTTTGGCTGAGAAACCACCATTTCATCATTTCTGGCACTTGCGCCTGGTTGTGGCCGGAGCTGGTGGCAGCTCTTGTCTTCATTCTCCGTCTCTGGCTGCCTCTTTTGTGGTTGCCTTCTCCACAAAACAAAGACTGGGGAATGCCATGCTGGCCTTGGCCTTTTCCGTGCCCTCCTTCAAAAACCTGCTTCTGAAAAGCCACTCTGGGACAGCGACAATGATGTGCTTCATTCCTGCTGAGATGTTAAAAGGCCAAAAATCACCCACAGTTGTGTTTTAATTTAGAAAAGGGTGACATGAAATCAAATGAGGTCATTCAGAAGAATCTGAGAGGGCAACTAAGATTTACATCCTTTGTGTCAAAGTGTTTGAGGACACTACAGTAAGAATTAAGATAAAATGTACCTCTCAAAAAATACTTGAAAAATGATAAAAGCATATCAGGATACCTAAACATAAGAGTAAGAAGGTATATAAAAGCATTCTGGAAAAGTAAGAGATTTGAAAAAGTTAGAAAAAATGGGAACAAGCTAAAAATACATGGAGACAGTGAAAAGAGGAGAAGAGGAATAACTTGAAAATGATAAAAAAACTAATACTATATTCTCTTCAGCCACAAGCAGAAAGCTCACCTGACAGTTGGTAGGATCTATAAGAAATTCAAGTCTAGAAGTTGTGCTTAGGGCAGCTAAACTGCCAGCAGAAAAATGAATGCAATTCTCCTTGTGCTTTCATCTGTCTCGGGGTGAAATGTCTGGAGATGAGATGGTGATGGAGATAGACACAACTACCACTATCAGTCACTGGGATCACACGGTATTCATCCAAGGACTGGGGAGGGTGAAATCGTTGAACTGTTACCTTGTCTGTGAACTCGTGTTTAAAATCCCTGGAAGGTGGCTGGTGGGATTCCAGTCTTTCTCTGAGGCCCAGTTCATCCACAAAAGCCCAGAGCAGTGTGATATAAAATGATGAATTGATATGAATTATAACACAGAGTGTTAAAAGTGGATGTGTAGGACTCAACAGAGGCATCAGTTGGGTAGGTCTGGCTGAATTTCCCAAATGCAAAGATTTCCAGGGAAATTAAGACATGGGTTAAGAAGGAGACTCCTGGATAAATAATTATTGGAAGGTAGGAAGCAAGCGGAACGAATAACTGGCAGATTTTTCCTGTGGAAGAAGCCCATGGCTGTAGCTGTGGGTGCTGTAGCTGTGGGTGCTGTAGCTGTGGATGCTGTAGCTGTGCTCTCCCAAGTGTTGATGAGCACGTGGAAACAGGATTGCTTGGTAACATTCTAGGGCTTTCCAATACATGGTTTAATTAGAAGTAATGAAGGCAAGGGTCAGCTGTGAATCATGGCAGGACCTTATGAGAACAAAGACTTAAGGAGAACGTGGAGAATCAGTCATTCCTTTACGTCCGGGTGGTGGGCTCTGATTTGCCCATTGCCACAACTGTGTCTTGTAATTTTAACAGACTGGTCCGTGCAAGTGTCAGCTTGGGACGTGGTGGTTGTCGTGAAGACAAAGGGAACAGCAGCAATGAAGATGAGAGAATAAGCTAGAGAATCCCTCTAAGCTCCTGTGGAAATCCTAGGCACATCCAGATGTTGAATCCCGTGCAGTTCTGTTCCCCACAGCTCGAAAAAAGCCGTGGCTGTATTGGAAGACGTTTGGAGAAAAGCATGAGGATAAAAAGAAGCATAAGCTGTGTTTTATCCAAGGAACAACAACCAGACTAATACTCTTGTGGCTGGAAAAGAGGCAGCCGAAGGGTGATATGGAGAAGATCCACAGAGTCATGAATAGGGATTGGCTGTTAGTCTCTCTCAATATGAAAATAATGGGGCATCACATGAAGCTACATAGAGTCAAGTTCAAAGGGAAGTGCTCTTCACTCACTGTACAATTAACATGTACAATCCCTTGCTGCAGGAACTGCTGTGGATGCTGGAAGTTTACAGAGGTTCAAAAACCACTGGAACTAATGAATGGGAGAAGGCTCCATCAATGGCTGTGAAATAACCGGTCCTGGCGTTGCCTCAGGGAGTCTATAAAATATTGAGGCTTGGAGAGTGTCCTGGACAGAAGCCCTACAAGCTTGTCCTGTTCTCATTTCTCCTTCAGAAATCCACTGTTGGCAACTGTCAAACCTTTGGTCCAAATCCACCCTTGCCTTCTCCTTTCCTGTAGAAACCTTCCAGCCTGAGCCCCACTACTCGACATCAGCCCCACTCTGCTCTGTTTGGGCAAGTCTGGGTGAAAAAACTGCAGTTAAGCACCTCCTTCACTCTCCATCACTGATGTGGAGCTGAGCTGTTTGTTCACATTGAAGGCACTGCAAGGTCCCTTGGGTTCGGTTATTGAAAATCTCACAACGTGGCTTTCAGCTGGTGCTGTTAATCAGCATTTGAAGCCCTTGGCATTTCAGCCTTCGCATTATGGAATCTTGGAAAGGCCTGGGTTAGAAGGGACCTTAAAGATCATCTTGTTCCACCCCCCTGCCATGGACAGAGACACCTTTCGCCAGACCAGGCTGCTCCATGTCCTGTCCAGCTTTACTGGATGTATTGTTTTTATCCTTTGTCAGCCTCATCCTTCATGATTCCCTCCACTGTGTTCCACTGATGGGATAATAACATTTATAATTCCATCATTTATGCTCCCTGTGTATATGTCAGGCAGCAGAACCTGGATCTTTGATGCTTTCCAGAGAGTTTGGGTACAGCACATGCTCTCAGGAGTTATCTTCTCTTTATAAGAGCTGTATCTCAGTCGGATATCCCTGCATTTGAAATAAGAGCCTCTCTACTTATTAGAGAAAATGTGGTTTTTGAAGGTCTGTTGGCATATTCCTCTTTTCTTGCCTAGGCAATGAATCAAGGTAACCTGCAAACATCACCTTACGTACTTTCCTGAGGTCATACCTACTGGAGCCAGAAAATAGCCCTTCTTTTCCCTTCTTTTCCCTCCAGCAACCCCCAGACCTTCATGGGCAGAGAGGGTTGGCTCCTCAGACATTGATGTCAAGCAGAACATCTCCTGTCAGCCCAGGACCAAACCCCTCAGGTGGCCTCTGTCCATTTGTACCATCAATTTGAGCTGGGAGATAAAGAGGTGCAGTGATATTGGTAATTGCATAACATACTGTGTTAGGAGATGCTGTGATACTGTCCAAGTGTTGTGCCTCTGGCCATCAGTAAATTCCACCAAAGGTCAAGTTGCTCAGTGGCCTCTCCAGAGGATGACTCTATTCCTGGTGGCTGTGGAGTTCCATTAAACTCTGTACCATTGCTGACGCTTTCAGGAATGCTGCCAAATCAGGCAGACTGTGGTTTGCAGACTGCTCTAGAACGCTTGAGACACCCCCTGCACTTATTGTGGAGAGAGTGGAGAGGGAATTCCTGCTTGGAGCTGGCTCCTGAATGTGTGTGTGGGTTGTCATTTAAAGGACAGAAGGGGTAAAGGGATAGCAATGGGGCTGCTTGGGGATGAACAAATCCACACGAGCTACTCTCCCTGCTTCAGCTAGAGTCTTGTGCTCGGGGACTGTGTCTCTGCTTCCCGTTCTGAACACACACATACGGAAGTGTGCATCCCAAGGAGCACTGCTTACTGCTGGGAAACATTTTTCTTCTTCCACAGCATGCTTGGACCCTTGTGCCATGACTTATGAAGTGAGGGGGAAAAAGGTGGAATGGAACTGGTGGTATTTTTGGGTGCCACGGCGCTTTGAGCAAACGAGATGAATGCGTGGAGTGAGAGGCCAATGTTTCCATGGAGGCAGACTTCCTTGTGTTTGTTTAATTCTGTTGATTATGTTAAGAGCTTGGAGAGATTTTTGGTACCTTCTAAATTCTGGCTAAGCATCTGTGTGAGCATGAACTTAAGTAGGTGGGCTGGAGAATTGTGGGTGTTCTGTGAGTATTCCTTTGCTTCCCTGAAAAATCCTGTGCAACCCAGGTGAAAGCTGCTGAATCTTAAGATTGGGATTTTTTTCTTGGATGTGTCTGTGTTAGCACAGATTTGAAGGACAATTCAGTATTGAATTGTAGCTTGTCTGTGTCCTGGTGGAGGGATCACATTGCCTGGAGAGGTCAGTGGTGGTTTGGCTGCCTCCTGGCCGTGCAACCTAGTGCATAGTTTGGGTGTTTGTTACAGATTTCCTTTAATCCAGTCTGGCAATTCCTGTGATCTTCGATCTCCTCCATCTGAATTGTACCCAGAGGTTCACATCTGACCTTTTGACCATGATATCAATCTGGCAGCCTATGTTAATTTGTTATTTCATCATGATATTGTCCTTTCATTGACCTTTGGTTGTTTTCAGAGTCAGTGCTTTCGCAGGTCCAAGTCCCTCATCCTTTGTATTTTCTGTGCTCTTTGTTCTTGGGTTATATTGATGTCTGTGACTGTGTCTGGTCACACTAAAATGTCCGTTTCCCATGTGGAAGAGACATCAGAACTGGTAGCAAGCCTTGTTTTTGACATTATTTATGATGGTGCAGGACTTGGTGTTTGTTATCTGCAGCAAGATTGCCACAAAGAACTAATCGAAGTTCCTCCATTTGATTGACTTTTCCAGTTAAATAGGAAATAGTTATTAAATAACAAAACGTACGTGATTGGAGTAGGGTGAAGAGAACAGAAAAATGTATGAGACTCTCAACTGCATTTCTGATTTATTCTTCACCTGTGGAAGCTTCGATGTGTAGAGCCTTGTCCATAGAAGTGTTGGAAGTCTGACTGTTATGTGTAGGTGAATTATTCGTAAGCAAATCTCTACCAAACTCCCTTTTCTCTCTCCAGTTGAAAAATGAAACATCTTGGGGTAAAAAATGAACTGAAACATTCTGTTTATCAAATGTTTCTGTGGAAGTTACTCTCTTTTCTTACGCAATGCCCAGCTCAGTGATGTGTTCATCCAGTGAGTGCTGGTGGAGGGGGAGAACTTTGAGTTTCAAAGTAATTTCTTTTTCATCTTTAAATTCGGATATTCATTGTGTTTTGCAGGACTTCAGAGTAGCTTCAGGGACTGAACTATCTTTCAGATGTATTTACAGGGAAAATGTATCTGCTGTTTCCACTCAGGCTGCACCTGTAAGCTGATATCTTTGGGGTTTCCTCTGAGCTTCACAGGTTTGTTTTGCTTTGTTTTGCACCATGTTTTAACAAGATAAGCATCGCTCCGTATTTTCCCTTCATTTCAGTAATTGCCTTCTCTAGTGACCCATTTCCTGTGCTCTTCTGTTCAGGTATCAAGACCTCTGTGCACAGCCCACGTACCCCAGTGCATAAAGCCCTCACTTAATCATATTATCATCTCAGGTAATTCATTAAAAGCTCCTCAGAGCAGCAAATGGAACAAAAAAAAGCACTCATTTCTCTCAACTCCCTCCCCAAAGACAGAACCCTTGTAAACAGAGCTGCTTACCAGATGCCTGGAAATTTGACATCATCAGCCACTGAGGTGGGAACTGAGCTTCTTTTGGGTTTTCAAAGTTCTTTCATTGAAATCATTTAGCCCCCTGAAAACTCAATCCAGTTGTTATCAGCTCAGTGTTTGCCACTGTTCTGACATGCTGCAGAGCAGTAAAGAAAAAGGCATGAGTTTGCGTCTATGTGAGATTCAAACCATAAAGGAATTTATAACAAAACACAGTAATTGAGGTTCTGCATCCAATAGATATGGAAACAGCTCTGTCCCTTGAAGCCAGATGTGATGTGCTCTCTTGAAAGGAGCTGAGCAAGTGTTCAGGTCTGTTCTGCATCCTCAGAGCTCACACTCGTGATCTTGCCTGATAAAAATTCTGGATAACTGTGATGCAATCTCCTCGGGAAGTGGGGGAATGGCTGCCTTGCAGGAACACGGGAATGTGATGTACTTTTACCCGTGATTGACTGGAAGTTCAGGCTCAAATGAGAAACCAAGGTTGTAAATTCAGATAATTGAACAAAAGTCAAGTTGATAATGCTTCTTCTCCTTCTTCTTATTGCCCGGCAATTCGGTCTTACTGGGACAGTGTTGGGTCAGTGCTTGTATCGGTGTGGTCCTGCCTGAAGCCAAGCAAACTGTTGTTTGACCATTGTTGTGGTCATCTTCAGGCTCCCGAGGTGTCCAGCGGCCTCACGGACGTGCTGGAGAGGGAGGGGAGCAGGGCTGAGCTGAACCAGTTCGAGAGCAGCGGGAGAGCGGCTGCGCTGCCTCTCCTGGGGCGCCTCCCCCAGAGATGCCCACGATAAACCCAGCCTTGCTAAACTGCCTGAATGCTTTAGTTACTTGACATCAAAGCCTGGAGCCAGGTGTAAAGGAGCTATGAAAGCCGGAGCCAAGAGTTTAATTCTCTATCGGCACTGCTGCCCTTTTTTTTTTTTTTTTCCCCTAGCAGTAATAAACCAATAGTAATCAATAGGGATTGTTCAGCCCAGAGAAGAGAAGGCTCCAGTGTGACCTGATTGTGGCCTTCCAGGACCTAAAGGAATGGAGAGAGACAATTTACAAAGGCCTGGAGTGCCAGGACAAGGGAGAATGGCTTCCAAGTGCCAGAGGGCAGGGATGGATGGGATCTTGGGAAGGAATTGTTCCCTGGGAAGGTGGGGAGGCCCTGGCCCAGGTGCCCAGAGCAGCTGTGGCTGCCCCTGGATCCCTGGCAGTGCCCAAGGCCAGGCTGGACAGGGCTGGGAGCAGCCTGGGGCAGTGGGAGGTGTCCCTGCCATGGCAGGGGTGGGATGGATGGGATTTCAGGGCCCTCCCAACCCAAACCAGTCTGAGATTCTGTGATTCCATGATAACAGATGGTGTTGAACCTCTCCCAGCAGTGCACTGAGGTACCAGCTTCCGTAAGTTGTTGTCCTCATCTCCTAACGGTCAGGGGTTTTGTACAGATGAGAGATTTACTTTGCTGGTTTTAAAAGAACAGTTTTCTTACTTTTATTGGAGAACATGAAGTCAAAGATGCCTGTACCTCGAAGTAAGAAAAAGATTTACCTAGAACTGAAAAATGAGATCTGAGATGGTACTTCTTTCTTCAGGGAATCCAGTCCCTGCTGTTAGACTTGGTTGTTTTCTGTGCGGAGGAGTTTCACCTCTTTCATGGAAAGTCACTGGAAAGGACTGGGACTTCTTGGGTGAACTGCTCGAACACAGCGTGGACCTGGTGGTTTTGGGGTTGTCTCTAAAGGGAGATGGGGCAAAGCAGCTCAGCAGGTGGGGGCTGCACGTGCACACCGTGAGCGTGGCAGGTGCTTGGAGTCAGGACAGAAAGCCCAGGAGGGGAAGAAGATCGAGGGGCGGGTCCATCCTCCCAAATTCCAGCATCAGGGCCTTTGGGCCACCCAGGCTGGAAATGACAGACAGGATGCTTGGATTGTTAGCTGGAATGGATCTTGCCCCGACGATTATCTGGATCTTTTATGTCTCCATGCCATTTGTCATCAGGGAATGTCACTCTGAGCCTGTCAGAAGAATTCTTTTTGTTTACTTTAAACCTTTTCCTTGGAAGGGATTTGAGGTGCCACCTTCCTCTTCACAATATGAAGAATAGTGAATAATTAATCTATATTTACATCCTTTCTGATGTTCACAACTTTACAAGGCACCATCCTTCTCCTGGGTGGAGCATCCTGGGCTCCTCTTATCCACAATTTCCCACCTTTTTACTCCCTGTCTGTTTTTGCTAGCTGTGCCCTTTCTCACATTTTCCCATGTGAGATGGGGTCACCATTACCAGATGGACTGTTGGGCTACAAGTGTGCCACAGACAGCATTTCCCAGCCCTCTTCTCCCATTCCTGACTTCTATTCCTAACTTCATCTTCTCTTTTGGTATGGCAGGAATATATATATATATATATATAAAAAATAGATACAGTGCCCACCAACAGTGTGATGCTTGCAGAATGATTCCAGGGTCTCCCTGAGTTTAATGAGCTGTGTTAAAGTCTGTAAGCTTGCCTTTACAGCTCAAATGATTGTTCCCAGGCACATCCCTTTGCGCTCACTGCTCCTGAATCTCCCCTCTCTCCAGCACAGAGCCATTTCAGCAGCAGGTACTTGCAGGGCTGATGCCAGCTCCTTGCTGAGGAAGACTCGCTCTTCTTTCTCCCTAATTCCTGCTTTCCCCTCTCCTGGTTTCTGTGCCGTAACTCATCCCCCACATGCTGTGACCTCAGGCCTTGTGAGACCCTTTCCCAAACCTATCCAGCTCATTACAGCTGCAGCAAATGCTCAATTTTATTTGCTGGGTTCATTTTCTGAGCTTTTCATGAGCTGAATGAGCTCATAGAGGAGTCAAGGATGGGGCGAGCAGTGGGGAATGCGTGGCCAGGAGCATGGGAGGAGGTGGGAGCTGCCAGCATCGTGTTGCTCAATAAACCATCCACTGGGTGCCTGAGATCCTCCATGCAAGCCTTCCCAGTCAGTTTGAGATTGGATAATTTGGAGTTGGAGATGTGGATAACTCAAAAAAGTACTGTTTCATCTGCAGATTTTGTCACCTCATTAATTTACCCTTTCCCAAGTATTTTATGACCATGCTGAAATGCTCTGCATGGGAACTTCCTTATTTCCTCCGTGGTGCCCCATGATACAAACAATTCATGTTGCTTTTTTTGCAAATATTTTTTGAGTGCATCTTTCATTCCCCGAGTTATTTGTTGGCCACAGAGACTCGCTAATGCGCATCCTTCTTCTAATGTGTTGAAAAAGGCTTTATTGTTTGTATGGGAGCCCCTAGCATATTGTTCTCTTTTGACCAGTCTTCTTAACTTGCCAGAATTACAGTCTTTGCTGTTCTCATCCTTTGAATTTAAGCTCCACTTTCCAACGGTTTCCTTTTCCTTCTGGTCTTCCCCTTTCCTGTATTATTATGGGTTTTGGGGTCCAGCTGAAGTCCTGGGCTCGATGGTGTAAATCCATCACAAAACTCGATGGTGTGTCCAGCACAAAATCTCTCATCATTTTCTGTATAACACAAAAACATTTTGCCTCACATTTGCTTTCTAAAATACTTTTCTTATTCTTAGGCTTTTAATGGTTTGAGAGTGTTGCATTATTTATTTATTCTTCTTTCCTACAAATAGGGGAAATTGAACATATAATAGGCACTATTAGGGAAATAATCTGTTTTCAACCAACCCTGCTGTGCACTATGCGGGATTGCACCTACTTTGGAGGTTGCTCCAAATTGCTCCATAAAGAAGCTGATAAAGATACCAAAATCTGTCTTTTGATCAGACCTCAGTACAACGTTTGCCCTGCCTGTATGGCCGTGATTTGAAGTCAGCCCATTAATTGTGGGCTGCCCAGGGAGGTGGTGGAGCCTCAGTCCCTGGAGGTGTCCAAGGAAGGACTGGATGTGGCACTGAGTGCTCTGGGCTGGTGAGAAGGTGGGGCTCAGGCACAGCTTGGCCTCGATGGTCTCGGAGGTCTTTTCCAGCCTCAGGAATTTTGTGATTCTGTGGCTAACACTGTGCTTTTTTACTTTTATAACCTCCCTCACTTGCCTTTGCCTTTCCTGGTGTCTGGCATCACTATGGAGAGGTCATCAGTTGATAGCTTTGGTATTTTTTTACATACTGGCATGGAATTTCAACCCATTGACCTTTGGAACTCTTTCATGCAATTAAATATTTATTAGTGCAGTCCACCGAATTATTGCTGTATCTCTGTTATCACAACATCATCTGAATTAACTTCTTTACCTTGAATTTCCCGGGTGCTTATGAAATTAATTTTATAATTTAAAAGTAGGCAATTTGGTTTACCCGTCTTAACTTCAGGCTTGGATTTTATGTTTGCAGTAGAGGTAAATATTTATATATATTCATACATACAGATGTATATCTGTGTGTATATATACACATATCGATATATACACACGCTTATGTACATGTATATACACATACATGATATACATAGAATATACATTTATTCATGGAATCCCAGAATAGTTTGAGTTGAGATGGACCTTAAAGATCATCCAGGTCCACCCCCTGTCGTGGGCAGGGACACCTTCCACTGACCCAAGTTGCTCCAAGCCCCGTCCAGCCTGGCCTTGGGCGCTTCCAAGGACTGTTGATACCCAGAGCACGTTTGCATGCAGGATAGCCTGTGCAATATTCAGGAATTAAGAGACAAATTGTATCCCCAGACAGCAGCTGTGAATGCATCAAACCTGACTTACAGAATGGCTTTTGTGACCTGAGGGGAGAGTGCGGTGTGGGGGTGCTGCTGGAGAGGGGCACTGCGGGAGCCCTACGGTGCCTTGGGAAGGGCAGTGCCTTGGGAAAGGCTCCCTGGAGAGCCTGGCGCAGAGCGGGCGCAGGCGGAGCTGGAAGCGGGCACAGATGAGGCAGCCATGGAACGTCTGCAGCGCTTGATCTCCGCAAACCTTCTTTAAAGTCTGAGCAGGCAACAAGTTTCCTCTTGTTGTGTCCTGGCTGGATCTCGCACACAGACAGCACGCCACGATCCTCATCTTCCCTCGCCATCCCTCACTCCAGCAGCAGCTTTCCCGAGCCTCAGGCACCACAAGCTCTGACTCATTTACTTAATATTCCTCTAATGAAACTGCCCAGAGCTCTGGACCTATTCTCCTCCAAAACAATCTTTCTCCTCCCTATTTTTCCACACCCTTCACTTTCTTCTCGGCTCCCATCACATTCCTAATCAGACTGAAGCTGAGCTCCCCTGAGCAGACTTTCCCTTCCATTCCCAGCCAAAAACCCTCATGTCCTGCCAGCCCAGCGGGGTTGTGAGTGGCAGTGGAGGGACCAGGTGACCTTTAGAGCAAAGCCAGGAGGGAGAGAATCAAGCAGGAGTTTCTTCAGCCCTGGTGCGATGGGAAGAGAGGGAGGGACATCCCGGTGTCCTTCCCACCTTGGGTTTGGAGCAGGACCCTGGGGAGCTGGAAGCTGTACTGATTGCAGGGCATCCTTCACTGTGGCAGAGGAGCTGGGACAAGCACAGGTGCTCCTTGCAGGAAGGATGGGAATGGCAGAGAAGGCCGAGAGTGGGAAATCTCCCCCAGAGCTGTCTGCCCTGGTTGGGTGGGCTGGAGGGCACTGGGATGAGCAGAGCCCCAACCCAGGGGCTGCCACTAGAATCAGCTGGAGAGCAGCTGTGGAAATCCTTGCCCAGCCTTGTTGAGGACCACGTTACTGTAATTCAAAGATGACAGGGTGGTAGCGTTCTGGAGTCCTGATCTCTTGATTTCATGACCTGAAATCCCATGTAGCCGCCCCAGACTGCTTGAGGGAGGCTGGCCAAGATGATTTTTCTCTTTTTATGGAATCTGCATGTTTCAGGATCTACCTGAGACACCTCCCAGGCATCTCCAGGAGGCTTTTCATATCTCCTCCATGCAGCTGATATCCCAGGTACCATCTCCCAGAGCCTTTTCATCTCTGATTTGGGCCCTGGATATTGCAGGTAGCAGTCCCAGACTGCTGCCCCGCATTCTGCGTTGGTGTGGCATCTGCAGAATGGCTGCATCCCGGGCAGAGGGTTTGGTGGGGTATTGGTAAATATTACATAGTAGGTGGGTGGATATTCCTGCCCCAGATCTGGGGTCATTGTGGGGAGGATTTCTTCCTCCTGAGCAGCTCTGGAGGATGCACAGGGTGGTTCTGAGCAGCAGGAGAGAAGGATTTGGGTTTGGGTGGATGATGGGGCTGCAAAGGGCACATGGGGCAGGTGGGTGGGGAGGTGATGGGGAGGAGGTTTGGCTCTGCAGGAGGGGATCAGTGGGGTGAGGAGGACAAGGTCTGTCCAGGGGTGCAGATGGGGGGAGCGGGGCCATTTCCCGTGCACGAGCTGGAGGCTGGTGCTGAACAAGGCAAGGCAGGGACTGGTGAGTGTTGCTGGAACTGCACACACAAAGCTCGCCTGCTCCCACAGCCTGTACAGACAGGCCTGTGCTCCTCAAAGGAGGGATCGGATTCTTGCCCTCCGGGGCTTTCCAGCCAGCTTGCAGTTCAGAGGAGTCCTTTCTTTCTCCTGCTGTTCACGCCCTGCAAAGAATTTTCTATCAACAAAAGAAATTGTTTTATAATCAACTTGATGTTCATCCCCAGTCCTGGGCTATGAAAGGGGTTTTGAAGGACCAGGGAAATGGAGCCTGGAAGTTGTGGAAGCAGAGGGCAGCTGCGATGGGGCAGAGGAATTTTGGGGACACTCCAGAGCCAGTGAAACTAGTGGGTGCAGCTCTGGGAGTGGGAGCAATAGGACAAAATGTCAGCAAAGGAATAATCCCTGGAAAGAAAGGGTTGGGGGATCCCCTGTGTGTGTGCCGTGGTAGGCTGAGAAGACTTTTACTCCTGCAACTTCTCTGGCTGGATTTAAAGTCTGTTGGGTGCTCCATGGCATGAAGATCCTTGAAATGCTGCTTGTAGCTCAGGTTGTACCTCGGCCAATAGGACCATGTCAAACTCAGAAGGATTTTCTTTGAACACTCTTGGTCATCATTCCAGGGAAAGACCATTCCTGTTAAACCCTACTTGATAGCAGCCCTGTCATGAACTTTCTCAGGTCAGGCTGGGCACAAGAACTGTTTTGGATTATCTGACCATGCCTCAGGCTTTTGGAAAGCAGCTCTCATGTCCCTTTGCAGTACAAGTGTCCCTGCCTGGCTCTGCAACTGTGGATTCAGTATTTTGTGGAGAAAGATGGAAATATGGGCTGCCACAGGAGTTGGACTCAGTTACCTGGCTGGTTTTCTTGGCTTCCATGAATGTGTCCAAATGCTGATGAGTTTGGAAAGAAATTTTTTTGTGGTTATGAAAGGTGGTTTTTAAATGTCAAAGTTGAAAGTACTTTTTCTTAGTACAAAAAAATCACCACCCAGCCTTCCCAAGCTGGCTGGGCACAAAACTGCCTGAACAGCTGAGCTGAATCCATGGCATCTTCTGGAAGATCTCTTAGGGCTTTAAAAGCAGCCCGATGTTAGCGTTGCATCTCCCAGGCAGGAACTCACACTGCCCAGCACTCTACAGCCTTTAAGCTGTTTGTATCCAAATTGTTTGGTGACTTAATTCTAAACCGAGCACATCCCCATATTGGGAGGAATTGCCACATCATGGTGCTCTGAAAGTGTCCTTTGGCACTTGATTTACAGCAACTAAATAGCACTGGGGTCAGTGGCCAGCTGGCCACCGAGCAGGAAACTGGATGACAAGGAGAATGAATAGTTTTCCATGGAGCGGGAGTGTCTGACAGCACTGGAAGCCGTGAGGATGGATCAGTCTCCAGGATATTAACCATGGAGACGGCTCTCAGCGGTTGCTGCCAGCGCTGATGGCCCTGGGAGCAAATGGCACACGGATTCATCCACCCCATTGCCCAGCGAGCTGGTGAGTTGGGCTGGGGATGAGGGAATGATTGATACAGTCGTACAGAAGCAGCATCTCTGCAGGTTTCCAAAGAATGAGAAACAGCCATTCCTGGACAGGTCTCTGGGAGAAGCAGCAGTGTTTGGGAATTCCCCAGCTCCCGGTAGCAGAAGTGATTGATGGGAGCTGGGAGATTCTGGGATTGGTACATGAGGAGCTGTGTTTGGCTGTCAGGCTGCCCACGCTGCGAGGGGAGCTCGTGATGAACGGCGCTGTCGGAGAACGGACATGAGGGATTGATCACAGAGCTGGAAGAGAGCTCAGGCCAAGAAGAGCAGGAAGGAGGGGCTGTGCCCCTCTCCATCTCGATTAGATTCAGCAAGGAATGTCACTTCCAGCCTATTTCTTAGGATTAGAGGAGGATTTGAATGCTCCTGCAGGAAAATTGCCACCCCCACTACGCCACAGCAGTTTGTCCAAGTTGACCTCAGTGGTTTCCTGCCAAAAATACCTGTGAACAATAATGACTTGTTAATGATTTATCCCTGTGTTCTTAAGTGCTGCACTGATTCCGAATACCACAGAAACCTATGGGGCAGGCTCTAAGGTTTTGGCTACAATGGCTTTTTGTCCTTCCCCCGTGACAGGGATGCCAGTTGCATGAGGGAAGCAAGGCCTCAGTGTACTGGGCAGCGTAAATGCACATTGTTCAGTGCGACTTTAGGGAATATTGCTGGGAAGAGCAACTGCGTTGGATCAGGGGAGAAATCAAGTGAGCTGTAACGAAGGGTTGTCCCTTGCAGAGTCCTGAGCAGACAGCAGCAGGTTCCCTGTGGTGCCAGCAAGGCACAGCTGTACGGAGAGTCTGCTCTCTGCAAAGAGCTGCAAATCCACCTTGTGTGGACCCAGCATGGCTCTGGAGATGGGATCCAGCACAACAAACTCTCTCCTTCCCCGGGAGATGGGCACCTGCCATTTTCCCAGGCTATCAGTGCAGGAGTTTGGAGGTTTTATGGCATGGAGGGGTGAGGTGCCACACCAAAAAGCTGTTCCTTGTGCTTCCAGCACGGCTGTGTAATAAACCCCCCTCAGCCATCCTGCCTTGGGAGCGGGAGCACCGCAAGGTGAAAAGCAGCAGCTGGAGAGGGAGAATCTGTGATTGCAGCAACCACCTCCACCCTGCAGAACCAGGAGAAAAGGCAGTGGAGCCCAGGAACCAGAGCTTGCATGAGGGAACTCAAGGGTTAGGTGTGTTTGTGAAATCCTTCAGGCTGTTTGTCAGCCTGCTCCAGGAACATCCCCCAGGCAGTAACTCCAGTAATGCTGGAAAGGTATCCCGAGTGGAACATCAAGTGGAAAAACACTCTGTGAGTGGTCTCTGCTGGCTTGTGAGAGTCAGGTCACAGAGTCCCAGAATCCCAGAATGGTCAGGCTGGAAGGGGCCACAGTGGGTCACCTGGTGACACCTCGCTGCTCAGCAGAGCCGTCTCAGAGCCCAGGGCACAGGATTGTGTCCACATGGGCCTGGAATATCTCCGCACCCTCCCTGGGCAGCCTATTCAGGGTTTTGTCACTACACAGGGAAGAAATTCTGCCACATATTCAGGTGGAACTTCCTGGGCAGCAGTTCCTGCCCAGGTCACAGGGTTGTGTCAATTTAGGATCTGACCCCTCCTGCCTGTACTGAGGTTCTTGTTTCTGCTCAGCATCTGAAGACATCAGTGAAAGAAATTTTCACGCAATTTCACTTTTGCTGTTTAAACTGGTGCAGCCACATGTGCCCAGGTGTTGTGTGGCCTCAAGAAGAGCAGTGAGTGCAGGTTGGAAGTGAGGCAGGAGTGCAACCCAGGCACCCCATCTTTGGTGCCTCCTGCAGCAGCAGATGAGCTCAGCATCCCCAGGAGCCCGGACCTGCATTCTCGGCATTCCTGCAGCTCCTTAGATGTCGGTGATGTCATCGATAGCAGCCAGGGAATTGCAGATCCCAGAGGGCCTGAACTCATGTCTTAGCAAGTAAGCGTAGGAGGAACCAATTCCTGTCGTGTACTGCGCTGTACCAGCAACTTTGATTGAATCAAATCACAGCAAGTGTATTTGCATCTACATTTGTGTCTTCTGGAAACACAACAACGTCCGACAAGAGAGACTCGTGTCATCCACCAGCCTCTCACTCATCCCTGCTGCTGAAAACTACGTCTGAGCGATAGAACAACGGGAAGCTGGTGCAGAGTGAGATTGAAAAGCAAATAATTTATTCCTTTAGCTGTTCAGTCTTTTGCCTGGGACCTGCTGGCATCCAATATATTTCAAGACAGAACTGGCACGGCAGGAAGGCATCGGCCCTTCTCTGGAAAGCGTCCCTTGGACACTCCATCTCTTGTCAGCCTGTGGGAGAGATGCGTCTGCATTTCTCTGTGCAGGACACAATGACTCGTTTTAGGAACACAGGAGCAAAATTTTAATTGAAGTTTCATACTTTTGTCACCTGGCTTTTTGTACCAAAAAAGCTTTGGGATGATGGGAACCCAGTACTGTGCAGGCTCCTGGTAGGCATGGGATGCATCAGTTCCTGCTGCTGGTGTGGCTGGGAGTTTGAAACTCTGGGATGGACTGAAGCAGCACTTTTTAAACAATGTTTGATGGTACCTTGGAGCCACGATAGCGCAGTCTGCAGATGGTCTAGTGAACAGCATTAAATAGCATTTTACAGCCTCAAGTTTGGTGGTGAGGGAGTCTGATGGACCATGAGACACCTTTCTATCTGAAATGGAGATCTTAATTTTTTTTTCTAGCTGTATTTAGGAAGTTGCCTCTGACAGGACCTTTCAGGGGCAGAGCGTGGTGCAGAGATTAACTTCTGCTCTCGCTGAGCCTCCCCAGGTGGCTGTGGGTGCAGGACTGTGGGTAGGACGGACCCTCCTCTGCGGCTGCGGAATTTCCTGCTCGGAAGCAGAGCTTGCTCTGCAGCCTCAGTGCTGCTTGAATGTGGCTCTGTGTTACTCAGCTGTAATTAGAGCAGCTTGCCAGTTCTTTATTTCACCCCTTCATTTCAACGGGATTTCCAGACCTGGTGCAATTTGCCCCAAAGAGCTGGGGCTTGTTTTCTAGCCCAGATCTAGCCAAACCTTATACCTACACCTGCATTTCTCCAGCTACAAATAACAATGGAAGTGATTTTATCTAATCTCCCACCACCTGGTTTGTTCTTGTCCTCACTCTTAGGCATGGGGGTATTGAAAATGCTTTTGGCAGGAGGAGCTTTAAGCTGTGTAACCACTGGCATTAACCCAACCACCCAGGCCATGTGTAAAGAACCGGGGATGGATGGCAGCGACCTCATGCAGGGAGGGAACCCTGGACGGCCAGAGCTCGTGGGTTGTGTGGTGTCCTCTAAGAGAGCCTGGAAGGCAGCACAGCAAAGGCACAGCTGATGTCCTGCAGGGCAGAGCCCACCCGCGTGCGCCCCTGGGCACCAGGGGCTTCAGGGAGCTCTCGGGTGTTCCTGTGTCTCTACGTGACTTGGCACCCAGATCCCAGGACACCTCTCCAGAGCAGATCTGTGACTTTCTAGCTTGGGTTTCACGATGGAGCGCCCAAGGCCCCTCCTCTACGCCGGCATTTCGGCGCTGTGCTTTGGAAGGACTCCAGGCCAGCAGTGAAGGGCTCTTTGATAATATCTGACGGGCGGGTAAGAATTTTGGGCAGCAGCCAAGGTACACATTGCCTGTAATCGTTAACTCGGTCTGTAAACAGTTCAAACGGCACTGAAGAGGCCGTCAGTTATTACATTAGAGAGAAGCCTTTCATGTGCCCGCGCAGGAGCCGGAGCCGCGCAGCGCCAGCCCCTGCGGAGCAGCTCTGGCTGCAGGGCTGCAGGCACGGCCTGGCCGTACAGCGAGTGCTGTGCTGAGTGCCTGACCTTCAAACCCTCGGCGCTGCAGCAATAACTAAATCATTACTTTCCTTTTGTTCTGCACCTGGCTCGACGGTGGAGCCCAGGGAGATGGAGGGGGAAGGGATCAGGCAATGCTCCCCCCGGCGCCAGCTGGGAAGGTTCAGCAGGGCTGGCTCCTCCACCCCAAGCCCATCTCCTGCCGGCAGCTTTTCCCTGGGGTGACTCCTCCATTCCAAGCCCATCTCCTGCCTGCGGCTTTTCCCTGGTGAGAGCAACTCCTAACACGTTTTACTCGTGAACGAGTAAAGCTTCCCTGCACTGTTGCTGGTTTCTCCAGAAATGGCCACAACGGTGGTTCAGGGCCATGTCAGGGTCCTGCCATCTTCAGGCAACACTGCTGCTGAGCTTCATTTTCAGGAGGGTTCTAGAGAATTCCCCAGTGCACATTAACCTCTGGAGAGCACTTTGGTCTCTTTCCAGGAGTAGTTCAGCCCTCATGGAGATGTGTGATGCTTCAGAAGTTGTAGCCTAATTTGCCCCCAAAGGAATTTCCTTGCCAGTCTTTGCTCTTCTAGATCTGCTTTCTCCTTTTTAGAAGATCCAGAATGCTGTTTCTGGCATCACTTGTCAAGGTTTTAACTTTGAAACCCATTGTAAATAGCTGGTGCTTGAGGAAGAGTGTGCAGCGCTTGCAGTAAAGTGCTCTGGGTGAGTCTCTGCATGTGGCCCATCACTGCAGAGCTGCTTTCGGGGTCACAGCTGTCTCAGGTGCTTCATGGACCAGTTGTGGGGGTCCTTATGTGTCTGTGTCAGCCCTGAGCTATCCCTTGGGACACTACTTTGTTCTTGGAGAGGTCAGGGAGCTGCCAGCACAGCTTGGGCTTTGCCAGTGCTTCGAGGGCTGCAGAGGGACAAGACTCGTGTGAGCTTTGTGGGACAGCTTTAGCCTCCCAGCCACTGCCAGCACAGCACAGAGGGTCCTGTGGAAAAGGGTCTTCAGGTACGGAGACGGCTCCGGAGTGGGGACAGGCAGAGCTCTCCAAGGTGTGTGAGGTGAGCAGGTCAGCATGGGTTGGATGCTCTCCATGGGATTTGGGATCCAGACTGCCTGCAGAGTGCTTGGAGGCAGAGGAGCATGAGCTGTTCTCCTGTGACTTGGGCCAGCTTGCCTTTACTTTCGTTTAGTGCTGTGAGTCAGGGCTGACCAGAGAACCTCCCTTTGCCTTTGATACTGCAGCATGGATGTGTGGACCAGACAGAGACAGTTCAGCCAGACATTGTTATGGAACTTTGCCAGAGATTTCCTTGCCAGTCCATACAATCCTTGTGGTGCCTGGGCCAGCAGAAGTGACACTTGCTTCCCTCATGTGGGACCTCTGTGTCCACAGGAGAGCAGACTTCAGCAGAGCTGTCAGTGAGAGTGTTCTCCAACCCCATGGGAATCTTTTAGGTTGGAAAAGTCCTCCAAGACCATCGAATCCAGCCTGTGCCCGATGCCCACCTTGTCCCCAGCCCAGAGCACTGAGTGCCACATCCAGGCCTTCCTTGGGCACCTCCAGGGATGGGGACTCCAAGCCTCCCTGGGCAGCCCCTGCCAAGGCCTGAGCACCCTTACCATGGAGAAATTCCTGCTGGTGTCCACCCTGAGCCTCCCTTGGCACAGTTTGAGGCCATTTTCTCTTGTCCTGTCCCCTACCTGATAGCAAAGCCTGACCCCCACCTGGCTCTGAACTCCTTTCAGGGAGTTGCAGAGAGCAACAAAACAGATCCACACTTCACCTAAACCACTGAATCCTGCACGTGTGATAACCAAATAAACATCCCTCTTGGGTTCAGCACTGCTCTTCGTTGCTCACCAGCTTGGTAATGAAAAGGACAGGGAAACACAGTCATGTCTTGATTAGGGACTGATTTCTTGTATCAAAGCCTCAGGCCCTGCTGACCCTTGACTCGGGCTAAAGATAGTGAAGCTCATGAGCACGAGTAAGGGCACAAGCACAGGAGTGTTGCTCTGGCACCCTGTAGGTCCTTTGTCTCCTCTCCCACCTCTGGCCACTCCTTCAGGGGACTTGGATGGTTGTGGGAGCTGTTTGCACATTGAGGTAGGACCTGAGTCTCTCTAAGAATAATGCATTTGTTATCAGTGAACGTGTTTGTCTGTGACTCACACGTGGGTAAGGTGTGTTTGCTGTTATAACAGCTCCTGAGACTTCATGCAGGTAAATTAAAAAGCCTCATATCCTGATGGCTGAGCTTCATGCCCAGGAGTTATGGAAATGGCAGTTTTTCCTTGGGCCTCTTGAAACACTCTGCTGTTCTTTCCTTTTCCAATCAGCCATTTCCATCTTCTTCATGGCTAAAATCCACTTCATCTGCCTGCCTTGTCCCTCCTCATCCTCCCATGTCCTTCTAGCAGTGTCCCACAGCACGTTCCAGCTCCACTGTCACTGTGTTTCAGGGGGTCCTACACCTCTGGGCAGGTCCAGAGGGTTTGCAGGGTGGGCTTGAGCCCCCTTTTGCAGTGCTGAGCCCCAGGATCTGAGTTTCCCCTTGCTTTTGTCCCACAGTCCCACCCTCTATCCCTGTGCAACACCAGCGAGGATGAACACACGGAATCAGGATTCATCACCATCGTCAAGCTGGAACAGCCGGATCGGGATCCCAACCCCTGCCTGTCCCTGGCTAACAAGGTGAGTGCAAAAATGCCTGGAATGGCACCAGACTGGGAAGTGAAACCTGTGGTGCAGCAAAGAAGAGGGCCGGAGGAAGCAGCAAGGTAGGAAGGAGCTGTTGGGAAGTGGAGAAAAGGACAAGGACAGAGCAGGGTCCTTGGCAGAAGGGGGCCTTTGGGAGAGATGCTGTGACAGCCATCCCAAACACCCATGCCTCCACCTTTGGACTGCCTGACTTTGTAAAAGGTCTGGAGTTCCTCCTGACCTGGGATGCTCAGACCTTACCCCAACATCCCACACTCTTTGCTGCCTGGCAGCCTTGTGCCCCTCCTGTTTTACAGCCTCACATTGCTCCCTGGCCTGTGAGGGGATTTGTGTTTCTCTGTGTTCCCTGCCCTGTGGGAAAACGTGGACACGGAAAACATCTTGTGTGGCTCTGTTTCCAAAAATAATGCTGTAATACTTCACTGGATGAGGCATGGGAGGAGTCAGTGCTGAGTAATGAGAGAGATGCAGTCCAGCTGAACTAGTGGTGGGTCTTGACTCCTTAACAGCTCGGGCCCTGGCAGATCTCAGAGGTCCTTGGATCAGACAGCTCAGTGCAACAGCAGTTTCTCTGCCAAAGGCTGAGGTCACTGGTCTAATTCTCCGGTAATAAGGAAGTCAGGTAGGAACGAGGGTCATTTTAAGCTTTAAAATCTTTGTGACTCTGATAAAGTTGCACGGATAAGGATGACATTGGCTTTTTCTTTTTATTGTCTCTGTACCAAATGTTGTGCTGTTTTCCCCAAGTGTTGTACAAGCGTGAAAATCCCCTTGTTTAGCTCTTCTTGGCTTTACCTGGATTGCCTTCAGGTGATGCCACCCTGTTCCCTTCCTGCTGGCGGTGATGTGGTGGGGATGGGAACTTTTCCGTGCTCCCTGCAGCTCGGCTGAAGAGGGCAGGAAAAGCTTGGACCCAGCACTTGCTCCTTTACAGCAGAGCTTTTTCGCAGAGGCTGTGACAACAAAAACAAGGAAAGGGATGTGATGCCGTGGTGGATTTGCCATCCCGGGGCTGGTTCTCCGTAGCTGCATGGGCAGCCAGGCAGCAGTGCCTATCCCTTCCTGGTTGCCCTGCCCAGATTTGGGTTGCTGCTGGAGCTGGTGCCAGCTGTTGGCACAAGCCAGCGTGCTGGAGTTGTCAGCCAGCTGTCAGTTCCCCCACACCTGGAAAATGTCCTGGGCCCACCTGGGCAGCTTGTGACAGACATGAGAAAAAGGGCTGGGCAGGTGTCTCCAACTCTGCCGTGTCCATCCAGATGTGACTGTGACATGACAGGGGTGCCAGGGTGCCCCAGGATGCTGGGACAGGGCAGCAGTGGCTGTTTGGTCAGTGCAGCTGCTGAGGGGGGGTGGTGAACAAGAGGAAGGAGCAGCTGCAATGGCCCATCTTCCATTTCAGAACCTTGAAAGATTTCAAAACTTAGCCCATGTTTGATGGGGCTTGGAGCAGTCTGGTCTAGTGGAAGGTGTCCCTGCCCATGGCCAGGGGTGGAATGAGATGATCTGTAAGGTCCTTTCTGGCCCAAACCATTCTGGGATTCTGAGATTCCAACTGTTTCACTGGTTTTGTCCTTCAACTTTGAGACTGATCCCAGCACTGTAAGTACCCATGTGTAACCGAGTCCAAGGATCAGCTGAGGAAGGTTGGCACAGGAGGACAAGACACGGTGCTTTGCTGCGCTCTGCTCACACAGCTTGATCCCTTCTCCAGGACCTCTGCAGCCCCCAAAGCAAGCAAACCCCTCTGCTTACCTGGTGGACTGACGGGTCACTGGCCGTCGGTCATCACTGCTCTGTTACCAGAGCCAAATTCAACGCTGCATTTGGAGATGCAGCTGCACATGACAGCAGCTGCCATTGTGCAGGTGTTCTGCTCTCAGATCTCTCCAAGGGAGGCTCACAGTTCTTCTCCCACGAGTAGGAGTAGTTTAGCCATGAAATACAGCAGATGCCCCTTAAGCTGGCCGCATCCCTGAGCCCTGCCTTGGACCCTCCAGCCCCTGCAATTCCTGCCTGTCTGCCTCTCCATCCTTCTGAAGCCTCTGCCAAGCTCCTTCCCTCCAACATCATACAGATCAGAAAATCACAGAACAGTTGGGATTGAAAGGGGCCTTAAAGATCATCTCTTTCCAAGCTCCTGCCATGGGCAGGGATGCCAAGATCTCCTACTCAAAATCCCAGGACCACGCTCCTCCTTTGGAGCAGGGGTGTAGCTGTGGGATGTGGCTGGTGCTGGCTGGAGCAGGAGCCTCATTTTGCTGGCAAGTGTGTCTTGGGGCAGAGCTTTGCATGTGGAATTGCAGCACTGTATCAATGATGATAAAAATAGCCATGTGCAGTGTTATCACAACCTCTGCTTCAGCTGTCACCCAGCCAAGCCGTGAACACAGACAGCCCTGGCCAGCCCAGCATGAGGAGAACTCCACCAGCCACCTGAGGCACTTCCCTGCTTCCTAAATTCTATCACTGCTTCAGCATCCAAAGCTAAAACCAATAGGGAGGTGTTGGAGGAGAGGAAAGCATGGGAAAGGACCTCTGGAATCAATTCAAAATGATTTATTTTTCTTTCTGATCATAATTTTTAAAATTTTTTGGTGGGTTTTCTTTATTTCTGAGTGAACCAGTGATTGCAAGTCTGGTTGACAGACTGCTGAAACCTCAAAAATCATCCTATAAATACGTATTTGCACCAGAAGTGTTTCAGTCCTCAGAGAGGGAGCTCAGCTATGCCATGTGGCTGAAGAGATCCGGCACAAAGGGTTGAACAGAATCATAGAATATCCTGAGTGGGAGGAAACCCACAGGGATCATGGAGTCCAGGTCCTGTCCCTGCACAGACCCCCCAACAATCCCACCCTGGGCATCTCTGGGAGTGTTGCCCAAACGCTCCTGGAGCTCCGGCAGCCTCGGGGCTGTGTCCGTTCCCTGGGGAGCCTGGGCAGTGCCCAGCAGCCTCTGGGGGTAGAACTTTCCCCTCATATCCAACCTGACCTGCCCTGGCCCAGCCCCAGCTGTTCCCTGGGTCCTGTCTCTGGTCCCCAGAAGCTGTGTCCTTTGCAATAAGAATCAGAAAGATGTCGGAAAATTCACTTGTCCAGTCTCAGTTGTTCATTATGCCATAGTTAGTGTCTTTAGCAGGATAAAATCTTAGTAGAGCTGTTTGTTGTTCATCAAAGCCTGGCTGACAGGTGCAAGTCACTCCCTGAAAGTCCTCTTCAGTGCTAGCAAACACTGAGGCTCCTTCAATCCCAGGCAGGACCCCAGTCTCTGATCCCTGTCCCAAGCCTTGATCCCACTTTTCCAGCTTCCCCATCAGTGTCAAACTCTGTCAGCAACTCAGAGCCTCCACTGCTGCTTCTTCCCGACCATCTGCAGCTCCATTCACATCCCTGTCTCCAGAGCCAGGCCCCCAGCGCTCCCCACCGAGGTGCCCTGGGAGCGAGGGATGGAGCTGACCCCGCTCGGCCGGGCCAGCGATCCCCCCTCGCGGGGCTCGGCCGGGCCAGCAGTGCCCCATCCCTGGGCTCGGCCGGGCCAGCAGTGCCCCATCCCTGGGCTAGGCCGGGCCAGCAGTGCCCCATCGCTGGGCTCGGCCGGCTCCCCACGTTTGCTGGCGTAGCTGGGAAGCGGCAGCAGTGCCCTGTGGCCCCCGAGCTGGGTTTGGCAATGCGGCTCCTGTTTGCTCAGGCGTTCGGGACGCGTGGATCAAAGGGCTCCGCCCGAGCAGCCGGCCCAGCCCAGCCCAGCCCAGCGTTCTGCTCACGTTTCATCTCCCGAAGCTGTCTCCGCCTGCCCGCAGGGCTCCCAGGGCTGCCTGCGAGGAGCTCGGTGACCCGCGAGGTCCCGGCGGTGTTACCTCAGCAGGGTGGCATGTGTGCTCGGCTGGGTGGGTCCCTCCCCGCTGGGAAAAGCCATCGCACTGCTCATCCTAGAGCAGAGCTGCAGCCCTGGCTCCACCTGAGCTTCTCCCTGATGAGCAGGGGGCACCAGGCAGAGCAGTGCGGGAGTCAGGCCCTCTGACAGCCCTGGCGCTGCCCGGTGACAGTGAGGGACCCCGGGAGATCAGCAGGGCTCCCCAGCAGATCCAGCTCTGAAGCAAAGGAACACCCGGCACACGGGCAGCTGGGGAAGGGGTAGGTTTGTGTGTTGCTGCGACTGCAAGGCCACCAAGTAATTCCCTTTCACAGCTACGGGAAGGAGCCATCCATGAGCCGCAGGGCTCTGGCAAGAGCAGGCACTGCAGCCCAACACAAGCTCAGGAACCAAGGTGGGAACAGTTTCCTCAGTCCAAGCTGGTGCTTCCTTCTCCTGGGAACAGCCTGGGAGGCAGACATGGATCCAGTGGCAGGTGTGGACACAGGTTACAGTACAGAATGTCCACTGAAGCTTCTGTTGTTTTGGACAGGCGAAGCTGGCAGGGGAACGTGGAGCCCGTGCGATCCTTTTTGACATCACTGATGATGAAAGTGCTGCTGATCAGGTACAGACCCCAGTGATACCCTCAGTTAAAACACAGTGCTCCTGTCCCATCCTGAAATGTGCTCAGGGCAGGACCCCCCAGCCAGTGGGAGTTCCCAGGAGGATACTGCTGCTATTGGCTGTTGGCTCTTACCCACACACAGAAGCTCTCCATGGCACACCCATACTCTTAAAAGACATTGTCTGCTCAATCGAGCTTTTCTGCCAGGAGCTGGACGCTTCCTTATGGGAATTCACAGATTTCCCCACCCCATCTAGTCCAGACAGCCCAGTGTACCTCAGGGGAAAGGTGATTTCTCAAGTTTTCAATCCAAAGTCACAGCCCCCTGCTTTGCTGTTGGTGCAGGTTTAATCTTGGTTTAGACACCTCCAGAGGTCCCTTTTGTCAGCACTGCTGTCATCTCTGGAAGGGAATCAGTTCCCCATCCAAATAATCCAGGGATATGAAAAAATCCAGCTTTAGGCAGAGAACAGGGGAGCTGGTGCCTGAGCGTATCCAAACTCTGGGCTGACTCCTTGCTGGATCCATCCCTGTGGCTCTTTCATGCACTTAAAACTTAATTTCTGGTGCCAGAGAAACACAGCAAGCAAATGCAGGTCCATGAGGTGATGCCAAGGTTGCTCAGATCCCAGTCTCTGATCCCTACCCCGAGCCTCAGCTCCCACTTTTCCAGCTTTCCCATTTGGTACACCAAAGCCAAGAGTGTCAAATCCTATCAACAATTCAGAGCCTTCAGCCTTGCTTCCATGGTCTTCCTGACCATCTGCATCTTCATTCACATCTCCATCCCTCTCCACCCACCTCTGGATTCCCCCAGGTATTTCTCCAGGGTATAGGAAGGGCTCAGTGGGTCTGATGGCCACCCTGCTCTAGGTCAGTGTGGAGGAGAGCAGACACTTGTCTGCCTGTGCCAGGCTGCCTGGGCCACGATGGAAAACTGCCGGTGTGACCAGAACAAACAGAATGTCCTTGGGAAGGAGGGGAGCAGGATGGGTCCAGAGCAGAGGAAGCGTTTCTGTGGTGAAGGCAGCACCTGGCAGTGCTGTTGGCACTTCCCAGAGGGAAGAGGAGAGACCGAGAGCTTCTGCACCGGGGCTTGAAAGGCGCTCAAGAGACACCAAGCAGTGTCCAGTTGTGCACAATGAGTCACCAGCAGGGAAAATGAAGAAATCAGTGCTGGAAAATTGGTAAAAGAGAACCTTCCATGTGATCCATCTTAGAGGGATAGTGTAAATTTGGGGGTGCAGTCAGTCTCTGAAGTGTTGCAAGAAGCATCATGAGGAGCAGACGTGCCTGGGGAGCTGGGATCATCCTTGTTTCAGGCAGTTCTGGATCAGCTCTCACCATGTTTGTTTCTTGGCAGCTGAGGAAGCCCAGAGGCCTGAGCCAGCCCGTAGTCCTGATCAGGGGCCACGATGCTGAGCTCCTCATGGGTGTCGTGAACAAGAACAGAGAGGCCCACGTGAAGATAGAGGTCAAGGAGCCACCAGCTTGGGTGAGAGACACACCATTCCCACTGCCTCCTGTATCCTCCCTCTTCACCTGCTGGGCTTTCTCAGAGAGGCTGAGCTTTCCTCCTCAGGGATGGAGATCACGGCAGGAGTTGTCTGTAGCATTCAGACCTGCTTCAAGTAAAGGCTCAAAAGCACTTTCAGCTTATTTAGTTTCCTTTGCTTTAACATCGTGTGAGGCAACGGGATTCCCTGTCTCCTCAAGTAAGACCAAGCCTTGATTTTTTCATCTTGTGCTACCCAATACCGTGGAGCTCAAGGGAGCTGAGATGCTGCAAGACAGATAATTCTGTTCTTGGTGGGATGTGCAGAAAAGATTGAACCCTTTTTTCTTTTACCTCTAAAGAGCAAAGAGGAGGAGCTCAGCCAAGGATCGTATTTTCCAAGGCTGATGGTCTGGAAGAGATCAAGATTGCCCTACCTAGCCTCTAATTCCCACCCCTGCCTAGCCTCTAGTTCCCACCACGAGTAATTTCCACACAAGAATAATTTCTTTCCTGTCTTATCCAACAGCCAGACTACGACGTGTGGATTCTTCTCACGGTGGTCAGCACTGTGGTCGTCATCATTTTGATTTTCGTTGTCCGCACAAAGTGCCAGCTGAACAGGACTCAGGTAGGGATCTCATGGAGCAGACATGTCTGAGCAAACAGGAATACAGGAAAAGCAGGAACGGACACTGTTTGGGAGGGGACAGGGACAGACAGCGATAGGACAAGGGAGAATGGTTTTAGAGGAGAGATTTAGATTAGATGTAGGAAAATATTCTTCCCTGTGAGGGTGGTGATGCCCTGGCATAGACCCTGCCCAGAGATCCCTGGAAGTGTCCAAGGCCAGGCTGGATTGGGACTGGGACAGCGTGGTCTACTGGAAGGTGTTCCTGCCCATGGCAAGGGAGTGGAGTAAGATGAGCTTTAAGGTCCCTTCTAATCCAAACCATCCCAGGATTCTGTGACTGTATGATTAAGTATTAATAGAAATTAACAAATTAGATATTCATCTTCCCAGAGTCAGATGTATTTCCAGGTTTGAGAATACGCCATTTGTCCTACAGAGAGACAATTCTTAGGGGTCAAAAGTTCAGCACTGTGAGTGGTTTTGAATGTTCAGGGCTGTATGTCTCCTGCTGGTGGCAAAGCCTACTCTGGCCGGGTCAACTTAGACAGAAAGTCACCTTTGCAAATGAGTGTCGTCCTCGAATTCCTGATAATCCCATTTTGAAGATGGGAGGGCAGAGTAAGGCTGAAGCTCTCCTCAAGCCCTTTCTGTCTCCGCAGGACTCAGTGCAGCAGCAGACCCTGCAGGCCATCGGGCAATTGGCCACACGCCGCTACCAGCCCCGGGCCCGGCCAGCCCCGCGCTGGGACTCGGCCAGCAGCTGCAGCTCGGCCCCGGTCTGTGCCATCTGCCTCGAGGAGTTCAGCGAGGGGCAGGTGGGCTTGGGGCAGGGGGGCTTGGGGCAGGGGGGCTTGGAGCAGGGGGCTTGGGGCAGGGCTGCTGGCAGTCACACCCTGGCTTCCCAGGCAGGTGGGTCAGCAGTGGGAGCTGAGCACGGCAGGAGCCAGAGGCCTGTGGGATGCTTCCTTCTGAACTCCTGAGCACTGGAATGGGACTGCATCCATGGGGTTTGCCTGCCCCTGGGCTATAAAGCCCCTGCAGAAGTCGTGTCTCCTGGCAGGTCTCCAGCTGTGGCTGTGGGGTAGAATGCCCATGAAATGCCCATGTTGAAACAACAGGGCAAAAATGGGGGTTGCTGCTCCAGAGCACCCTATTCCCGAGGGCTTGCAGCTCTCTGGACGTTCACAGAGCAGAACCAGAGGTGCTCCACATCCTCCTCCATTCACAGCTGGGCTGCTGATGTGTCACTTTTAGACATTTGTCCATCCTTCAAAGCTTGCTTCCATCAGGTCCCATCCAGGTCTTAGGACACAGTTGTCCTTGCTCATCCTTCTCCTCTCCACTTCTCTCTAGGAGCTGCGGATCATCTCGTGCTCCCACGAGTTCCATCGGGAGTGTGTTGACCCTTGGCTGCAGCAACACCACACGTGCCCGCTTTGCATGTTCAATATTCTTGGTAGGGCTCAGACACAGCATTTCCTGGCTGGGGACAGGGCTGGGTGCAGGGCTGTGCCCAGGAGCTCCAGGTACCCTTGGGAGATGGATCAGCAGGTCCTTGTGTCCCTGTGCACAGAGTGGACAGGGCAGCGTGTCCATGGAGAGCAGTCCCTTGTGAGCCCCCCAGGGTACAGTGAGGTGCTGGGCTTGGGTTGGGACCTGCACCAAGAGAAGAGATTCCAGTGCTGGGACCTGTGGGGAAGGGAGGGTGGGATCTAGGGGTCAGGGCAGCAGGGAGAGCGCTGAGGGTGCAGGACCACCAGGGTGGTTTGGTGGTGGCAGTGAGGAGTTGCAGGGCATGGGTGGGATGTGGGGCCGTGGTGGGAGGGCAGTGGAGCATCAATGCCAGGGTTGCTTCAGCTGGGCTGTGTGCTGGATACTCTCTTCTCTCTCCACAGCCAGAGACTCGGGGGACCAGGCCACAGCTGGCGGCTCCAGGCTGGTTCCTCAGGACATGGAGCCTGGACGGCGACTTCACCTTTTCCGCCAGCATCCAGGACATGCCCTTTACCACCTCCCACATGCGTATCCTCAGAGGAACCTCAGGAGCTTTCCCACGGAGCCAGCCCATGGCAACCTCTTCTTCCACTCTCCAGAGCTCTCCCAGCTGGATTTTGGTACCATCCACTACATGCCCTACAGACCAGTCACTTCCCTGCTGGCCTGTGGCCATGCGGCCCCACTGGCCACGGGCTTGCTGGGGCAGCAGCACCCCAACCCCTCTGCGTGTGGGCAGGCGCTGGCACCTCACAGGACGTGTTCCCTGCAGCCGCAGCCCCCCTGCCCGGCACCCAAGGCAGCCCTGGCACAGAAGCAGCACCGTGCGCCTGCCCTGCGCCGGGGGCTCGCCCACGGGCACCAGCACAACAGCAGCGGCTCTGGGGAGAGCTATCTCACGGAGCACAGCGGGTACCTGGCTGACGGGCCGGGCAGCGACTCCAGCTCGGGGCCCTGCCATGGCTCCTCCAGTGACTCCATGTTGAACTGCACGGACGTCAGCCTGCAGGGCATCCACGGCAGCTGCTCCACCTTCCGCAGCTCCCTCAGCAGCGACTACGATCCCTTCGTGTACTGCAGCTCCGAGGGCCCTGCCACGGACCATGGCCAGGAGCAGCTGCGGCCACCCAGGGAGGGGCGACCCCGGTCCCTGGACCTGATAGTGCCCGGGGGGGCTGCTCCGGCCAAGCCCCAGGTGCTCAGCCACGTCCACTACCACCACCACCAGCACCACCACTACAGACGGGATGCAGAGTGTCCCCCCGGGCGGGCTGGGCAGGGGCCAGGGCCGCGCAAATCCCGCTACTCCGGGGCCAAGGTTGCCTTCCACAGTGCTCGGACACAAAAGAGGACTGAGAAAAGCCATCACTCTCAGCAGCCTCTGGAAAGCAGCACCATGCTGCAGGAGGCAGCTCCAGCAGGTCAGCCAGCCTGTCCCCAGGAAGGCCGGGAGCCCCCTCAGGCCCCCTCCACTTCTCCAAACAGGTTGGACTGCAGTGTAGATGCCAACAGACATTCGGGAGCAGCTGGCACTCCCTTTGTCCCACTGCCCCCCAGACACAGCTTACAGAGCCGGCATCACCGAAGGAAAAGAAAGTGTCCTCTGGAGCCCGACCCCGCTCTCCTGCCCAAGGACTCAGCTGAGCCCAGAGCCTGTGACGCTCACCTTCTTCCCAGCCATCCCGCTGGCTACCGCTGCTCTCCCGAAGTCCAGCCCCTGATCCCAAGCGCTCCCCTGCCCAGCGGCTCCCAGCCGCTCTGGAAGTGTTTAGTGCTGCAGTCCAGCTCCAAGCTGAGGAAGCAGGAGGAGGGGTTGTCAGGACGGGAGGGAAACCGCTCAGTTCCTGCAGATTTCTCAGGGACGGGCACCCCCAGACACGGTCTGAGTGTCCACCTTCACTACCCATCTCAGCAGGGTGGTCAGGGTAAGTCTGGTCTTCGCCTCTCTGGCAGTGAGCAGGTGAATGAGGGGGGATTGCTGAAGGAACTCTGGCTGCCAGGACACCTGGTATCTTCCTGGTGGGCTTTCCTACAGGAGCACTGACTGCAGGAGCATTCCAGAGCTCACCTAAGAGGGTGATGGCTGAATGATGAGTAAGTGTGTTAAAGAATTCACCAAACCCTAAAGTACTGCAACTGAGAAATAAGTTGGGTAATTTTAACTAAACATCTCTAGCAGCTGGAATATCTCCCAAAGGAAGGGGTGGGATCATGTTTCTCGGTGTCCTTGCAGCAGTCTGGGTGTCTCACTGGCAGAGTTGTTATCACTAAGGCTTTTTGGGCTCCAGTTGTTTTAGCCAAGCCCAGCTAACTGGAATCGATGAGGAAGGAAGTGTGTGTGGCCAGGGGTAGTAGAGCAGACTAAATGAGTTGCTGGATTTGCACATCCCTCATTTCTCACCTGCCTCTGTTGCGTGGGAGTTGCTTTTCAGTGTCTTTTGGTAATCAGATGTAATTAAAGTCTGGCCCTTTGCCTAACTGGTGCACGTCTCTCACAAAGAGAGGGAAAATGCCTTTGAGACGAGGCTCTTTGAAAGAACCTGAGTTTAGCTCCCAGGTCCTCTGAAGGCAGCAACCTGCGAGTCAGCAAGGGCAGGTGCTGGCTGGGAGCAGAGCCTGGCTCCCTTCCTCACCCTGCCACTGACTCATTGCAGGTCCTCCGGCAAATCCTTTTGATTTAGGTACCAAACACAGATCTGGCTGTCTAATTTCTGTTAAAACACTGGCCTTAAACTTGTGACTCACCGTGCCCATTGTGCCGCAGAGATAATAACTTCCTCCCGCTGCTATCCAGCCCCACCCCACGCCCAGGCTCCCGGTGCCGCGGAGGCAGCGAGGCAGGGGAGGCTGGATGGGCACAGACCTGGCTCCCCGCAGCCCTCTGGTCTCCCAGGCTCCCAGGGACAGATACATTTCCCAGGCACAGAAGTGCCTGCCACTGCAGATGGGTGATAGGGAGGTTCTTCCGAGGCCTGGAGGGATGCTGGTGTTTGGAGAGATAAGGAGGCATCAGGGCAGAGATGTCTCTAGTTGCAGGGAGCTCGGAGTGCTGATGCTCTCCCAGGGTCCCCCACATGGAGAGAGCCCTCCTGGCTCAGGGCAGGCTGCTCAGGGCTTGCTTTGAGCTCCCGAATGAACCTGGGAGGGCTCCAAGAGCAGGGGGCTGTGCGCCCAACACAGGGTGCGGGGCATTGCGAGGCCCGTGCTGGGATCCTCTGTCTCTTTGGAAATGGTCCCAGGGCCCCAGGCTGTGCCCACCTCCTGATGGCTCTCTGACCCCCACCCACAGCCAGTGCCAGCTGCTTTGCCAAGCACACCAGGTCTTCATTCCCTCTTCCCTTCCTGTTCCAGCAGCTAGAAGGACCAATGTATTTGAAAATGCAGTGGATCTGTGTTGGTTTACTGCAGTAGCTTCTGTGGGTGCCTTCAGGGCCAGCCAGAGAGTCAGAATTCCCTTGCAAGATTGAGAGAATATGTAGATTTAGGATTTAACTTTATTAGGAGCAGAGGACAGAGCAGAGGGCTTGTGTAGGGCTTATGCCGAAAAGCCACCAAGCTGAAAACACATTGGTTGACGTAACACAACCTCTGAGTTATAATCACATCGTTTCTTCATCTTGGGGAAGGTATAAATCAATAGAGAAAAAGTTAAAAAGAGCAAAGAACAATCTCAATAGACAGCCCTATGCAAGCAGGACACAAAACACAGACAAGGAGACCAGGGAAAAATGCATCTCTGCCTCCAGATAAATGGCGTGAGGCTAAAAATATAAGTGGATGAATTAGAAAGCCCAGCTTTAAATTAAAGTTTTGACATAAACTTCTCAGAAACCCAGTTTAAAAGAAAAGCAAACAGTGGGACCCTGTAATTCCTAGGTGAAATTACAGAGAGGAGAAGAGTGTGTCTCTTCTGGTGGCATGGGAGGGACACTGCACTAAGGAGAGTGTAAAGTGCAATGATGTGTGACGCAAAAATCCCCAGTTGCCCCCAAGTAGAAGGAGAGTGGCATTAGGGTTATAACTCTGCGTCAGCCCAGGCTGCAGAGAGGAGCCTACACAGACAGGAGAGTCTTATGAGAATATTGCTGAAAGAGCAGTCACGAAGATGCTTTTGGGCACAGCGATCATTTACAGCCCCAGAAAAGGGCTGGCCAGGCAGCAGGGCAGGGAGGGCACTCGGAAGCTGTTCTTCCAAAGTCAGGGTGTGGCTGGAGAGGGAAGTCAGAACAGAGCTGGATGCCAAGCGAAGTGCAGAGCCGTGGAGAGGCAGGGCCGGGAATATTTCCATGAACAGCTTCTGAAAAACAGACTATTAATGCAAACATTCTCAGCTCCGTCAGAAGGGAGAAGGCTGCCTGGGGCTCTGCAGATCCAGGGAGTTACCCACGTCTGAGGGATGCTCAAGGGCTCTAAGTGCAGAGCAGAGGAGCAAACTGACTTCACTGCATGAGTGATCGCTGTGGGAGCGCTCGGGGAGGTTCTCACCTGGCACAGCTCTGTTCAAGGTGAGGGGGGCAGGATCCCTCATGAATCAAATCACCAGTTTGAGCACTTCAGAAATGCACTGGAGAGTAACGAATTGCCAGGGGTACAGATCATCCTCTGGCCATCCTGCAGGGCTCAAGCACAAAGCTGATAAGTGCTGAACGTGGACTGCAATCTCTTATCCATGCCCAGAGCCAGGAGGAAGAGCTGAGGGCAATCTCAGCTGGAAAGAGCTGAAGCCACAGAACGGTGAGCCTGACTTTCCAGCCAAGCAAATTGTTAAAAATTCAAATACAGGGTCTGACTTGTAGGCACATGGCTGAATGTGAAAACCAGGAGAGGGAGGCAACCTGGCTTTTGTAGGGAGAGATAACACCTGGCAGATCTTTTAAGGGAAGGAAACTGAAAGGATAAAAGGGAAGGTGCTTTCACAGGTAAATAACTCACTGAAAAATAGGAGACAGCGTGCAGATCAGACTTAATGGAGGGAAATTACTCAGAGAAGAAGAAAAGTGGAGTTCTCCAACTGTCTGCACCTTTCAGCAAGCCCATAAATATCCTGGACAAGGAGAAGAGATAGCAAAGCGTATAACATAAAATCCATCAGGGTGTCAGTGTTCAAACTGGATACAGAGTATTACAGGAGGATCTCCTGCTGCTGAGCTGTCGGGTGAGAGAGTGCTGGGTGAAATACCCTGTAAGTAGCACAAAGCGCCACACGCAAGCAGAGCTACTTCTAAGTAAAAATCACATTATTATTGTTATTATTAGCTGGCTGGGAACTATGTGGGACAAGCAGAAAGTAGCTTTATGCAGCTGTGTAAGCCTGTGGTGATCTCACAGCTCCTGATCACCAAAAGAGGTGGAAAAAGAAAAGGACATCCGGCCTGGGAAAAGGGCAGAAAGGTACCTGTTACAATCCCACCGATGGGTTTTTCTGAGAAAACAGAAAGAATAGTGAGACTTTCATGTGGGGAAAAAAGTGATTAGCAGAGGATATGAAAGAGAGGATATGAAATTAGGAGAGTAGAGGAGAAGACAGATAAGAGAGTATTTAGAACAAAGTAAGTGGTGGCATCAAACAGGAACCAGAAGCTTTAAAACACCCAAAAGGCAACACATGGTGTGTAGTGAAACTGGTGCTGGTTGCCCAGGGGATGTAGATACCAGAAGCAAAATGGTTTTGAGAGCTCAGATCAAGAGGCAGCAAATGCAGAGATGCAAATCCACCCTCTGGCTCAGGAAGTCCCTAAACCAGGGATTCCAGAAGCTGCTGGTGCTCCTGTGGGATGCAGCACCTTCCAGGTGTGTGCTTACCTCGCCCAGCTCCTAGGTGAGGCTGAATCTCGGTCCACAGCCCCTGGAGAAATTCCACTTGTGCAGGCAGTGCCATGCACTGGCATCCTAGGGAATAACGCTGTGGATGAGCCCAAAGAGCCTTGCGTAATCTTGGAGTTTTTGCCTCTTCCTTGAGCACCTCCGCCAGCCTTTCCTGGGGGACTTTGCATAAAGGTGCATCCCTGACTCTTTTCTTGCCTGGGAGAGACCACACCTGGGAGTCGTCCCTGGAGAATCAATCCTGGAGCAATGCTGAATGGATCCTCTTAAGGGAAGTCAGACAACTGGCAGTGAGTTCCAGCTGGATGGCTTCCTGAACCGCCCTGGCACGCCCGGAAAGCATCCCAGAACAGCCAGATTACTCCAGCACAGGCTGATGAAATCTCCTGATTTCTCTCCCTGGGAAAGCTCACCTCCTGCAGCGCTCTCGGCATCCTCCCCCTCTCCTCCCTCCTGCTCATCTTGAGTCCCTTTCATGTCACGTCTTTGATCTTTGCTAGGGAGGGGGAAAGGGAGCAGAGGGCAGAAAAAGACCACCGTTAAAACCTAACAGCTGAAGAACACAATTTCTGTGGTGTCATCAAGGTGTGCTCCAGGTCATTGTCCTGCCATGGCCAGTCCAGCAGCCGAGCTTCTCCAGCCTCTCCCAATTCATGACCTTCTTTTAGCACAAGCAGGGGTCACATGCAGGCACAGCTTTCAGAAAATATTTTAGTAATGCTGTTTGAGACTGAAGGCATTTGAACACAGAGGGATTGAAGCTGGACAGTCTCCTTTTGAGTTGCACGCAAGGGAAGCAGTTGGAAATGGCTTATTCCACATACTTGTGACTCAAGTCAGAAGTGCAAGATAAGCTCAAACTGCTGTGGCCATGCCTGCACACGTGTAAGTGTGTAACACCATGTGCATTCATTCTCCCACGTTGATTAGCTATATTTTTCCAAGCAGAATCTCATTCGTTTGTTTCTTCCCACATATTTAATTTTCAGGTCTCTGCTCCTACAGCTGGTGATACATAACCAACAAGAATTTGTTGTGACTCTTCAGAAAAGTTGTTTTAAATTGCCCTCTATGAATATGTGGGCATTTCTTTCCTTTGATCTCAGGAACATTCAGGAAAAGAGAAATAGGAAAAATAATGGCTATATGCCTTTGCTGGGCTATGCTGACCTTGTGTAAGAGCTCTGGGCAGGCTTGAGAGACATCTGGGAAGGGAGCGTGGTGTGTGTGACAACAGGCAGTGACTTAGAGAGAAAGGGGCTGTCGGGGGCAGGACTCGGGTGCACCTTTTTAGGCAGCCCTTTCATTGGCTGGTTCCAGCTCAGCACCTGCCTGTCAATAATTCTCCAGGTGGAAGGGGCTGAGGAAGAGCTTAAGCCTGAGCTGGGCTCAGAAGCATTTGTGCAACCTCCCGAGCACCGTGGAACGTGTGTCCTTCCTGTCTCGCATCAGTGCTCTCTGCTCTTATTGCGTGGAGTTTCTGTTGCACCCTGGCTTTGCGACATACGAATCCATGTTATATTCTGTTCCTAATAATTTTTCAGTCAGCTGTACAGGTTTTCTCAAAGAGCAAACATCAAAAAGTCTCAAGAGTAAACACCTAGTAGTGATGTGAATCCTGGGATGCCCTTAAGCCTGCCTCTTCTGAAATATTTAAGGAGTAACTTGATGTCTTTGGATTTTATTGTACTTCACCTTAGAGGAATAAACTGGTTGGGAGGTGGCCAGAAAATTCCCTCTGAAAAACTGGGAGAAACTTCATAAAATCATGGACTGTCCTGAGCTGGAAGGGACCCACAGGGATCATCAAGTCTAGTCCCTGGCCCTGCACAGACACCCCAACAATCCCACCCTGTGCATCCCTGAGAGCATTGTCCAAAAGCTCCTGGAGCTCTGGCAGCCTTGGGGCTGGGACCATTCCCTGGGCAGCCTGTTCCAGTGGCTTAGGGGCTTTTTTAGTAGCTTTCACGTAGTGGCTTTCCCTGCAGCATCTGTTCTCTGGATTGCAGGGCCAAGGCCCCAGCAGCGCAGAGCCTGGGAATGTTCAGCCAGGTGTAGCTGACACTTTTCTGTTTCCCTTTCTTTGAATGCAGGATCTGAAGAAGAGGTCCAGGATGTCCACGAACACTCAGTTTAATAAAACACTGGCCTGTTCGCTCGCTGGGAGCTGGAGTGGACACAGATGTTCCTGGAGCTGCTCACATCTGGCTCTGCCCAGCCCTGCCCCGCCGGGACACAGACTGCCAGGAGCAACGGGACACTCGTGGTCTCCTCACACGTCCCCACGCCCCGACGGCCGCACAAACACAGAGCCCTGCTCTCCGGGCCCCGTCTGCTCTGAAGGCACAGGCAGCCCATCGTCATCCCATGGCATCGCTCCGAGCCGGGCAGGGCTTCCAGGGAGAGCTCACCGAGTGAGTGCAAGCTGCTATTTTGGCATGTTCATGCCACAGAAGGTTTTGCTAAACACTGCAAAAATAAACAAGCCTTCGAGACCAAAAGCTGCAGAAATTACTTTCTGTGGCCTGGTAGCTCCTGACTTCATTTCCTCACTTAGGTCAAAAGCCAGACTTCTTCAATTAACTTTTCCATGCTTATTTCAGACACAGGAACAAGCTATTCTCCATCTCAGTGCTCACAGGGCTGCCCTGCAAGGTGCTGCTTCTGACTTCGGTGGAAACCAAGAGCTCTCACCACTTTCGGTCACCTCTGTCCCTCAGCTGATGCCGTGTCAGCCACCGGCTGTGTTTGCCAGCAGCAGGAGAGGGGAAGACACAGGGACAACACCAGCATTTCTGGGAAGGAGCTGGGTCAGACTCTTTCCATTGCAAAGAATCCACCCTCTCATCTGGCAACGTCAACAAGTATCTCACCCTCTAACTCCTCCACCTACCCTCAAATAGCTGTCATGGCTGGCCCTGTTAAGAACATATTTCAAACATATCTCACATGTCCCCATCACAGGGAATCATGGAAAATCCTGGAGCTCACGTGGCTCCTGCTTCTCCTTCCTCTCATTGCTCCAAGACACAGCAAAAATTCCCAGCAAAGCCTCTGTAATAAGTGCAGAGCAGAGCCCTATCCATCACCCAGCCTTAACTTCATATTTCTGAGACTACTGAAACAATCCTCCAAAAGGATTTTTCTGTCTTTTCCAACATTTTGATGATGCAGGGAGAAAACCTGAGAAATCACTGGGCTCTGGTTTATTACTTCCCCCCACCATTTGTGGGTATTTTGGGTTTTTCTGAATGTCACTAGTTCTTATTTCCTACATCTCGTAATTTGCAGGCATTTAAGTAAAATAAAGCCTGCCAAATTCAAAACATAGAACCCAAGCAGCATTCAAACAGCAGAGAATTTCTGTCAGGTTCATTGCCCTGAATGATCAGTCAGGCCAAAGAATCAGTCGGATTCCCACATGAAGTGCACATTTCTATGGCACCAAGTGCTTCCAAGCACACGGAAGCAATGGTGAGGATGCAGCGCTGGAGCTGAAGATAACTCCTAGCAATTTGAAACCTGATGTAGGGACAGACTTCCCCATCTGCTCAGTAGAGCTTCCTGGGTCTTCTTTGAAGCAGCAGCTTCTCAAGAGTGCATTGGTGATGCAGTCCCAGTTCAGGATAATCCTCTGCCTTCCTTTGTTGGTGAGAAAGCTTTTTACAGGGCTTGCTGCCCTTAATCCTTGAAAAAGGCATCTTTGTCCCAGCTGCTGATCAGTCTCTGACAGTCAAGTGATCAGCCAATAGCACTGTTTTAGACCCAGCCTTACTGTAGTGCTCATTCCTTGTCTTCTGTGACGAGGGCCCTGTGGGACCTCTCAGTCTAGGGAAGAGCTGAACTTCTTTCATCGAAGAACCCAGCAGAATTACATTTAAACCCTTCCAGGCTCTTGCTTGTCCTACAGCACAGGCAGAAGACACAAGCTCCGATGTTTTCTCCCTTGCAGGGAAGTCAGTCTTAAACTAGAGGAAATACCCAGGAGGGGATCTGGATTCACCCCTTGGCTTCTTGTGCACCTTCTCCGTGACTTGTCTGAATCAGCTCCCCATGTCCTTGGACCATCCTGGAGGGCTCGGAGACTTCACAGAGGGAAGGGTTGTGAAGTCGGGGTGCTCCCACTGCTTTCTTTAGGAGTCAGGAAGGATGAGAGCCTCCAGGGATGCATTTCACTGCTTAAAGGAACAAGTGCAGCTCTGAAGTCCTCCTCTCTTTCCCTCCTTATCCCTAACAAAAGAGGAGATTCCTGAATTTGTGAGCCACAAGCTTCTTGGGGAAAGTGGTCAGCACTTCTGCACCCTCTCCACTCCCCACTGCAGTACTACCAGGCTGCCAGGGCAATGCCTGCTTCCAGGTGTCTCCCTTTCCTGACCTTACGCTGCTTCTCCTTTTCACATAGAAAATGCTGGATGCTATCCCGCTCCGCAGGGCTTGCGGAGCTGAGAGTGCAGGTCTGCCTCGGTTGGGGGCTCGGGGGGAGGAGAGGGAGGAACTCTCTGAGAAGATGGGTTTAAGATCCTCTTCAGTAGGTGTATGACTATCCTTGGCTGCCTGGAGTATCTGAGAAAACAGGGAATGGTTCCTCACAATTCCTTTACCTCTGGCTTCTGGGTGATGCTTTTAAGTGCTCAGTGCCCATGGGCTCCATCGTGGAATTTCTCCAGCATCCCTGCAATGACGCAGAGCACATTCTCCGTCTTTGCATGCAAAGTTACAGCTGTAGACTGATGGATGCCAGAGCATCCCGAGCTCCCTCCATCCAAACTGAAGGCCCAGCCCTTCCCCAGGGACCCCCTTCCCAGGAGCTCCCACCCCCTGAACTGGGCATGTGGTCGGGCTGGCTGGACATCTCCCCTCCTGCCTGCACAGATCCTTCAGATCCTTTGGAAATGTGAATATCGGTTCGTTTTGTTGTTGCTTTTTGTGTCGTTTGATTTTTTGCTGAGTCTGTCCTGGCTCTTGGGGCTTAGGAATAAATTATGACCCAGGAAAAAAAAAAAAAAAAGACCACACACAGGGGGGGAAAAAGAAAAAAAAAAAAAAGGAAGAATACGTTTTATATATATACAAAACTGTGTATTTATGTCCGATAAACACAAAGATGTGTGAATATGCTGATGTGCTCAGAAATATATTTATTTACTAATATATTTATCCATGTACCGGTCTGCTGCCTGCGTTTGTTCTTTGTGCGTGGTGCTGCGCTGGCGGAGGAGCCCTGCGGGCAGGGACCCCGGCCCTTCCCGGCCGTGCCGGAGCCGCCGCTCACTGCCCACGTCAGGCCCGGGGCGGATCCGGGGCCGGGGCGCACCTAGAGCCGTTCCCGTTCCCGTTCCCGGGGCGGATCCGGGGCCGGGGCGCACCTAGAGCCGTTCCCGTTCCCGTTCCCGTTCCCGGGTCGGATCCGGGGCCGGGGCGGACCTAGAGCCGTTCCCGTTCCCGTTCCCGTTCCCGTTCCCGTTCCCGTTCCCGTTCCCGTTCCCGTTCCCGGGGCGGATCCGGGGCCGGGGCGCAGTCGCAGAGCGAGGCCGGGGCAGCGATGGCCGCGATCTCGCTGGAGACCGTCCCCAAGGACCTGCGGCACCTCCGCGCCTGCCTGCTCTGCTCCCTCGTCAAGGTGGGACCGGGAAGGGGACAGGGGCCGGCACCAGGACCTTCCCCCGCCCGGCTTAAGCCTTGCAGCCCCTGCCCGGGCCCTTCTCCCCGGCACCGGCCCTTCCCGCCCCTTCCCCGCCCGGTCTGGGCCTTCCCATCCCGG
>VZRN01003760.1:339475-354846 GCA_013397935.1 Dasyornis broadbenti | reverse complement strand
CGGTCTGGGCCTTCCGATCCCGGCCCCGGCGCCTCCACCTCGCCCAGGCTTCCCCGCTCGGGCCCCGGCCCCGGCCCTTCCTGGTGCCGGCTCTTGTCCCTCTCGGCCCCGACCCGAGCCTTCCCGGCTCTTTCCCCGCCCGTTCTGGCTCTCCCTGTCCCGGCACTTCCCGGCCCAGGCCCCACTCCCCGGCCTGAACCTTCATTCCCCGCCCGGTCTGTCCCTCCTACCCCGGCCCGGCGTCTCAGCTCCTGCCACGGCGCTTCCCCGCCCAGGCTTCTCTCCCTCCCCTGCCTCCCGCAGCCTCTGGGCGCTTTCCGTTCGCTCCGGCCCTGAACCCTCCTTCCCGCGGTTCCCTCTCTCCCTCTTCCCAGCCCCGCGGCTGCCCGGCTCCCGGCTGGTCCCGGTCGCTGACACCCGTGTCCCCTTAGACCATCGACCAGTTCGAGTATGATGGCTGTGACAACTGCGAGACGTACCTGCAGATGAAGGGCAACCGCGAGATGGTCTATGACTGCACCAGCTCCTCCTTTGACGGGTGAGTGGATCCTGGGCCCGAGCCGCCGTCCCTCGGGAGCCTGGGGACGCTGAGGTGGCACTGCGGGGTCACCCGGCCAGGAGACGTCCCCTCACTGCCATTCCTCCTGCAGGATCATCGCCATGATGAGCCCTGAGGACAGCTGGGTCTCCAAGTGGCAGCGGATCAGTGAGTAATTTGGGAGCTGGAGATCCCTTCTCAGCAAACCCTGCTCAGGGTAGTGAGAGCTGCTGGTCGGGCTGTGGAAGGGATTCTGCCCTCCAGTGTCCCCTACCAATGAAGGGACATCTGCACAGGTTGAGGATTCCCACCTGGCTGCTTCACATGGGGTAACTCGGGGTTTTCTTTCCCCCAGGTACCTTCAAGCCAGGTGTCTACGCAGTGTCCGTGACCGGCCGCCTGCCCCAAGGTACCTGTGTGATGGAGTCAGGGTTTGGGGCTCAGGGAATGCTGCACAGGAAACATGCCATGTGGGTGATGGGATCAGCAAAGGTGTGACAGGATCAGCAGAGGTGATTGCGAGGAGGTGCTGGACTGGAAAAGGAGTTTCAGGATTCAGCACTGCACCTGCCAGAAGTTTATATTGAAAACTGCTGGCTAAAACCTGGCTATCAGAGGGTTAAACTGGGATTAATAAGTGATTCTGGAAAGTGAGCACATCTCAAACCACTCAGCTCCAGGAATACATGGGGTTTTGTTCACAGAAAAGGGTTTTGCAGGATGGGGTGCTGTTATGGCAATCCCAGTGAGCAAACCCCTCCTCCTGCACTGAGAACTCATGCCATGGTGGATTTGTGTGTTTACAAATGGAGTGGAGGGCACAGAGGATTTACTTTGCCTCGAATGCAGAAGGGGCATCATCCATCCAGCTGAGTTCCTGCTCAGTATATAGCCCCAGAGTAGACTCCTAACCCAGGAGAGAATCCCACATCCCTGGGATGAATGCTGTGCCTGTGTCTGGAATCCCAGGCTCTTTATTTCTCACTGAGCTCTGCCTTGGGAGGGAGCTGAAAATGTTACAAGGCCAGAAACTGAGACCTTCTGGCACAGCCCAGGCACATCTGAAATAATAAGGGTTAGGGTTTAAGTGGGATATCAGAAAAAGGTTCTTCCCCCAGAGGGTGCTGGGCACTGCCCAGGCTCCCCAGGGAATGGGCACGGCCCTGAGGCTGCCAGAGCTCCAGGAGCGTTTGGACAGCGCTGCCAGGGATGCCCAGGGTGGGATTGTTGGGGGATCTGTTCAGGAACAGGGGTGGGACTTGTGATCTTTGTGGGTCCCTTCCAGCTCAGGATATTCTGTGATTCTGTGAAATGAAGATGATTGTCCAGTTCTACATGACAGAACCACCAGATGTTCCCAGGAGAAGAGTGAAATGTGTTTGTCTCCTTGCTGCAGGGATCGTCCGAGAGCTGAAGAGCCGTGGTGTGGCCTACAAGTCTCGGGACACAGCCATAAAAACCTGAAGGGCTCTTGTGTTGCTTGGAGGATCCTGGTGCTGTGTGGAAGAGGCAGCGGGCACTGCTCTGAAATCTCGCATCTTTATCCCATAGGGAAGTGGGGCTGGACTCAGAGTGTGCTGGCTCAGCTCCCCTCACTCCCAGCTGCACCACACCACACCACACCACAAACATTTATCTGAGCCTGGCTGGGGGAGGGTGTGAGTAGGGCTGGGAAAGGGTGTTTAATCGTGATGCCCAAGTTGTTTTACAGTTGGTGTGGGAAAGAAGGGATTTGGGAAGTAGCTGTGTAAATAGTTCAATAAAACCCACTGCCTGGTCAGGGCTGGGTGCAGCTGTCACTCTGTCACTGGTTTCACCACGGCAGGATGGTGAGTTGGGGCAGTCACACTCACCCCCCTGCCTGTGCCAGACTGTTTGGAGCCTGTGATTGTCACTGCTTGTGCCATGGGCCACATTCCTGCCTCGAGAGGGAGATCCTGCCCTGGCTGTGCTGAGGGTCCTTCCCTGTGGGAAGCCTGCAGTTCCCAGCTGGATGGAGCAGATACGGTGATGTCCAGTGTTTCCTGTGGACGTGGTTACATGAAGGTCAGAGGGCCTGCAGGTCCTGTACAAGGGATATGGTAGCAGGATGGACCTTCCAGGACCTTCCACTGGCAGTTGCTGGGCTCCAGGGCAGGCAGAGCAGGACGAGCCCCTTGCTGGTGTGGTTGGGAGGCAGCCCTTGAGTTGCCTGGTAATCAGCCTTCAGGCTTGCTGGGTTGCAGTCCGGGCAGGAGATGTACCTTGGGAATTCCCAGTGGGTCAGGCCTGTGGGACAGAGGTCCCAGCAGCCCAGGGCCTGTCTCTGCAGGATTCTCCGTTTGAGGCATTCTGGGCACGGGACCTCTGGGCTCTGGAGGGCAATTTTGGCCTAGCTGTGCCATAAGGGGTACAGGGTGCCCTGGGATCCCCCCAGATGCGTTCATGCCCTGTGGAATGGTCTGGGAAAGCTCCAGCCAGGGCTGTCTGGGCAGTCTGAAACGTTCAGGGTGGAAGGGGACAAGGAGGATGAGGTGGGTGGCTCTTTCTTCAGCTGGCTGGAGGTGGGTCTGGGGAGTGAGGGTTTGGCTTCATCCAGGCTGGGAGGATGTTGGATGACAGATCCACACCCCTGCCATGCCCAGCCCGGGGAGCCTCACGCTGGCGGTGCCACGGGGTGGCAGCACGGCCTTGTGCTGACGCTGGGGAACTGCTGGAGACCGACTGAGGCCCAAGCTCCATTTTCGGCTGTTTCACAGCACCTTTCGGTCCCTGCTGCCTTCCCTTGGCTACAGGGAATGGCCATGCTGGAGCTGCTCCAAGGCTGGAGCCACATCAGGACCCAGGACTCTTGTCCCCTGGCTGATGGTGCAGAGGAGGTGACAAGAGGGCTCTGCACAGGACTCTGAGCAGGGTGGGCTTGTTTGGCTGGGGTTGGTGTGCGGCTGAGGCTCTGTGGTTCTCATCTCCCTGTCTGGGAAGCTGCAGTCATTGCCCAGGGCTGGGAACTTTGCTTAGGAAATTGTCCCCAGGGAGCAGGGTGCACTGTCACTGTGCCTCTCCGGGAATCTGAGGGGCTTTGGAAACCCTGCAGAGACCTCACCCCTTGCTAGAAGACCAAGTGCTCCAGGATATGAAGAGTTAAGATCGGCAGGAGTTGCAGTGCAGGTGCAAAGGGGCCACTCCAGCGAGGAAAACGGGCAGCACGTGGTGGTCCTTGAGAGCTGCGCCTCCTGTGCCTGCAGCGCTTGCAAGAGCGTGGTGCCTCTCACCAGGCTGCCTCCTGAGCCCACTCCCGCATCGCACATCCCGCAGCCCCGGGGATCCACTGCTCCCGCAGGGCTCCCGAAAGGAGCCTTTCAGCGAGACTCCAGCCCCGGAGCTGCCTGCTGTTTGTACCAGCAAAAAGCAAACGATGCTGAGCTTTATTCGCTGGGAAATGTAGGGCAGGGAGCTCTCACGTTGAAGAAACTGGAGGAAAAATGTGCGGCGGCAGCCGGGGTGGGAATCGGCCGAGAAAAGCGTCAACGAGCTGGGAGCTGGAGACGTGAGTCAGGACGGCTCCTCCCCCTGCACCAAATGACGCTCAAATATTTCAGCCAGGCCTGAAAATCCTGCAGGTTTGGCATCCCGGGCAGCCTGGCAGCTCTGGGCGGTGGGGCCAGGGCAGCCCCAGCAGCGCAGGCAGGAGACACGAGCCAGTGGATTTTCGTGCGGGTTTTGAGAACCGATACCCCGTCTCTCCCTACGGGCGAGAAAAGTGACTTTCCAAACCGCAGAGAACTCGGTGCTTCTGCAGAGGCAGCTGCCGGGAAATGCCGGTCCCCACCTGCGCGGGGCCTCTCTGGCGCTGCCCGGCGACAGGGACCTGCCCACGCCCGGGTCTTTGGCCTCTCACTTGGGCCACCTGGGCTTCAGGTGAAGGGGACGTGTATGAGAGCACATTGGACCCTGCTGGGGGGCTGTGGCCGAGGCAGGATGACCCCCCCTTTCTGCCCCCAGGACTGCTCTGTGCCTGCCGTGGTACATTGAGGTGTCAGGGGCTGGCAGCAGAGTCATGGAATCATGGAATGGTTTGGGCTAGAAGGGACCCTAAAGACCATCTCATTCCCTGGCTTGCCATGGCAGGGACAACTTCCACTAGCCCAGGCTGCTTTAAGCCCTGTCCATCCTGGCCTTGGACATTTCCAGGGATACAGGGGCAGCCACAGCTTCTCTGGGCAGGGTCTATGCCAGGGCCTCCCCACCCTCACAGGGAAGAATTCCTTCCCAATATCCCATCTATCCCTGCCCTCTGGCAGTGGGAAGCCATTCCCCCGTGTCCTGTCTCTCCAGGCCGTTGTAAATAGTCTCTCTCCATCTTTCCTGTAATTTCCCTTCAGGTACTGGAAGTCCACAATTAGGTCACCCCAAAGCATCTCTTTTCCAGGCTGAACAATCCCAATTCTCTCAGCCCTTCCTTGTAGGAGAGGTGCTCCTTCCCTCTGAGAATCATTCCTGCTTCACCCTAAATCCACTTTCACCTACTTCACTGCCTCCCAGTGTGGACTTGGACTTTCTCCGGTGCCTTTTGGCCATCCCTTTGTGCCTGGGTGGGACTGGTTACCTCAGGGATGTGGAAACCCTTGGGGCCAGGTGATAGGGGTGGGGGAAAAGCCCCAGACAAACCCCAGCTTAAGACTGTTTTCCTTGGAAACTGGCTGAGGAGAGCTTGGCAGTGGAGGCGATGGGGAAGATGACCTGAGTTGTCCTGGTACGTGGAGTGAAATGCTGCTCTAGTGATGATGGCAAAACCCGGGGCATGCCAGGAATGGGTACCCCATCCTGCCTGTCTCCTCCGCATCAGAGCACGTGGGCAGAAGCCACCAAGGGCCCTGTGTCTGATGTGGTGGGGAGAGGAGGGGCCCAGGGCCAGCTCTGAGCAGTAGCAGGATGGGGGCGGGGGAGTGCAGCTTCGAGAGCTCTCAAAGCGTGGCAGGAACAGGGCCCAGCTGCCACGTGCCCATCCCAAGAGATCCCTGGTGCACTGGGATGGAGGCAGGTGGGCAGGGAACTGGGATGTGCTCTCTGATGAGGGGATCTGTGGGGAAAACAGGGAGCTCTGATGCATGATGGGTCCTCTGGGTGTTTTCCCCTCAGGAATTGCAGTGGAAGGAGAAGGCTCTGCTTTGTCAAGAGGAGAGGATGGTGGGTTCCTGACAGAGGCCTGCAAAGGACACCTGGAAGCTGAACATCCATCCCTTGTGAGCTCAGGGCAGTCTGCAAACTGCTTTATGGTGGACACCTCCAAACCCATGGGTCTGCCCACAGAGTCCCAACCTTCCTCTAGGCTGAGAGCTCTCACCTCCATGGTCTGCTCCATCATGGGAAGCGGAGATGCCAAGGCTTGGGAGGGGCAACGTGGAGTCTCACCTCGGTGGTGGAGATGACTGGGGGTCCTGAGGACAGGTTTCCTGAGGGCACATGGCAGAGTGAGACCACAGCTGAAGTCCCAGGAGAGATTTAAGAATCTGATGGTACCTCCCCATCCCCAGTTCTCCCAGACCTGCTGCATCCCAGGTGGCACTTGTCCTTCCTCCTCCTGGCCAGATGCATGTCACCCAGGCTGATGCTGGTGCTGGGCTGGAAGGGGCTTTTTCCCTCCAAGGGAATGATCCTTCTGTATGGGCAGTTGCAGAAGAGCCACTGAGTGCACAAACAGAGCCCTGGGAACTGTGTTGGGAAAGGACATTGCAGCTCTGGTCCCCAAAACAGCCCAGGTGTGTGTGTGGTGTAGAGCAACACACTCCATAGGCTGCAGGATCCGGCCCCTTGGCCAGGCTGGGGCCTTTGGAACTGCACAGCCGGCCTGGAAAGGTGCTGGAAAGGTGCCATCAATGCCACTTTTGGGGAGATGTTTCCTGGCAGCCGTAAGTGCCTGTCCCCCCTCCTCAGTGTCTCTGGCCCTCAGAGATGCTCAGCACTTCCTGCCCCTCATCCTGCAGGGTGCAGATCCAGGGAGAGCAGGGCCTGTCACCACAGAGCTCAGCCCTGCATGTCGTGAGCCCATCCTGCCTTGGGAAATCTACAGCCCAGCCTGGTGGTTCTCATCCCGCTTCCCCATATCCCTGCTGGGCTCTGTCTCAGAGCATCCTCCATCCCAAGAAGAGGGGGAAAACAGGAGTTGTCCATCTGGGCAGCACTGGGCGCCGTGGGGCCCCCTCCAGAGCTCCCGGGCTCCCCTTCCCCCACCTACATAGCTGGTGGCAGCAGGTGCCACGGAAAGTGATGGAGCAGCCGTGCCCCGCCACGGCCCCGGCCCAACCGCCCCGCGCCCGCCATTGGTGCAGCCGGGCCCCGATTTTGTCTATATTTGGGCAAATCCAGCGCCCGTGTCCCCCGCCTGCCCTGCGTCACTTCGCTTTTTTGAGGTTTCCCTTCGCGTTCTCATTTGCCTCCCGACCGCTGCCGCCTCGGCCCGGCAGTTTCTGGTTGACTCACGTTTAACGGCCTCGCTGCTGCCTCGGCCTCCAGTGGGGCCGGAAGGCACAGGCGGGGGGGTGAGGCTGGGAGCACTCGGGAAGCTCCCCCCAAACACCCGGCTCTGGGCCTGCACCCCGGGCCCGCTGCTGAAACGGGGCTCAGCCCACGCGAGTGCCACGGCCTCTCTTTTGGCTGCAGAGGTGGCCTCTCAGCCACGCCACAGGTGCTGCAGTTCTTCCTCGAAGGTTTGCCAGGATGGTGACAGACAATGCCCTCCCCATCCAAAAAGCTTTCAGGGGCAGTTTTGGGCACTCCTGATTTTTTGGTGATGCAGACATCCCTAGCACGTGCTCTCCTGTAGCATTCCAGCTCAGAGCCCTCTGTCCTGGGGGATCTTCTAGCAGGTCACCCTTTGCACTGTAAAGCAGAGAGCTGTGCCCCTCTTTGCCTCTGTCCCATGTTCTCAGAGGGATCTGGTGCATGAGGAACACATCGTTAGCCTTCAGTGTTAACAGTGCATGACTGAGACACTGCGGCTCCTTTGGGGCCTTGCTCAGGAGATGCCACAGGCTGGCTGTGGACCCAGTGGCTCACAGGGCCACCCTCCCACCAGCCCCAGGGCGGTGGAGGGGGCTCAGGGAGGGTTTGGGTGAGACCATCCTGTTCCTCCTCTTTCTCCACAAGGTGCTGGGTGGATGGGAGCCAAGGGGTGCTGAGTGGATGGGAACCACGTGAGCATGGCAGAGCAGCTGCCTGTCCCCAACACCAAGTGGAGTTCACAGGCCAGGCTCCTCCAACCCTAGAGCTGAGGGCAGCACTTCCTCTGCCGGCGACCGCAGGGGAGGAGGGGAAGCTGCTGCAAGGCCGATAAGAAATATCAGCTTTTTCACAGCCCCTCGGCTGTACAGCCCGACAAGGGCCTTGCCCCCTCCCATGCGCTGGGCCCAGCGGTGCTGCTGCCCCGGGCCCAGGCTCCCGCTCCCCTGTGCTCCCCGATACTGGGAGAGTTACTGGAAAATCAACAGCCCCACGGGTGGAGGGGATGTCGCTGCTGCAGGGTGGCAACGAGGCACCCGCGGTGCTCCTTGCACAGGGGATTTTGGGGTGCACAGCAGCGTCTGACCTGCATCCGGTGCCTCGAGACAAGGGCAGGGGAGCACAGAGTAGGGGAGCAGGGCCTTGGCGGGGATGTTGTTGGTCTCAGGGAGCTGCACCCTGGGAAGCAGCACCTGGGATCCATCGGCAAGGCCCTGGGAGATGCCGAGCAGGTGGGCAGGGTGTGGAGAGGGGCCTCGGGAAAGCGGGGGACCGGATATTCTCAAGAGGTTCCTAGGGGAGGAAACACAGATGTTTCAGCCTCCCCCAACCCCAAAACGCTCCTGGAGCTCCTTCAGATGGACATGCGTGGAGCAGGACCAGGCCAAGGGCTGGGGTAGGAATTTCTGCAGCCTTGTTAGCCAGCCAGCCAAATTAACCAATGGCTGGGGAATGTGGTAAATTCATCATCAGCTGGAGACTTTCAGAGACTTCATCAGAGTCCAAGGAACCAGATCTGCTGATTTCCTCCTTTCTGAGACCAGGGCAGGCAGAAGGAAACCAGCTCAGGACCCAAAATGTCATATCCCCCATCCGTGCTGGGCTGGGGAAAGAGGAAGCGTCGCCTCCCCCCACTTCTCTACTGGGAAAGTGCCTGTGGCCCCCCTGCACAGTCCCTCAGCAGCACAGGCAGGTGCCGGGCAGAGTCTGCTGGGGACCCCATTTTGGGAAGGCACAGCTCCCTCTCTGCTGCCATCCTGCACATCTCCGGCTCCGACCACATGCTTCACGCTCCCCTGACATCTTGTCCTCGGGTGCAACCTCCCCCAGCTGCCTCTGTTGGGAAATAATCTTCCTCCTGCTTTGCCCCATGGTCAGCCTCAAATGGAGGTTTCCCCACAGGGCCTGACTTCTCACCCTGTCCCCTCCTCCCAGCCTGCAGTATTTACCAGGGACCATCTTGTCATCAGCCAGAAACATAGCCTTGACCCTGGGGCACAGGGCAGAGTCCCTCAGCAGCACCTCTGAGGACAAATCTCTCTCTGATTGCCCAGCAAAAGGCTCCATTCTCTGCTGTAAGAGCGTGGTTGCCCTTGCCTTGTACAACTTCCACCCCCTGATGGCACCCACCAGTGCTGGGGACTGTCCCATGGCACTGAGGTGGCTGAAGGTCCTGGAGGAGGTCTCCAGGGGGGTCTTTGGGTTGGCAACAACCTGCTCTCAGGCACAGGGTGGGGTTGTTGGGGTGTCTGTGCAGGGCCAGGAGCCAGATTTGATGATCCTTGTGGGTCCCTTCCAGCTCAGGATATTCTGTGGTTCTGTGCTCACATGCCCAAAACAATATTTACACATTTCAGGTGTCCTCAGGAGGACCAGTTTGGGAGGCACCTGAAGTCACCTGCCACCAGGAGACCACCCCACGGACCCAGCCTGCACGTGGTGGCCTCTGCCATGGATGGGTGGCTGCTCACCACAGGGCCCCAGCGAGGCAGAGCGATGCTCCCGGGCTCAGAGCTGCCAAAAGGGCCCTGTGCAGACATCACCCACAGCACTTGGATTCTCTGCTGAATTTCCCTGTAGCACAGGGAGCACAGTGTCCCCAGCCCCATGACCGTAAGGGATGGAGATGGGCACAGGGCCAGGGAAGGGTGGGAGGCAGGGCAGCCCTTGGCGGGCCAAGGCACAGGGACGAGGCTGCTGGGCTGGTGGATGGGCTCACTCCAGCCAGTTCTGTTTGGCTTTTTCCACTGAAACTCCCACCAGTTCACCCTCAGCTTGGAAAGGGCTTCCCAACCAATTAATTCCCTCTCTCCTAAAGCCTCTTTTACCTGCTGCCATCAGCAAATGTGCAGCTCAAGTCAAATCACTTCTGCCTGTGCTGCTGCTTGGTTATTTTTGGCTTTGCTCTCCCCCTGCCTCCTGAAAACCTCACCAGTACCATTTTTTTACACATTTCTGTCCAGATTATCAATGTTGAGAGTGAATCGCACTGGCCTAAAAAGGAGCTTTTTGCAGAGGCACATGAAAACCAGTACAGGGACAGACACAGCCCCATTTATGGTCACTTTTGGGGAATTAGTTTGTAGGTTTTGATCTAGTTTAGCTGTGGGCTTCCCCTGGCACTGGGACAGGGTGATGCTGGCGGTGCAAAATCCTCCTGCTCCGTGTCCTAGCACTGTCCTGGTGCCGTCACCAGGGCCATTGCAACCTGGATGTGCCAACCTCCAAACCCAGCTTTCAGTTTTCTTCCTGGGGCCTCACATCCCTGTTGATTGCTACAGCTGCCCGGGGCCGGGGGAATTGGGTGTTGTGGAGCCCTGAGGGGGTGAGAAGCTTCAGGAAGCCTCTTGCACAACGTGTTTCCTAAAGCACAGGTTTAGGGCCTGCGGCTCGCTGGTACCCATGTCCCCACTGCTTCACACCTGCAAGCAGGCAGCCCCTGAGTCCTGCAGCCCCCTCCATGGGCTGCTGGACCCTCTGTGGGCAGGAGCTTCTCCTGTACATGTCCCGGCACCAGGACGGGGCGAGGGGCCGCACTGCAGCCGAGCAGCCGTGGGAGGTGGATTCGGTTACTGTCACCCCTTGCAAACACCTTTTTTTTTTCCCCTTTCTGTCTTTCTTTCTTTCGTCTTTTTTTTTCTTTTAACACAAACATGTTTGTCACTGTCAGCAGCAAAGCCCAGGAGAGCGTAACCGGCTAGCACTTCCGGGCCCTGGTACTGGCTGTGGTCGGACTGTGAGGCGCACAGGGTGGGACTGGCACCGTTATCTGCTCTGCAGCGACGGCTCTTCCTGTGGTCGGGCCACGTGGGCAGGATGGGGTTAAAAGCCGCCCCAAGCCCCACACGGGCCCATTGCTCCCCGGCCAGCACCCCGTGCAGCACCCCGCGACTCCAGCACCGGCACCCAGCGCAGGCCACCAGCACCTGGCATGGGCCACCGGCATCTGGCGTGGGTCACCCACACCCAGCGTGGGCCATCGGCACCCAGCAAAGGCCACCTGCGCCCCGAGCCGGTAACGGGGGCACCCACAGAGGCACCCGCGCGGTGCTGGAGGAGCAGCATGGGCTGTCCAGGGGTGCTGGCAGCTGTGGCTCGGATGCCACCGCGAGGGGGGCAGCGGGTGCTGGGGGCCGGAGGCAGGTAAGGGGGTCTCCCCCACAAGGGGGGCAGTGTGGGGGGGCAGGGAGGAGGTGCTGAGCTGGCGGGCGGGTGGAGGCGGGAAGTGCCCAAAGCAGAAGTGACACCCAGGGGGTTTTTGGTGGCAGTGGTGATGGGACCTTGTGGACGTGGAGGCTGGTGTGGCAGGTGAGGCTCTTGGGGCTCGGTGGTCTCAGTCACGGGGACCTGCAGGTTACCCTGAAGGGCCGTGGGGGCATCCAAAGGATCTCCGTGTGTCCAACAGAGGGGGCTCGGGTGGGCCCAAGGAGAGCGCCAGGACATGGAGTTCCTGTGGCCTCAGGACAGGGAGACGGGGCAAAGGGGACTTCAGTAAAGGATGGGGGAATAAGGGGTGTCCCCATGAGGATATTCCAAGAAGGACCCACTACCACAGGATCCCCATCATAGGGACAAGGCAATGCAAGGGGTCCCTGTCACGTGGATGGCGTTTGCCATGGGCTCCTCACCACGGGGTCAAGGCAGAGGAGCCCTCTGGGACCAGGGTGCCATTTAGGTGGGGTCTCCTCATGAGGACATGGCACGGGGGTGCCTCTGTGATGCAGATGGGATTTGAGGGACAAAGATGGAGTTTGAGGTGGGATCTCACCCTTGGGGTCCAGGCATGGGAGTCCTCTGAGACTGGGATGGGGTTTGAAAGGCAACGATGGAGTTCAAGGTGGAATTTCCCCTGTGGGGACAAGGCAAGGGGGTCCTGTAAGAATGGGGTGGGGTATGAGATAGAGGTGTCCCCATGAGGTCAAAGGAAACACACTGTGCCCAGGATGGGGGTTGAGAGGGGTGATGGGGTTTCAGGTGGGGTTCTACCAACAGGGACAAGGCATTTGGGTTCTCTGTGGCTCGATGGGGTCTTAGGGGGAATCTCTCCTTGAGGGACAAGTGAAAGCTTACTCTGTGACCAGGATGGCATCTGATGTGGGGTCCCTCCTTTGGGAAGGAGTCAAAACTGTCCCCTATGACCAGGATGAGACATTAAGTGGCCTCCCTGCCTTGGGGACATGGTGAGGATGTCCCTTGTGCCCAGGACAGGGCTCAAGGAGGGACAGTGGGGTGTGAGGTAGGGTCTCACCGATGGGGACGAGGTGAGGATGTCCCCTGTGCTCAGGATGGGGCTTTCGGGGAGCAAGGGAGGGCACGGCAGGATCTCGCCCATGGGATGAGGATGTCCCCCGTGCTTGGCATGGCTCCCTGAGCCAGGAGGTGACACTGCCGGAGGCTCTCTGTCCCAAGGCCAGACCAGACCTGCCAATTGCGTCCCTGGCCACGCTGAGGCTGGAGGTGGCCCGCGGCAGGGCCATGTGGGGTGTGGGCAGTGGCTCTGCGCGGGAGGAAGGAGCTCCACGCCGGAGGAGAGCGGCCGCCGACAGCGACTGAGAGACAGTGCAGTCACCCATAAAGTAGAAAGCACTACTAAACAGCACTGCAGGGTGTAGTGTTTCCTACTTTATGGATGAGTGTACTGTGGGCTACGGAGAAGAGAGCACGGAGAGCGCCGGGACCCACTTGCCCATTGGGAGCCGCGCGGGCCGAGAGAGGCCGACGGGCCCTGCTGGGCTCACGGCACCCATCAGGAGCTCCACCATCCCCAAACGGGGATGCTCTGCTTGTCCCTGCTTGTCCCCACGTGTCCCTCGGCACCTGGGATGGCCACGTGGGCAGGAGGAGCTGCCAGCCCAGTGTCCCACATGTGCCACCGAGGGACCCGTCCCGTCGGAGCGAGCCCCGCATTGGGAGGCCAGGTAGGCAGCAGAGCCTCCAATGCACATTTTCCCCCCATCTTCATTTTCTGCACGGTGAAGCCCTGGGAAGAGCTGGGCAGTGGTGGCCACATGCAGTGGGGGAGGCAGAGTGGGGTTCCTGGTGGTTGCTGGGTTCAGCGGGGTGAGGGACTGCTAAATAAAACTCTTTTGGTATTGACTTGTGGATTTTTTTATTCAGTTCCTGGGAAATGCAGAACTGGGGAAGAAGTCCTTGCTGTGCCCTGGCCCTCGTGCAGTGGGGTCATCCCAGCTTTGGAGCCCTGCGGACCCTGGCGGGGACCACGGGTGGGGATGGTGGCCAGAAAATCTCAGCCCATTGTCACAGGACTGTCCCCTTCAGTCCCTTGAGGGCCACCAGCAGAGCTGCTGTGGCCCATGGCAGCCCCGGCGGTGGTCACAAGGCCACGTGGAGGCAAAAAAGCCCTCCTAAAATCCCAGTCTGCCTCCAGCCACAGACCCCTGGCCTGTGGTTCCTGGGGTATCTAAAACCAACTCGGCTTCCACAGCTGATGTTTGGTCCTTGATCCTAAATGCCAGCTCCCAAAACCCCCTCAGGCATCTTCCCTTTGGCTTTGACGCCCCATGTCCTGCCTGTGGGAGAGAGCATCTAAAAATAGTAGAAAAAAATATTAAAAATATGGGGTTTTTTTCCTTTTTTGAGCCCAAATGTTGGTGGAAAGTTTCCACATTTTGTAAAACTTCTTGTGCTGGTCTCAGGATCATTTTGGGAGGACAGTTAATGAGTTTGTGGTATTTTTCTTTCACTGGGTTGGTCAGAAAGGACTGGGGTGTTTTACTTCTCCTTGCTGTCCCAGCTTTCCCACGTTCCCTGGCTGTGTGGGTGTTCAAAGAGGATGTGGAAGGGGAAAAAGAAATCAAAACTGTTGTCATGGTCATAAGGAGACAAGTTTTTAAACAGTAAAAATCAAAAAGGGCTAAAAAAAATCCCAAGCAGCCACTGCCGACTGCCCTGAGCAGCTTTCGGTTTGTGAGCACTGGGAGGGAAAACAAGTTCATATTTTTAACATGCAACAGTTTTGAAAATTTACCTCCTAATAATGAATATTCAAGTATTAGGAAGGATAAATATCCCATTTTCAGGACCAAGGACTGTTGTGGTTACAGCTACTCAGGGGTCACTGCTGGGAGAGACAGCTGGAAACACGGTTCTTGCTGAGGACAGCAAAACAGAAACTGCTACTGACTACTGCTACTTTTTTCCTGTTTTTCTTTTTTTGTTTTAGTTTTTGGTTTTTTTAATAAAACCCTCAATTTTTTTCAAGCCCCCCCTCTACCCTGAAGTCATTTTAGCAGGTTCCTGCAAGGAAACATGTCCTGTCCCTGTTGGGGTGAGCTCCCAGTCTCCGAACGACCTGGGCCGGTTCTCCCGGCGGCTCCACAGCCACAAAGGGAGCAGCACGTGTGAGATGCCAAGAGCCACAGCCACACGGCAGCGGGGAGGCACCAGCAGTGGCACTGAGAGCTGCTGCCACGCACAAGGACGTGTCCCAGCTGCTCAGGGGCTTGAGGATCATCAGGCCCTTGCGTTTGGTATCAGCAGAGCTTGCTCTGCAGTGGGTCAAGCATTGGGCAGGGCTGGGGAGCAGGGCCAGACAGATGTCCCCAGGGTGGCCCAGTGGCTTTCCCCTGAGCATCACTGACGCTGTGCAGCCTGGTGTATGATGTGATCTTCATCAAAGACACGGCAGCACAGGGAGGAGGCAGAGAGAGACAGAGCACACGCCAGGGATGGCAGTGCCCGCTTGGCTGTAGCGCTGTGAACTCCGGTCTCCAAGGCTCACATCGCTGCCCGCTCCCTTCCTGCCCGCACCACGCTCTGCCTCTTGCCCCGGGCGTGCTGCAGGCGGGGCCCAGCCCTTTTCAGCAGAGGGCTGGTTCCAGCACGGTGTGTCAGGGAGGTACTGAGGTTTAGCTCCCACGGAAGGAAGGTGTGTGAGCATCCCTGGGACAGAACGAGGGGCAGAGCTGAGCATCCCCGGGGCAAAGTCGGGCATGCCAGGGACAGGGATAGGCATCGCTGCAGCAAATCGGGCATCCCGGGGCAGCGCTGAGTGAGCATCCTCGAGGCAGAGTCGGGTATCCCTAGGGCAGAACCGGGCATCCTGGGGCAGAGCTGAGCATCCCCGGCGCAAAGTCGGCCATCCCGGGGCAGAGCCAGCAATCCCTGGGACAGAGTCGGGTACCCCTGGGACAGAACTCAGCATCCCTGTGGCAGAGCTGAACATCCCGGGGGCAGGGCCAAGTATCCCGGGACCAGAGTCGGGTATCCAGTGACAGAGCTGAGCATCCCCGGGGCAGAGCCGAGTAGGGGGCTCGGGCCGGTTCTGTCCCCAGACCCCCGCCCCGGCGGCGTGCGGGGCTCCGAGGATCCCCGGCCCCGGCTGCGGGGGGGATGC